>JAPTHN010000001.1:9146092-9746092 GCA_026936325.1 Platynereis dumerilii | reverse complement strand
TGGTTTTGGTGTCACAGGGAGACAATAAGCAAGACATATTTACCTTTAGCATTGCCTTCTTCAAAGCACTAATGAAGGAAACTAACAAAGGATGCAACAATGTGAGCAGAGAATTTGATTTCTTTCTCATTTTTTTAATGCTTTGTGGTGAAATGGCCTTTGACATAGCTGGCTCGGAACACATACACAAGTGTTAGAAAATAAAGAGGCACACCTGTTAGTTAATACATCAGATTTTTTTTATCTGATTTTCTCCAGTGCATTTGACACTGAGGCTATAAAATGTATTCTCTTCATATGAGAGATGTCATCAACCCGATTCCAAAGGACAACACTAAGGATCCTCGTGAACCCTTGAACTCTCGTGGTATTACGCTTGCATGTGTTATGTATAAGGTTTACTGCGGTGTGCTAAACCGTAGAATTTATCAATGGGCGGAGAACAACCATCTCCTGGTGGATGAGCAGAATGGATTCCGTAAGGGGAGAAGTACGTTGGATCATCTGAATACCCTCACATCAATTATTGAGGAACGCAAGTCCCGCAAGATTAGCACCTATGTTGCTTTTATAGACTTTTCCAAGGCTTATGACTGTGTTGAGAGGACTCTTATGTGGCATAAATTCGACAAAATCGGAATGCCTACTAAAATGTTGAATGCTCTTAAGTGCATCTATGATAGAGTAGAATGTTGTGTAAGAATTAACAGTTTTCATTCTGAGTGGTTCCCAGTAAACAGGGGGCTAAGACAAGGTTGTCTTTTATCGCCATTAATATTTAACCTGTTCATAAATGACCTGGCTGTTGAAATTAAGAACTCTGGTCTTGGAGTTAAGTTTGGTGATGAAATACTATCTGTAATGTTGTATGCTGATGATATTTGCCTCTTGTCGGAGTCTGAGCATGATTTGCAGCTGATGTTAAATATTCTAAGTGATTGGTGTGATAAATGGAGAATGTCTGTTAATATCAATAAATCCCAAATTGTTCACTTTAGAAATGTAGCAAAACCGAGAACTGATGTTGTATTTAACTTTGGTTGTGGCCAATTAGAGATTGTAACACAGTATAAGTATTTGGGCCTTAAGCTGAGTGAACATCTAGATTATAAAATGACTGCAAAGATGGTAAGCCAGGCTGCAGGTAGAGCACTTGGATTGTTAATAGCTAAGTTTAAATCTTGTGGAGGTATGCCATATGAAGTTTATTCACATTTGTATGATGTTCTTGTACAGTCGGTCATAAATTATGGTGCTGCCATCTGGGGTACTAGTTCACATTCATGTATTAAGGCGGTACAGATGAGAGCCTCAAGATTTTTCCTGGGAGTTGGCAGGTACACTCCTAATGCTGCTGTCATGGGCGAGATGGGCTGGGACTTCCCAGAGCAGCGCACAAGTGTATGTATAGCTAGGCTTTGGTGCAGGCTGACCAACACCGATAATAGCCGTGTAAATAAGCGTGTGTTTGATTGGGCAAAACGGCAGAGGGGTAACACCTGGTATAAAAGAGCAAAAGATATTTTTGCTAAGATTGAAGATGATTTTGTGAACCTAGAGTATGTTGAAAGTGTAAGATCTGTAATTACTAGAGTTAATATTAAATTAAGGAACAAGCAAATCTGTGAATGGAAAGACTGTTTAGATAGAGTTGAAAGTTTAAATGGCTCAGGTAGAAACAAACTGAGAACCTATAGAATGTTTAAGAGAGAATTTGGTACAGAATGGTATGTAAAACTTAACATGGCTAGACGTAGTAGAAGTGCTTTGGCGAAGTTTAGGTGCGGAGTTGCACCTTTGTGTATTGAGACAGGAAGATATGTTGGTACGGAGGAGGGAGAGCGTTTCTGTCCATTTTGTAAAACTGTAGTTGAGAATGAGTTGCATGTCATCACTGGTTGTGGCTTGTATAACAGCATTAGAGAGGACTTATATGCTAAAGCCATATCAATTGTTACTGATTTTACTAATTTAAACGACTGTGATAAATTTGTGGTGCTCTTTAAAAATAATGATCTGTCTTTCCATGTTGCCAAAGCCTGTGATGAAATTTTAACTAAACGTCAATTGTTTTTAACTAAATGTTTTTAGTCAAATGTTTTTAATATGTTTTTAGTACAAATAATGTTTTTATTGAAATATATATAATATTTATTTATTATATTACTGTCTCTCATAATTCTTTTTAGAATGGATCATCCGAATTGTTTTATATATTATGTATTTTGAATGATGATGTGAGACGTTAATAAACATATCTATCTATCTATCTATCTATCAAAACTATTCGCGATTCTCTTTACAATGCATATCCGCTTAGGTGCTATCTTTCATAAATTTAAAATCGGGAAAATTCCCTGTGGTGGACATCGGTCCAATTCCAAAGTTAATTAAAAATAATTAAAACTCATTTCTGAAAGCATATCACTTCAAATATGATAGAGGATCTGCAGACTGATGATGTTTTATGTGGTTCATCACAACGCCAAAAATAACGGTTTGAGGATGTTCTGTCCATTTCACAATCAAAAAATATTTAAATATGTTCTGCAACTGGCTCTTTAGAAAAATGTACTTGGTACATCTATTCAGGGCTTTCTTATATGTCTGATTGGCAACACAACTGAGTGAGTTCTTTTGATGACATCTCTTTCGAAGATTATCAGAAGATAAATTATTTCTGATCTCAAACCACATCAACTAAAACTCCAGATAAGGAACACTATTTCTAGCCTCCAGACTTAATTGCTCAAGAGATTGATGTGGTGGAGATTGATTAGGTCTCCTGAAGAGACTCTTTGAGTCTTGTTCCAAAGGGGGAAATACTTCCAGAAAACCCTTTGGTTCTTAATGAGAGGGATCGATAATACACGTAGACCAATCCATTGGTGAATGAAATTGGGTAAAGTAATGTGTATACGTATACTTTAAGATGGACGAATTGTATAGATTTGGTGCTTCTGGAAACTTCTCGATGGATCTTCTCAAGTACCTTAATGTATATTACACTTTATTACAGAACAAGACGAAGAAAACTTACCATTTGTTGCACAATAACATAGTATTACAAGTTAAATGGGGGATAATACATTGAAGGTCACTTTTTAAAAGAGAAACAGATAAACTGCAGAGGACAAGATATTCAGGAAAATGGGCCTACTTCAATTACAAAGGATCTAATGAAATACATGTAAGAAATTTTCAGTCCTGATTTATAAGTGAATAGCAGCTTGACTAAACTAATTGTTTTGGTTGCCTCTGACAAATCAGAGAAATGCAATTCATGCACTTGCTACGTTTGATATATTAGCTAAGTGACCTTCTGTTGTTCCTGAACCAGTCATGCAGATTAGCTAAAAATGCTATTTATTTAGTGGCCACAGAACTTCAGAATCGCATACTTATTAAGATGTCGCCTGTAATGCATTTTTCAAATTTTATTAAAACTGCAGAAAAAGTATTAATTTTAAAGTCCAGTAAAATTAAGTCTTATGTTTGCATTAATTAAAGATCCACTTTTATATTAAAATTAATCCATTTCAACCTTGTAAAGTTGGCATGTGTCCAAGAATATACTCTGAAAACCAAAGAATTGTGGTTGCCAAACCTTTGCACTTTCACAAACAAGTCACATGGCTGCAGGAAGTGATGAGTGGATTACATGACGAAGTGGTCACTCAATCAGTGCACTGGAACATGAGGGTGTCCTTATGGGGCCAGATATGGGAGGAGTGTGTCCTGATGGCCCTTATCAGAGGCTGCCATGCTGTTGGCCGAAGTCAACTGGGTCAGATTAAGCTGTTCCATTAAGTATACGACCTATTGGTTTGGTAAACGTGACGCGCTTGCTAGCCATTAATTCAAGTGAAATTTTGTCACACTGATAAGCACTGGGCCTAAGTGGCTAACATCATGTGACCTTCTCAGGACTCAAGTCTTCAAAAGCAGATTGGTGCCAGAAAAGGTTTAATATGACCTGTTACTTGAGATGCATTTTGGATGGGAATATATCTTTAATGAAATTGTCAGGACGAACCTTATAACAACATAACATTTGTTGGGTTAACAATATATTGAGGAAACTTGTCTTCATTTTTATTTCAAACGGCCATGACATCATTTACAAGCGTGACAGATTTATTTTGAAATCAATGTTTCACCAAATGAAAGGATCTTCTTGGACACCATTTGGGATCTTTTATATCCAGTTGATGACATGAAGGCAGAATCTCTCCCCTTTTTACATGGTCATAATAATGAAAATTATACTGGTGAGGATCCAGCAAATTTTGGACAGGGTATATCTACAGATGATTTCATATTTGTAGACTAAAGGACTGAATGTGATTTTTTTTCTAGAACATGTTATCCTATGGGGAAAAGTGATGTCATAATTTTTTTGATGTCACTTTTCCCTATTGAATACATGTCCCGGAAAAAATCACGCTCAGTCTTTATGTCTACAAATATGAGATCATCTGTAACATTGTGTCATACATGCGAAAAATCATATTTGTTGGGTGAGGAGATGCATCCTGTCCCTGACAATTTGTTGCAAACAATTTAACAAGTGCTCTACACAGCAAGTCATTGCGGAAATTCTGTCAACAGCCTGGACAAACGCGCCCATGAGCCCTGAACATCAAATAGGTTTTTATTGATTGCTATTCATAGATCTCTTTGGGTTCTAAAGGCTATCAATCATATGAGCTATGAAATTGGCAGATCCTTAACTCCAGAAGGGAACAAATCTCTCTGCGGGTGTGATGGATCTGTATGTTTGGAGAGCAGAACGGATTATACCAGAAGGAGGAAACTGGGTCATCACTGCTGGAGGCCATGTAGCTATCTATCACACCACCTCTCTTGTTTGTCATGTCATTTTTATAAGCTATTCACAGGGAGTTTTACGATAATTTCTGCATAGAGCAGGATTCTACCCTGAGACGAATTCATTATCACTCGCGAAAACAACAACAAACAATGTATGCCTGAAAAGTTGTGACAAGGTATCTTAATCGCAATTTTATCATTCTGCTACGTAAGCTACGGATGGAAACAACTTTTTTATAGTTTCTGATACTGAACAACCTTTTTCTTCAATGTGGCGAACAAACGTTATTTTCCATGAAAAATCCATTTCCCCTCCCCTGAAAAGGTCATCTGACAGGCTCCGTATTATAGACCATGCCTTTTTGCAAAAAATTGTTGAGGCATTTGCATGGAAGAAACCAAGCCTTGGTGTCTTACACAAGGACTGTTTTGGTTTTGTTGATCAGAATTTTGGAAGCCCAAGAAGTAGACAAATATTGGTCATTGATGATTTTAGTAAAGCCATAGCGCCTCCAATATCTTTGCTGACAGTCAGACAGATAGACAGACAAGACAATTGTAGCATAATGGTCTGCAAATCACATGGTCCAGGGTTCAAATCCAGCTCTTTTCGGGTAGCTGGGTCTGCCCTACTCAGACAGAAGGCATTATTTCCAAAATGGCTACTTTTCGGGAGGAAGCAAAAACACTCCAACATTTTCTATCAATGGCCACATAGAGGGTAATATAAGCTGCCCTAATGTTATATGTAAACTAAGGCTGGCAGATGCGGAACATTTTTAAAACAGCTGTTTGCTTAATTTTCATGAAATTTCAATAGTTACTTGAAGATAAGGCATTTTGTCAAATTTTTGGAGCTTCAGGTTAATTTGACAGAAGGAATTATGTTGTATTACAGGAAGGCATGATACATGCATATGCCTACTACCGAAATATGTACATTCTTTAAGTTTTTGTAAATGCCATATATTTGACTAAAGTTGCTGACTGCTTCAGAAATTCCAATTTGTTAGATAGCACAAAATAAAACTTTATAGTTAATGCCTTCTGTTGAAGTAAATGCCTTGCGTCAAAGTATTCAAGCAGGAAGCGCTGAGTTAATGCCTTTTGTGGAAGCAAATGCCCTTTCGGGTTAGTTGATGCCTTTTGTCAGTTCATTTGACTGAAGTAGGATGAAATTAGACTACAACATAGTGTAAAGTGATGAACATTACAATAAATGTAGTATATTAAGGAATCAGCCCTAAATTGCAAAAAAAGTCAAATCGGGCATTTCAAACAAAATTATGGAAAAATAAAAATAGTGCCTTCTGTCAAATGATGCCTTTTGTCATAGTAGGGCAGAGGTCATAATGTTTCATGGCAGTTTCAACCATCCTTCACCTTATTGCCGAGTCCCCCTCCTGTCCTTATTGGCCTATCAAAATGCATAAATACAGGATATAAAGCCCCAATCATTCACCCATTGCTAGAATACCTGAAAAGAGAAAAAGTTTACATGTAGATAAATATTTTGGAGCGTACCAAATGAGGAGAGATCTTCTTAATCCTATCCATTGCAAATGTCCACGACAACTGCTGTGAAGATGAAGGTATGCATACATGTATTGTATGCCAAGCTGGATACTAATTATTAGGGTGGGATGAGTTTTTACTTTGCATTAAATACATTTTGTTGCATATAAGTTAAATGTGTCAATGATACTCATTGCCTCATATGCCATCCATTTGGTGACTAACTGCATGTTTTGTTTTTTTCATTGGCAACATCTGTTATAATTTTTTTTTTTCAAAAACAAAATTTTGAGGTGGCTATCTCTTCCTGGGAAATCTTCATTTCATCTGACGATTGAATGTGAGAATGAACATGCAGTAAGGGCAGGAAATTAATTTTAAGGCCAAGGGGGCAATCCACATTAATACATCATGGGCAGATTTTTTGGGAGGTTGTCTGACATTTGCCCTCAACTCTATAATCAAGATTTTATGCCAAATAAAAAAAGACATTGATTTTCAGGTATGTTGATGTGATTTTTTAGTGTTCTCCAAATATCCCTGCCAAAAAATCTGCCGCCCTATGCCTATGCAAATCTTGTTATATCAAAGTCAATCTTCACACTTGCAAAGAATGCAATGCCTAACTGAGTAGTTCATGTTACTTTTACTTACATTTTTTTTCTTGATCATGAGCAACTTAAATGTTGATGCTGAATTGAACATCGTTTCTGTCTTAGTAGCAGCTGCAAAGTGACAAGCCCGGAATATTTCTTTCCGGGATGTGACATATCCGACATGTAGGATCAAGCTTAATAGCTAACTGTCAAGCATTCATCCAGCAGAGAAGCAGGAGAAGATTATTTTTGACATGAAGCATATAATCTTGAATGAAAATATTATGACAGGACTGGAGAATCACTGTAAAATATGATGTTGTAGCTAAAATTGTCGGCATTTCAATTTGAATTAGATAGCAAGTGTTCATGCAAGTGTTCATGCAATTGACAGGTTGCATCCCAACCGTATTATGAATCCGATGGTGTCATATACATCTTTCAGTGACTACTTTTCCCATTCTAAAAGCTAGGTCCAGTTATATCACTTATGTCTCAAGCAGTAACATGGCAACACTGATAATCTACAGCTATTAAATATTATCAAAATATGTCAACAAATTAATGATTTATACATTTCAGAAAATAATATAATTAGCACTGCAGCAGTGAGAAGTCCCTGCTTTATGCTTCAGTTTCTTGATCTACATGTAGTGTGCAGTTGTCATCGATAAATTTAGGGGATATAAAACTAAAAAAACAATATCATTTAGGGGATATAAAACTAAAAAAACAATATCATTACATCACAAAAACTTGCACGAAAACTGTACATACTCGTAGTGTGTGTGTTTTAATGGCAGGACTACTTTGATTTTTTTCTTGTTTCATTACAGAATAATCTCTTGTTGAGTAGACACATCCAGAGCATCAACACAACTGAATCAACAAGCATGTTAACCTCTGGTTCTCGGTATTAAGTAAAATTTTGTAATCATGACTCAAATGCCAAAATTGATCAGAAGGCTTCCATGTTTTTCATCTGGCTATCCTACTCTAATTGACTTTGTGGGTCTTTGATTACAAACATGCAATTCATTTTATGCCAATGAATAGACATTGCTTGTTTTTTCATTGTAATTGTACAGATTCACTATAGTTTGCCTCACTGTCGCATCAATCCGAAACAAAACGTTAGAAGTAATGATCCAAATTCCCTTAATTTCAGTAATCTTGGGGAAAAGTTATAATTCAGTACTACAAGTCATCCTTTTTATGTTGAATTGGGGGAGTTATTTAATTCTGAGGTTCAAATGCATTACGAATGACAACATAAACTCAGAATTGCTTATTGGTTGCGGCTTCATCTGTTGTCACGTAAATATGTATGGTAAAAATTATGTTGCCACTATGTGGATAAAAAAATTGAGATTTTTTTACAACATTTTGACAACATTGCCACAATATACATGCTAATGTCATGTCCTGATATTCTTGCACAACGTTTTGCTAAGTAATTCACACCAACATTGTGATCTCATCACAAAGGTGTTGCGGCGTAAATGTGCCCATTGGCAAAGACCCTAGTCTCTGCTTGACTCGATCAGTCATGACTTATCTACTTTTCACTAGATCCTTATTCCAATTAAGCCCATTGTGAACCATTTGATTTCCTTATCTTTTTTGTAGAGTTCAGCATTACCAGATATAGTAATGTAATCATTTCATTGGAGCTCCAAGCTCTGCATTTGAGATTAAAAATGATTGATTTCCTCAGTGGTTGCTTTCTGGAGGCCTTTCAAGTTGCAATTAAGAAATCTAACTTGGACATTTTCTGGAAACATTATTGGAAATGAAGCTCAAAGAAATAGAGTGATATTTAATTGGTTTGATGTTCCATTTCAAGCGCGATAAATTTTAGACATTATGATGGAAAGATTCAAGACAGTTATTCTAATTAAGTTAGGTGTTGGAATTAAATCTAAAAATCTTCACAGGAAGAAGCTTTCTACCAAATATCTTCCAGTAACACTGAAATCAAAGATAAATTCTGTCTTCAGTAGAGCCTCCTGTATCAAAAAATGCAGTCAACTTGCGACTGTATGACAAAGTTGGAAAAGACGTCAAGCCTACCACCATAAAATCTACAGAAAATTGCATTAGGCTTATAAATTGTTTTTATACCGCAGCGATGCCCGTTTTTATACACCCATTCAGAAAATGGGAAGCAGATGTGTGAGTTTCCGTTGTTGTTGTGCACTGCTTTAGTTACTTCACGGTTCCTTAATTATAGAAACATGCATCACGATTCCTTGATTATAGAAACATGCATAATATTATCTTGTTAACCATGATTGTTTTATGCTGTCTGTCATCAAGTTGAACTAGCCAAACTGTCTCTTCCATACATACCAATCTTGATCAAAACTAAGCTCTCCCTATTGCAGCCAAACACTTTGATATAGAATTAGAGTGGACTGGCACTGTGAAAATGGCACTGCGTGACTCATGATCACCGATGAAGTGTCACCTTCTCTACTTTCAACATGGGAAACATAGAGGCTGTTTGATTAGTCATGATCAAGAGAAAGCCATTTGACTTCTCATAACGGATTTTAGAGTGAAAATCAGATGCATAATCCTTTCATTTCCCTGTCACCAACAAGTCAGATAGTCTCCTTAAATCAAATTAACATTGAAAGTATTGGAAATGATCATGACAAATCATCAGCATGATGACACACGAAGTGCCATTTTCACAGTGCCACAGTCCACTCTAATTCTATATCAAAGTGTTTGGCTGTAATAAGGGCTACCACAAAGTGTCAACATTTTTGCAGTCATAGTCAAAAAGGCCATGACATTTGTGATAATTGATATTATGAATCATGGGCTGATATTGTCTCTTGTGAGCTTGTGTCATGTAGATCCATCATATCTACCGGAATTCTTACACCTGAACTTTGCCCCCATTCAAATACTACCAGTTTGCTAGCAAGTGAATATGATGAATATGATTGGTAAGGATTGATTTATGTTTGGGTCCATCCCTGTTTGGATCCATTACATTATCAATCTATTTAAAACCAATAAAATGCTAAGCTAATCTGTCTTCACACCATATCAATTTGCCATTTGCACTGCAATAAATTGAAGGTTGAATTATGGTAATATGTCATTTCCCACATAATTTCTGAGACATTCTCCTGCCCTTTATCAATTTTCCAATGTAAAGAGGACATTCATGGCAACATATTATCTGCAGTTTGTTCTCCTAGGACATAATGTGTAATCTTGAGCTATGATTTTGCAGAAATGAAAAAAGGCCATTTGCACACATCTTGCTGTCCCGAATGCAAGGCATTGCCATCAATTCAAATATTTTAGAGTTCTTCAGAGGTGCTTGGTCCCAGGATTTCAGCTCTCTTCGAGTGAAACTCAGTCCAGTGGGGAGCTTGAAAGAGAAGAAGGTTGATAGAAATTTCAAGCTACCATAGTTTTACAAAATGTGTCTCCTGTCTTACAGGTGTTTTCATTTCCACGCGATTCTTGTCAATCACAGTTGCCTGTGATAAATCAATGCTATACATGCACTTGCTACGTTTGCTATATTGGCTGTGTGACGTTCTGTTGTTCCTAAACCAATCAGATTAAGCAAAAATGCTATGTATTTGGAGTGTATAGAATCTTAGAATCGCGAATAATGAAATCACCTGTAACGCCTTATTGAAATTAGAATTAAGAGTAGAAACATAATACTGAGATTCCTACCTGAACTTCATGCAAGAATGAGACTGATTGGATAAGAACTCACTGAGTTGTGCCTCATGGGCCAAAGACTGTAAAGTTTTTTCTTGACCACCCTGTATTCTCAAGACGACAGCAGGTGACCAACATTTAGGCCTACACTATGCCTTTTTAAATCACAATAATTCATAAGTCAAAGGCACTAAAGCTCATTCAGGCTTCAGATCCATTGTATCTTTTTTTTCAACTTGCATGTCAAATTGGTGCAGTTACATAGCTTTGATCTTGCAATTGAACAAAGAATTCTTTCTTGTTACATCATTTCACCCTGGAATGGCTCATGAGTCGATATGATTCAAACCCCTAAATATCCATAGATTGTCCGATCAATGAAAAGGTAATTGAAGTTTGAGCCAATTTGTCTTGAGGCTGTTTGATCAATAGGTTGATGTCCTTTTGGCAGAATCAATAGGATTGACCCATTTTCAACCACACTGCAAAGTGTGCTTTGATTCCCTTATCTGTAGGTCGATTTTCTATCTTTCGATTTTTTGTCTTTCATTTTTGCCGGCTTTGTGACACCAGGCAACAAAAGCAAAACATATGCCTAAAACATTACCGTCTTCAAGACTCATATGAAGGATACAACAAAGTGTTCGACCTTTAACAGTGGCTGTTGCTCCACTTAGCGAGAGCTGGGAGAATTTGATTCTCTTCTTGTTATTTGAATGTGTAAAAAATAAACATACACAACTGTTAGGAAATACATCATATTTGATGCTGTTGGGTGCATTTGACACTGAGGCTATATTCTCTCCATATCAAAAATATTCTCGTTTCTCTTTACAATGCATTTCCTCTAATTAGTAGGTGAACGTGATTTTTCGAAATATAAAGTCTGGCAAATTCCTTTTGGTGGATATCGGCCCAATCCTGCTGAACAAGTTTAATAAGCATTAGTTAAAACTCATTTAGAACTGCAAGGATATCATTGAAAATATGCTAGAGAATCTGCAGGGTGATGATGTTGGATGTCGTTCATCACAATGCCTATCAAAAAAACTTTTTTTAAATATGTTTTGCAACTTTGGAAGAATTTGCTGTGGACATCTATTCAGGGTAGTCTTTCATGTCTGATTGGCAACACAACTGAGTGAGTTCTTTTGATGACATCTCTTTCGAAGATTATCAGAAGATAAATTATTTCTGATCTCAAACCACATCAACTAAAACCTCATGAGGAATGCTATTTCTAGCCTCCAGACTTAATTGCTCAAGAGATTGATGTGGTGGAGATTGATTAGGTCTCCTGAAGAGACTCTTTGAGTCTTGTTCCAAAGGGGGAAATACTTCTTCGAAACAGTTTGGTTCGTAATTAGTGGGATCGATAATACACGTAGACCAATCCATTGGTGAATGAAATTGGGTAAAGTAATGTGTATACGTATACTTTAAGATGGACGAATTGTATAGATTTGGTGCTTCTGGAAACTTCTCGATGGATCTTCTTGGATATAAAGTTTAATATATATTGCAGTACAATATGAAAAAACTTACCACTTGTTGCATGACAACCATAATTGTAATAATGCCATAGCATGGAGGCGGGACCATCTGAATGCAAAAATCAATTATAAAGACTCTTAATTGTAATTTTCTAAATTATTTCTCGAAATTCTTTTTTTTTGGGATTTTTTTTCAAAACATTTTTGTTGTTGAAAAATTGAACTTTTTTTTTAGAAAAAAGTGCCAGGATTATATTATGGGAATCTGAATCACTTCTTTTGATTGAACCATCTGGCTCACTCCTCGTATGTTTGCCATAAGGGACGAGACACCTCGCTCCACTCGGTGAGCCAGTGGCTCTGTCCCATCTATAATTCAGCATATCTCATGCAACCAGTGGCATATTCAGTGGCCCGTTGGGCCAATTGGCCATGCCCTCCTAGGCACGAAACTAACATGAACGAGATAAGAAATGTGGCACATGTTGTGCTGTTGATTGCAACCGTGAGTAGCAAACTTCAACAACTTTGTCAATTTATGCAATTGCCAAAGGGGCACACCACATAAACACAATGTTGCTGATTAAAGGAGGAGTCTTCCATCGTCACTTGCAAATATATGATGAAATTGTTTCCACAATAATTATTAAAGGTCATCTGATTACATCACGATTCTGGTTATTCACATTTGCCTCTGAGAAATCAGAGAAATTTCAATTCATGCACTTACTATATGTTTGATATGTTATACTGTCTACAAGACTGCTCTTGCATTGCCACTTCTTTTTCCAGCCTTGGCAGATCAGAACATATGCTGTCTTGTGTTGCCACCTAGTGATTAGTGTGCTATTCCGCGAGCTCCTGCGAGCGTCCACATTTTCAATCAGAGGAACACACACAATTTTGTCTGGAAGACACTGGGGCTGTTTCTGAGTGTGCTGATGGCCTTGTCTACTTCCTTAGAGAATGTGATTGCCGAGTCTGACTCTGGTATACATCAATGTTGAATAAAAATTTTGTGAATGTGCAATGAAATTGGAACTATTTCTTGGGACAACAATGCTGTAGCATACAAAATCAACTTTTTTGCCGGATGGCAGCAGCATGCAGTTTCATTTTCACCAAACTGTATATTATAGCTAAGTGATGTTCCGTTGTTTCTGAACCAGTCAGGCAGATTAACTAAATATGCTATGTATTTAGTGGCCACAGAACTTCACAATTCAGTGCTAATTAAGTCGACAGAAAATCATTTTACAAATTTAATTAAAACTGCAGAAAAAATACTTGTTTGAACTGAAGTAAATTCTTATGTTGACATTAAATAAAATCCATTTTAGATTAAAATCAATTCATTTCAACTTTTAAAATTGGCATGTGTCCAAGAATATACTCTGAAAACCAAAGAATTGTGGTTGCCAAACCTTTGCACTTTCACAAACAAGTCACATGGCTGCAGGAAGTGATGAGTGGATTACATGACGAAGTGGTCACTCAATCAGTGCACTGGAACATGAGGGTGTCCTTATGGGGCCAGATATGGGAGGAGTGTGTCCTGATGGCCCTTATCAGAGGCTGCCATGCTGTTGGCCGAAGTCAACTGGGTCAGATTAAGCTGTTCCATTAAGTAGGACCTATTGGTTTGGTAAACGTGACGCCAAGCCATTAATATAGTGAAGTTTTGTCACACCGATAAGCACTAAGTGGCTAACATCATGTGACCTATACAGTAACTGATCGAGCACTCCTGCCTCCAAAAATGGTTTGAAGCAGGAAAAGGTCTATATAAGTTCTGTTAAAGGATATGTTTGAAATATTGGGGTAAATTGTGTTATGTTTCACTGAAAATTTGTTGGTGCATCCTGTCCCTGGCTGTGTGTTGCAAACAATTTAACAAGTGCTCTACACAGCAAGTCATTGCGGAAATTCTGTCAACAGTCTGGATAAACGTGCCCAGGAGCCCTGAACATCAAATAGGTTTTTATTGATTGCTATTCATAGATCTCTTTGGGTTCTAAAGGCTATCAATCATATGAGCTATGAAATTGGCAGATCCTTAACTCCAGAAGGGAACAAATCTCTCTGCGGGTGTGATGGATCTGTATGTTTGGAGAGCAGAACGGATTATACCAGAAGGAGGAAACTGGGTCATCACTGCTGGAGGCCATGTAGCTATCTATCACACCACCTCTCTTGTTTGTCATGTCATTTTTATAAGCTATTCACAGGGAGTTCCAAGACAATAACTATATACATAAAAGCATCAGAGAAGAATTTTGACTAGTGTGTAACAGGTGCGGCAGGTTAAACAAGTCGTGCATGTGTCCTGTGCAATGAAGTTTCGAAAAATTCCAAAAAGGACCTAAAAAATCACCTGGTCAGCTGCTTTTACTAGAGTACAGTAGTTTCTGTAGCAACAATTGATAGAACAATTCCACAGGTCCTAAGGGTTGGGGATTATGGCAGCAGATGCCCTGTCTAGCTGTGCCCTGCTACTGTCTCACTGTGCCCCACCCACGGGGCACAGTGAGACACTAAACGAGCATGGACGTAACTCAAAATTTCCCCAAACCTGTAAAAGGAAAGAACCTGAAACTACTGGACAATATACCCAAGGTCATTATCCAAAATGCGGACCTGGTCTCATTTAACTTGATTCTACCAACAGTTTGGAACACTTGAAAATCTAAAAAAGTGTCTCACTGTGCCCTGTATATGTGGTATATGTAGATGGTTACTTTTTTATCCCTTTTTTCAAAACAAGCTTGCGTTTCATTCCACAGCTCCCCAATTTCTGCTGCTATGATGAATATTTGATAGTAGTCCATTTACTGTGATCTAATATGTCAGTGGTGTCACATGTCTTTTGCAACATCTAACTGTGTCAATCTTCAACAGTGAAATGAAGGAATACAGGTTTGCCTTTTAAGAGATACTTTAGAGGCAGAGTGGTTACATGTACTAAGAGGTGACAGAATGTACTAGAAATCAATATCTCCAGAATGATTGCATAGAGTTCCTGAACAAAAGCTTGTTGCAGAAAGAGACACGATGAACAAAATAGGCAGAGACCGTATGTCTTTATATTGTTTTTGTTTGTTTTTCAGTGAAAATAAGTTTTTTGGAGACATAAAGTCATCACAAAAATTTCTTGTACACTTCGGTGTTTAATTGTTCATCATATTGCGCAAAATAATACCAACGTGATACAAAAACCTGTCCTATATTATTCAGTAGAGTAAGCAGGTTATCATCAGATTCATTTCATTTTCTACCAAAATTAATTAATAGGGAAAATTTTGAAAAAAGTTAATTTTTGTGTCAAAAAAATATTTGCACACATAAGTCAAAATAACAGAAACAATATTTTTGAAGATGGAATTAATTTTTGAGACATGAAAATGTGAAAATTCGCTTTTTCCCCTAAAATTTTTTTATTGAAAACGACTCCAAATCATGGGACTGCTTTTTGGCAATTTTTCTATGAAATATGAGGAAAGATCTAAGTGCGTAAATATTTTTTGTGTTGACTGTCAGAATCATGCAAGTCAGAAAAATTTCATAACAGGAAAACAACTCATGGATAGTCATTATTTTTATATAATTAAGGTGTTGAGTGTTGACTGCCAGAATTCATGCAAGTCAGAAGAAATATTCTTATAGGAAAAAAAATCTAAAGAGGAGTACTGTATCATGAGATTGAGTGCTAATTTGTTAAGTCTGAAATTCTGGTCTCCAGTAATTCATGATGTAGGAAGGAACATGCAGGACCTGTTCTTGTCATTTGTCATAGAAAAGGATGTTAGCAAAACTAAAAAAAAAAATAATTTTCAACCATCTGGCTGAGCAGCAATCATTTTGCGGCAAACCAACCCATAGTTTGATCTTTCTTTGAAGAATATGCTCTCCAGAGTAAGGCTAATTAATTCATTTGCCACCTAAAGTTGTGATGGTCATGAAAGATCTTAAACCAAGTCCAGTTATTTATTTATTTGACCCAAAATTATTTATAGTTTCAGGCAAAATATGGGCTGGTTCACCTTGCCTTGCAAAGAATGATATCATTATTATCGTTTTCATAGCTACATGTTTTTCAAGTTTGCAATTTGCTTCATTCCAAAACTATGATGTCAGAGATTAGTCGAATAATTTTGTTTATTACAAGCACAGATTTCAGGAAAACTCACAAAGTGCAGTGACACATGGATGATGTATGTTTCATTATGTACTGTAACTGAACCAAACAGACTACTTAACCTCAAAGGATAGTTGCAATTACTGACAAAAAAAAGCTGTTTGAAATTGTGATCACTGGTGTCTTGTGAAAAACAGCAACACATTTTGTTTGGAAAACAATGAGGTGCAACACTCAGCTTAGACATGCATTGTTTGTTGTTGTTGTACACAAATAGTAACATTGCCTGACAGTTTCAAATTCCATTGTCATTAACCGTGATGTCAAACTCTGAACTGATATGTCACAGATTGAAGATTAGGTCAATCACATTGACAGATACCCTATGATGTCACGGTTTAACTGCAAAACGAAGTTTTCAAAAAAACACATAGCTATGAAAACGATAATAAGATCGACATTTTCGATGTGGGAAAAATTTAAATCATCAATCTATTTTAAGAAATAGTTAGTTTCAAAACACCCAATCAGGTTGTTATCATTGTAAAACATGTAAGTGAAATAGCTTCAAACTATGAGAACTACAAATATAGTCAAAACTGTTTTAGCCATTTCCCGAAATTTTAAATTTCAAGATTCGTTCACTTTGCCTCCCGGATATCCAATTTGTCATTAGCAAACACCTTGCTGCTCTATTTTGACAGCATATTTCTGGGCCAGAATCACTCAGAACATGTTTCTGGTGTTCATAAGTCTGTTGCATGCACGTGCATGCATACCAATAATACCCTATAGATAAGACAATACAAGCGTATGCAATTCGAATTTGCAGATTGCAGGAGCAGGGTCATTTTGCAAATAACATACAGATATGGGGGAAATGCAATAGTTGACCTTGTAAATTTACATCTCACTTATTTTGATAATGTTGTGGCATGCAAATCATTTTTTCCTTTATAGTATTTGCATATTTTGAAGAAATGCATAACTGGACAGAAGCCATTGGCATGCCCTGATACCTTTTGTCACTCAATGATTAGTATGGCCGCCCATGGTTGCATGTGCCTATTGCCAGATTGCCAGTTTTGACTGATCCCTAAAATTATTTTTACCCAAATTGTCATTAGCATCACTCTGTCATTAGCATCATCACGAAAATGACTTATTGCCTTTTTGTCACTGAAAATTTTTTGTAGGTGACTGGAGTTGAAAGTGGACAAATATATAATTATATGATCAATAAATGTTTCAACAGAATATTACATGACGTTTTTGGCTCAATCCCAGTTAAAAATGATCAAATTCCAGGAAGAAAGAATATTTGAACTTTTTTTAAGGTTGTTGGTTTGTAATTTCTAGCAGAATTATTGTACAATTTTGAAATTTGGCAGTAATTTCGAAAACTATAGAAATACAGTCATATAAGTAATACGGCAAGCTGCATAGGGTAGGCCTATACCTAATAGGCTTTCCCAAGTCAAAGTATTGGGTGCCTAAATTCATCTATGTGTTTCAGCAGGCACCTAGGGTCAGTCAGTTGCCTTATGTTAGAGATAAACAGTACTAATGTCCAAATGGTCCAGACATTTGGTTGACCTGCCTGTACTTGCAGTAGCCCACCAATGAAGGTGAATGAACTAAGTGTTTACATGAGTACAAATGATAGGTAAGCCCTTTAATAGTCTTTATTTGTGTGACGAAAACGATAATGATACTGATGTTGGTAAAACTGTAAATACATGTAGGGGAGACCGGGGCTAGTTGTCACAATTTTTTTACTTCAAGTTTGACTGTATCTGAGAGGTCTCTAGGTTCAGGTTGTCTGGAAACTTCCAACCCTGTAACATTTTTGTATGTCTTGAGAAAGTTTTTATTCAGCTTTCGTCCTGATTTATCAACCATGTGTTTCCTTGTAGGTCATGTTGTAACTCAAAGCCATTTTTGTGAAAATGTGACAACTTGCCCTGAGCCCGGGGCAAGTTGTCACACACATATGGCCAATCTAACATCTCTTGATAGAATTTCTGTAATCCAAGCCTGCAATACATCGGATTCCTTTTGAAACCAAAAATACACATCTTGCGAAGACTTTGGAAGAATGCCATCATAAATCAGGGCTTATTTCTACCAGAAAATTGCTTCTCAAATTGGAGGACAATGAAATGATTGCAAAATTTCTGCTGAAAAAGTCATTTTTAAGAAGTCCACATATCACATGACAGATTATACTTTCTTTCAACCACATCATACAAAAAGCTTAACAAACAAACAGATCTTGAAATTTATTTAATAACAACACAACTGCTGCCACCTATACCCAAGTTATGAGCATTGTGACAACTTGCCCCTTTGACAACTAGCCCCGGCCTATCCTCATCATGATCATGAAGTCAATCTGATATCTTGGTAGTCAAACGAGAATATATTCTGGATCCACAGACACATTGCTGGCGGAGACTATGGGTTAATGCCATCATGAATCACCGCCTTAATCTCCGAAAAATTGTCATGAACTGGAAGACAATGAAAAATTTGAAAATGGTGAAAAAATTGAGTTTAAACAGTCATTTTCAGAAATCTTCACATAGCGCATGACAGACTACACATTTTTGTGATATCACCACAAAAATCCTCCCCATGTTAAAAAATATCAAAATTGATTTATCTGCCATGCAGCTGCAACCATCCATAGCTGAGTAATAAGCATTGTGACAACTTGCCCCTGTGACAACTAGCCCCGGTCTCCCCTAAGCAGTTTTTGAAAGCTGCTTTGGAAAGATTATATATGAGAGCTATGATAGTAGCACATATGCACATCATGCAGCACATGCAGACTTAGGATTACCCTCATATAGTGTCAGAGTTAACTCATGGGCCTTATCAGAGATTGAATCAATTTTGCCCAAGTGAACTGAATCAGATTAACCTGTTTGTATGAAGCATTGTATTGGGTAAATTAGAGTAAGCTGATTAGTGACACCACTGTTACAATGGGCCACTAACCGTGTTGAACTGCATGTTAGTACACTGACCATAAACAGTGCTGCATTAGTGCAAATGTGTTACTGTGTACCACATGATATTGTTCAAATAGTTCACTTTTCACAGTGGCGGATCCAGACAAGGCAGTCTAGGGGGGGCCGAGTGTCGTTTTGGCTTTCGCGGGCCTTGGTGCTTCATTTCGGCATTCATAGGCTGATGTTGCTCAATCATTTATTCAAAATGTTCTCTCCATCTCAGCGGTCTAGTGGGGGAGGGGGAGAATCCCCAGATCAAAACGCACATTTGGGCAATAGCACTTTTTGAAAATGCATAAAAATTTTAAATTGACGCACCCAATGTCATGTTCACCATACAATTCAACGTGAATTCACATACATTTTTGTCTGAGTGACAAAAAATGCTTGTAAGACCCGCATTCTATCTATTACACAATCAAACGAAAATACTCTCCAGTCTCCATGGGCCTGTGTATATAGATTCAATACATTCTACATATAGCTCAGTCTGGGAGATGTCTTTTTGTTTGCCATAATAAGGTTACCTTTTCAGTCTACACCTTTCCAACCTTCAGAACTTTGATGAATATTTGATAGTCGTCCATTAAGTTGGCTCAATCTAATGCGTCAGTCTTGTCACTAGTCTGAAGCAAATTCTAACTGTGTTAAGCCTGTTGTGGCAGAGGAAGAAGGCTTGCCTTGTCATGGATGCCACAGAAACAGTAAAATGTTATATAGTGGGAAATGAGAGAATATTGTAAACAATACTTTTGTCTCAGTCTCACGGGTTAAATCAACAAGAAAATTATCATCAGGTGCGTTTTGGAGAAGGTGGCAGCATTTCGATTGAAAAACAATCAGTGATTCAACTTTTCAAAAGTAATACTAGTATTAAAAGTCGATCTTTGCTGATTGGCATTTATACATTTGGTGAATATTGCACTTACCATTTGTGTCTTGAATTCATTTTCCTATATTCAAATGCATTTTTTCAAAAGCTCGTATATGATAATACATGACAGGTACAGGTTTTAATCCTACTGGTGTAGGTACTACCCCACACTTGGATTTTATTTTTCATCTCTGTTATATTTGAGTCAAAATTTTAAAACTGAAATTTCAACTTTAAAAAAATGAAAATTTTTCGCTCCAGTTAATGTCCTTTTAAGTTTGCCAGCAATTTCTAGACATGCCCCCGAATGTGGATTACTCTAGAATTTCTTTGATCTCAGTTATCTCATTAGTTAATGTGTTTCATTTTTGAAAAGTTCCTAAATTATTTTGTTTTTGATTATGCCGTCAACTGTGTATAAAATATGGGAGACATATTCAAGTTTTGCACAGTAGACATGTATAATATTCAAGGTTTAGGGCGTTAGGCATATATGACTTGTGGACTGAGGATTAAAATTGAACACTAAATCGCAAGGGATGATATTGATATATAAAATGTGAAAAATGTATTGACAATAAATTATTTATGTTTGCAGAATAACTCAGAATGGATGGTATGATACCAAGATGAAAATCTCAGGCAAACTTATAATTGGAAAGAGCTATACTCTAGCTTACTCTGTATACATGTAATGACAAAAGGACATACAGCCAGCCACACTCTCACCGTTTCTGTTCTCTAGGTTCAGAGTTGCATGTGGCATATTTTGAATGATATAAAAAGATGTGACAAAGATTAGGAGTTCATCTGCTTTGGTCTTGACTGTTGACAAATCACTGTTGTCAGAGTGCCAGAGGCTGGCTGTCAGTACAATATGAAACCTGGTGCCTGTCAGTGAATATTATGGTCCGATAAGTGATGCGGAATACCCGCCAACATTAGTTACGGAACCAGGATGAGGCTCAGTCCCATCCCTTCATGGTACACTAAGGCAATATTACATAGAAGAGATTCAGCACAATATTTCAGATTGGCGGTCCACTAGAAAATTAATTTTCTTATTTTACAATTTTCAAACTGTTTTGCCACGTCATTGTCAGTTTTCTGTTGGTCTCCTAATCTTCTTATTTGATGAAGTACCTTTACAAGTCATTTAATCAGTGTTTTTGCTATCTGTTGTATAAGATAAACACTGAATCAACTGATTAACCCTACCTGACACAACCAAGTTGAAAATTAATTATGAAATTGTTTGGACCCATATCTGCAAATAGCTATAATAAGGGGTCGGATTACCTTGTGGACCTTTTCTCTGTTGCGATCCATGCAGCTTGATGAAGTCAACTGTTCGGATAAACACATGTTTTTGCATTGGGCAAAATTTAATGTGATTGAACTAAGTGATCAATTTGTTAGGGCACAAATGTCAGCAGGTCATTGACATAATGTTACCGGCTTATAAGCATTGTTGAACTGTATACACTAACAGTTACTGAACTTGGTGTAGTGAATGAGTGGTTCTTTTCAGTTTTCGTGCTTGGTATTTGTCAAATAGTTAATTTTACCTATTAACTGTACTTAATATTTTAATTTTGAGTCAGATCAAATGATTGAGTGAGACGATTTCACAATTTGAATTCCTTTGATCTAAATTATTATATGTAGATTGTCGTTTTAAATTATGAAAACAGGTCTACATATTACATGTTTCTCAGTTGAAAACAACAAGCTCTGTTGGCTCAGGGTTATTGTGCAACCAGATCACTCATTTGGGCTGACTAAAAATTTCAAATTTTACAGTGTTGAATCACACACATCAGCCCTAGGGTTGCCATTCCAAGAAGTCTGTGTTTATCTTGTCAATTTGCATTGATAAATTGTGTGATTATACTATGCTGAAATTGATTATGATAAAATGTAATATAAGCCCTGCTCCTTAATCCAGAATGAAGGAAAAACAACTATGCTTCCATTAAGAAATGCAGTACACAATCAGACGGTCACATTTAAAGTCAAATTGGAAATTTGTATCTTGGTTGATCCGAATGCTGTAGATGTAAAGTCCTTGCCTTGTGAAGCTTAGCAATATTACAGACTTTAAAAAAACATATTCAGTGATATGGTCTGCTCCATATCAGTATCAAATGATAGGCTGACTGCAGCCTTCTACCCAATATCATGACGGTTATTTTCAACCTTTTGTGAAGGTTACACAAGGCAATCTCCATAATGTGCTGGATGTCCTGATCTTTTGTGACTTTTTTTCATTCTTATATTAGGCTGAACCATTACAAAACTCATCAATAATGCTCGTGACATCCACTTTGTCACAGCAATGATCGATGGGACATTTAACCGACCGGAGCAAGTGTTTCTTCCGCAATTGAATTCAGTTTGCTGGTCATACGATGTAGTACAGTATGGTCACATGCATGCATTGCATACTCCATCCTTTACACTTAGCTGAGTGAAAGACATTTGAATTCATTTTTGGTCTGCTGATCATTGATTTGTCTTCCAGATTACAAAATATACCATAAACAAATGTCTAAAAATATTGTTTCCTTAGAATTGTTGGTTCACAAACAAGAGCGTTAGAGAAACAATACTGACATAACAAGATGTGACACAGACAAGAGTTTATGTGCTTCAGTAAAGGCCGGTGGACCAATCACTGTTGTCAGAGTGCCGCAGGATGGGTGTCAGTACAATACGAAACCCAATCCCTGCCGCTGCATGTTATGCTCCGATAAGTGATGCGGAATATATGCCAAAATCAGTTACTAATCTTCTGAGTAAAGCTCCATCCAACCAGATCGACATCATCTTATTTCAAACACCTGATGACCGAGATACGAGAATGTCAGTCCTCGCACTTGAAGTTTTCAGCCACAAAATTGAATTTATGAGTGTAGCATTTCATGCCACTATATTTGGTAGTTTTTTCTTGGTGCCAAATGATGTTGAGCAAGTGGGTATATAATGATGGCATTGCCTTCTTTACACAGTTCTTAATTTCACCCCAACAGTGGGCAGCACAACTACCCCGTGGCACAACTTACCTCGGTCTCCCCTAATGCGCAAACATCTACTCATTTGAGTTGACTAAAAATTTCAAACTTTACAGTGTTGCATCACACACATCAGGGTTACCATTCCAAGAAGCCTTGAAGAAGGTTGTGTTTATCTTGTCCATTGAAATCAATTGTGTGATTATACTATGTTGAAACTGATTATCATAAATATAAACCCTGCTCCTTAATCCAGAATGAAGGAAAAACTTTAAAAAAATCGGAAATCAAATTGTATCTTGGTTGATCTGAATGCTATAGATGTAAAGTCCTTGCCTTGTGAAGCTTAACAATATGAAAGACTTTTAAAAAACACATTCAGTGAAATGGTCTGCTCCATTTCAGTATCAAATGATAGGCTGACTGCAGCCTTCTACCCAATATCATGACGGTTATTTTCAACCTTTTGTGAAGGTTACACAAGGCAATCTCCATAATGTGCTGGATGTCCTGATCTTCTGTGACTGTTTTTCATTCTTATATTAGGCTGAGCCATTACCTAACTCATCAATAATGCTCAACAGACTGCAAGGAGATTATGCTCGTGACATCCACTTTGTCACAGCGATGAGTGATGGGACGTCTGAAAGACCGGAGCAAGTGTTTCTTCCGCAATTGAATGCAGTTTGTTGGTCATGCGAGGAAGTATAGTATGGTTACATGTATACACTATATAGTCCATCCTTTACATCTAGCTGAGTTAAAGACAAAATCGACATCATTTTTGGTCTGTTGATCATTGATTTGACTCCCAGATTACCCAATATACCATAAACAAATGTCTAAAAATATTGTTTCCTTAGCAGTATTGGTTCAGAAACAAGAGCATTAGAGAAGCAATACATTACCACACGAAACTGGGGGAAAGAAATTTTAATTATTTGGAAAAAAATTGAGTTGCCTGTTTATGTTTCAGGACCTCATAAAAAGGTTCTAGAATACATCTCTGATTTAAAGGAGCTAATCTCGACTAAAAATAAGAGATCCATCCAAAGTTTACATCGAATGAAAAAGAAAAAAAAATGGTTCAGAAAATGTCCTTGATTGAGGCTGATATTAAAGGCACAATATTGAGTCACAAATTTATGACTGTACATGGATGTTTAGCGTGATTATGGGAAGGTCACAATATCTCCAACATCTATTGCAACTTATACGAATATTAATAGCAGCAATAGAAATACTGTACTGATGAAGGAACATACAAGCAGTACATGTAAAAATTCAAACTGTTTGAATATCTTGAGTAGCCCACGTGTATCAGTGCCAGGCAGATAGAGTATAGGATATGTATGGAATCCAATCAAAGCTTATCCTCAGCACTCCAAATTCATTGGAATTGCCAAGTTGCTTGATACCAGGTTTAGCATAAATGAAAACCAATCGCCTTTTCGGTTTACAGATCACCAATGTAACCATACAGCATAGTTTCACTGTATTTTAATCTTCTGAAGAATTGAACAGTCTGTATTTTGAATGACATAACAAGATGTGACACAGACTAGAGTTTATGTGCTTCAGTATAGGCCGGTGGTCAAATCACTGTTGTCAGAGTGCCGCAGGTTGGTTGTCAGTACAATATGAAACCCAATCCCTGCCACTGCATATTATGCTTTGATAAGTGATGCTGAATATATGCCAACATCAGTTACCAATCTTCGGGATAAAGCTAGGTCTTATACCATTCAACACCTCTATAGCCAATCACATGCCAGCATTACAGGGAAATAATTCCCATATTCTTTGTTGTCCAGTAATCCTCTCATGTTTGACTGTTTGTCTCATGGTATAAGCCAGTTATTCACAATGTGATCAGGAATATGTGTTTATCACACCTCGGGCTAAAGCCCTCGGGTGATAAATCACATATTCCCTCTCCTGTGGTGAATAACCTATACTTATCCACTTAGTTTTGAACCATAACCATTATACCATGTCCTAAGTAATTCCACCAGTGTGGCACACAAAGACCTTCAAGGAAATAATTTTTCTGTAGCTTGTTCCTTGCAAATTACAATCTATCCATTAGCAATGCAAAGCAAGAGGACCAGTTTACTGTGAAAAATGCACTTTGTGACCAGTGACAGCTGTTGAAGTGTCAGTTTCTCTACATTCAACATTTGAAACATAGATGCTGTTTGATTAGTCACAATCAAGAGAAGGCAATTTGATTTGTCATTACTGATTTTAAATTAAAAATCAGATACAGTATCAGACGAAAGTTTAGACCGCGTCAATCTTTTGTCAATATAAGGGAAAATAGGTGCTCAGCGAAAGAACTTCTGCATGGATTCTCTTGCCTATGTATCAGAGAAGTTCTACAACAGAGAAAACTTCAAATATTTTTATCACTTACTTGAATATGTGTGATAAACAAAAATTTCAGGTGGTCTAAACTTACGTCTGATGCTACTTACATCCAAAAAGGCCTTTAATAGCATTGTACATTAGAGGAAAGGTGGGTAAATTATCCAATGTTATTTTAGACAAGATATTCAATCATGTTTCATGTGATTTAAAGGCAGTGAGTCATGACACAGGAAAAAACATATTTTTAAATATTTTTATTAAATTTGAACTGAAGGGGTAATAATGGTGATTCAATGAGCCAAAATTGTTAATAAATGAAAGGTCAACTAAAACGCACATAGAAAATATATGTCTGACACATTTTTATCCTTCAAATGGAGTATGACTACAGTTGACACCCAGCCATAGTGCAAAAATTGTGTTTTTCGCTAGGTTTTGTCTGACAGCCACCCATTTGAAGTATCATAAAACAATGACCGAGGTGTTTACATTGACCTGAGCATGTGTCCTGATAAAATCAAACAACTTTTGTTCTTTTTCCACAGTACAGACAAAATTACAGAGGCTACTCGGGATGGTGTATTGATACGTAATGTTAACGAATGGGCCAGATTTATGCCTTCTATATATATATAGATAAAAGTGGATGTAGTTTCATTGTAAGTAAAGCGAACAAACAAAAGTTGTTTGATTTTATCAGGACACATGCTCAGGTCAATGTAAACACCTCGGTCATTGTTTTATGATACTTCAAATGAGTGGCTGTCGGACAAAACCTGGGGAAAAACACATTTTTTGCACTATGGCTGGGTGTCGAGTGTAGTCATACTCCATTAAAAGGATAAAAATGTGTCAGACATATATTTTCTATGTGCATTTTAGTTGACCTTTCATTTATTAACAATTTTTGGCTCATTGAATCTCCATTATTACCCCTTATGTTGAAATTTAAAAAAAGAATTAAAAATTTGTTTTTTCCTGTGTCATGACTCATTGCCTTTAAATCACATGAAGCATGATTGAATATCTTGTCTAAAATAAGATTGAATAATTTACGCACCTTTCCTCTAATGTACAATGCTATTAAAGGCCTTTTTGGATGTAAGTAGCATCAGACGTAAGTTTAGACCACCTGAATTTTTTGTTTATCACACATATTCAAGTAAGTGATAAAAATAGTTGAAGTTTTCTCTATTGTAGAACTTACCTGATACATAGGCAAGAGAATCCATGCAGAAGTTCTTTTGCTGAGCACCTATTTTCCCTTATATTGACAAAAGATTGACGCGGTCTAAACTTTCGTCTGATACTGTACATAATCCTTTCGTTTGCCTGTTACCAACAAGCGGGATTAGTCTCCAAAAATTAAATCAACATTGAAAGTATTGGGTATGATCATGACAAATCATCAGTGCGATTTTCACAGGTTCAAAGTAACCATTAAATTGGAAATTTTTTTAAAAGACAGTTGCGCTTCCGCAGTTTAATGCAGTTTGTTGGTCATAGAATACCGCATATGTATTGCACCCTCCTGCAATATTAGTCACCTCGGTCCCATAAAAACTGATAAATATATATAAGGCTTTTGACTGTGTTTGCTACGATAAACTTGTCAGTCCTTTTTACCCTGTATTATGATGTTCTACTTCAACTACTTGAAAATGCTCGATGTGGCTGCCATATAGGACATCCGTTTGCAGGTGCACTCAGCTATGCAGATGATTTGACAATCATGGCCCCTACCATTGCAGGCCTACAGCAAATGATCCGCATCTGTGAGGATTATTCCGAGGAATACGGCATCAAATTTAACCCTTCCAAAACTGTCTGTGTTGCATTTGGCAAGAAGGACACATAGTTGTTAAATCAAATAAAACTTGATGGTAAGGCTGTCAGTTGGAGTGACACAGTTAAACACCTAGGAAATCACCTGATGAATTCGCTTTCTGATGAAGAGGATCTTCGCATTAAGCGCAATGAACTTTACATTTGTGCTCATTTTAAAGTTGAGAGTAAAACACTAAAACACTATACCATCTGTTTGACAGTAAGTGCTGCTTCTTTTATGGCAGCCAGACCTGGGACTTTAGCAGGCCATACATGAAAAACCTAGAAACTGGGTGGAAGAAATGTGTCAAAATCGTGTGGAAACTCCCTGAATGACTCCCACAGATATTGTTTTATCTCTATGCAAGAAACCCTGTCTGATGGATCAGCTTGGGGTAAGATTCAAGAATTTTATCAACACTATTGATAAAGGAGACAATCTGTTGCTGAAACTTGTCCATCGGAACAGCATCATATATAATTGAATATTGAAGAGAAATTCTGACTATTTTGCCTCACGTTGGAACAGTAACACTCTAAAATTCAATTTCAAACTGAAGGAGCCACACATAGTGGAAGAACTTGTTGATATCCGTGAAGATAAACTGGAGGTGGAAGACTTTAGTAGAGCTGAAACCAATTTCATACTTAATTGTCTGTGCTCCGGTACCATTTAAACTAAATTTTTCATATATACCCTTTCTTTTTGTAATTGTACCAAAGTACAAATGAATGCTTATAATAATATATATTGCACTCAGTTCTGGGTAATAACTGTGTATTATGCTAGGGCAGGTTAAAAATGTAGTTTTTGCAGGAGTCACATACTCACATACTCACATACTGACATACTGACAAAGTTCATGGAGACACCATCAAAAATTCCTTCCTTGCAATAGTTTTCTTCCAGCGGAGCTAATAAAAGTAAAATGTTTGACCATTCAAGCCAGAGGAAAACATTGGTCACTTTTGAAATTCCTGGAAAAATGATGCATGAGGCACAATGTATTTTATCAGTCGTCATTGAGATGAACCTTTTGTCCTCATGCATAACAGTTCATGAAATTTAACATAATTATATGACAAAGAAGCTTATGTACAGAGGAATGGACACTAAGCCTGAAGAATTAGGACTCTTTCAAATAGTTTGAAAATATAATGGTTTTTGGATAAGTCTTCAATTGTGGGTTTTGGGTGATACTTAAAATATTTTAAAATATTTGATCTGTACACATTTCACACAATACATATTATTATATAAAACCCTTGCGCTGCATTTATGAATAAGGATCAGCAGGTCAACGGCATCATAAATCAATCCGGAACAAAGATATTGTTATGTTTAGCTGATCCAACTTAGGTGTTAAGCAGTATATGGCCTGAGCATTAGATTATATCAGGCTTTTCACTTCGATTTTGTAATAGTTAATTTCGTATATAAATGGAACCAAATGAAGGCTACCACATCCCTTCAGACAGCCTCTTCGTCGATGAAGAATATTTGACAAATTCAACAGTTGAAAACAGCACTCCAGGTACGTGGAATTCCTACCATTGGTACTAGCAACTTGCAACCGGTAGACCCGGAGTCAGTTAAAACTCTGATTTGCTTGGAAAGAACTTCAACTGACTAGTCAGTTTAGTTGTTAAACTCTGACTTCACTTGACTAATGCTATTTCATAGGGTCCTTCTGTTTAAAATTTTCACGAGAACATTATAACTTTAGAAATTTCGGAATTTTTGCACTCTGAAAACGGTGCAGTATGCAAATGTGTCCGATTTTAGGTAGTTTTAGCGTTGCATAGACTTTACAAAGGTCCAAAAAGGGTGTAGTGTGCAAGTTGTGCTCTTGATGCTGCTGAGAATGATACCAAAACCATTTTCTGAGGTAAAAATTCGCTAAATTGTGCAACAATGACTTGACTTTAGCTGTCTTAACTCTGGCTTGACTTGACTGAACTTAAACTTGTTGCTTGGAAAGGTAACTATGACTTCACTAGTCGACTTTATGTAGTCGACTTCAGGGTCTAGCAACCGGGCACTGACTGGTTTGCTTAGTCACAACAAGGGCATGGTATATGCCTGGTTCATTATTAATAGTTTGTTAACTATTACAGTCTGCCAAAAGTTTACATACCCCTATGCAAATTTTTCTATTTCTGGAGGAAATCTAACGACATTAGGTCAATCATATATGATATACAGTACATTGCATGCTACTAAACACTGTTGAATCATTGAAAATTCCATCAATATGAGATTCTATGATATTATCAGCAAATTGAATTTTATGACATTTTCAAAAGTTACATATACCCTTCTGTAGTATGACTTATTTCCCCCTTTGCAATCAATAAATGTTTGTAGGATTTTACTACAGTATTTCCGAAGTCCTCAGACTACATCAGCAGTGATTTTAATCTATTCTGCTTCTGGGAAATTTTGCTACTCCACCTTTTGGTCTCCGATAGGGCAAGGTCGGACTCTGATCTATCCATAATTCGCTAACAATATCCATGTCCACGACCATTAAACCACTTGAGGACTTTTTTATTATTGACCTGAAGCTATTTTTGGACAGGATTGGTGGATGGTTCTGGATTGTTGTCCCGTTTCAGTGTCTAGGTTTATCACATTCCTCACTCTTGACAATGAATCGTGCAGGTTTTCTTTCAAAATTAACTGGGAATCAGTGACATTAAGCCTTTCGTAAGTCTTGACAATGTCTTTGGTGCTATTTGAACATTTGAACTGAAAAAGCTGCAGAGCATTAATAAGAGGAAGGGGAGGAACAGTAGGTGTATGGTTTGCCCTTTTGATCTTAAAAAAACTTTAATAAAAAAACTTAATTCAGTCAGAAATTTTGAAGGTGTATTTTCGTTGTGCAAATTAGAATTACCCTTTCTCGTCCGTACTTTACTGCCACCCAAATTTCCTTCCGGCACCTCTGTGTTCAAGTAATCCAATTAAATAGGCTGAGCAGAAGTTTACCTGTCCGTCTCAATACATAAATATTGTGAGCAAGCAGAATAACATGTGCGAATTCAATGACCATGACAGCCAATGATGGCGACATTGACGAGCATACTCACATTCAACTGCTAGTGAACATCAATGATTTCACAACAGGCCCTAACTATTGCATTGAAATGAACTGTCATTGAGTAACTTGTGACCGCTTCGATACTCGGTTGGTGACTTTTTATTTATGGCATTGAAAGTATCAAGATGTCGTCACAAATTTGCTTATGAGTCAGTGAGAATAACATGGCATGGATTGGCATATATTACCTCACAAGGAACGTTTAGTCCAATTTTGTAAGCACTTGACATTCGTTGACTGAAACAAAGTTTTTTCCTTTTTTGACAGGAAAGCATGAAGACCAGCATCATAAGCCTGTTGCTGCTTGTGGCACTCTGTTCATTCTTCACAGTTCTTGCGGGTAAATGCAGGAAGGTGCGGTATGGCAGTTACAGCGTACAGTTCTGCCCAGGAGACGACAATCCAAAGTGTGGAACCGTAGAACTCCTAAAAAATGATCTCAGACCTGCTTGTCTGGAAGGAAATTGTGTGCGCGTGAATGGTGGAAGAAAAGTTTGCCCCAATAGTAGCAGTTCATATGCGAGGGTAAGAAGAAGAAGTCCCACCAGGCGGTTCGCCGGAAGGAGGATGAAAATTCAAAGGAGGAGACACTAAGTGCTTGCTCAACGCAGAATCAACAACAGAGAGTCAACAACAACAACTAAACTATTTTTTCATTTCTAAAAGAAGCTCAATAGCTGTCTGCATTTGTTAAAGCCGAGGAGGTGTAGGTGATTAAATTGGGCTGTTTGAGTGTCAGTGACGTCACTGCATGATGGCATAATTATTAGGTCCTATCTTTTACCTTGGGTTGACATCACATAAAGCCATTGTTAATCGCTCAAACCTCCTAGCCACTTTGAGAGAATGAATAATAAATCTATCATGCTATTTCTGTTTTTGTTTTATTTGTGAAAACCAATTTAATAATGCAAAGACAATTTACTCAAATGAATGAACTAAGATGAACGGTGCAGGATAAATTAATTGATACTAATTATTTACCTGGATACAAGATGAGACAAAGATGAATAAGACAAGGTGGTGATGAAACACACATATCCCAGTGGGCACACGACGTAAACCCTGACGTTGCTAATTGGTGGAGGGCTGGTCTGTTGGTCCCATAGATATGTATGGTAGAGATTATGTTGCCTCAACGTGAACAAGACGTTGGGTTTTTTTTACAACATTGCCAAAACGTTGCAAGCTAACGTCAAACTCCTGTCATTGCCTCACAATGTTGTAAAACGTCGCCATAACGTTGCATGCTAACGTTATATCTTTGACGTTGCTTCACAACGCTGTGACAACATAATTTCAACCATACAATTCTACGTCATTTGACGAAAAGTGTTATGTTGTTGCAACATTGCTGCAACGTCGATGTGCCCATGGGGATTATGCTAAGCATAGCTTTGATCTTCAAATGATCAATGTGTCCTAACATCTGCATGAGAATTGAAAAAAAAAACCAAGATGTGACAAAAAGGATACAGAGATTTAGCAAATGTGTATTTTACAAAATCATAACTGAAAATCAATGGTTTCCAATAAAATTCTTTTGAAATAGTATAACCCTTGATCTCGAAATTCAGACAAATAGTGGGCTGTCTAAGCCTCAGAAACAGGCCAAAACCTGCACTTCATAGTACAATTATCCCATTTGGCATGAATTAACTACAGGACCCAAGTGTTCATTTATTGTTAAAAAAAAAGGATGAATGTCCTTATTTGGGGATATGCAAATGAGCTGATTTGCATACATTCAAAAGTCAAATGTAGAAATTCTTCTCTTCTTCGAATAGACACTCTATTTGTCAATTTCCATCAAAAATTAGTCGCGATATGACAGAAAATGTACTTTCATGTATTTTTCTAAATCCGTTGCCATGGAAACCTCCAAAACAAGGTGGAAACATGTATCTAGAATGTGTGTCCACCTTTTAAAATACTGTGCTGGGTATGAAGATGCTTCATGCCAAATGGCATGCTTGTACTATGAAGTGCAGGTTTTGACCTCTTAGACAGCCCACCAAAATGTCACCCCTCAAAACAATTTTGTATGCGTTACGCTGACTGACAAGCTAGTCGCTCAAGCTCGCAACTGTAGCAGGTTGCTGTAGCCAGTGCGGTACGCCTTTGTCATACCTACAAAGATAGGAACTGCTTACTGATAATATAAATATTCATAGGCTTTGACATGAGCTCCTTGGACGTTAAATTGGGATTTGTCACTTAAAGGAAATGTCAAAACTGATTTTTTGTGGAACCCTCGCTCAAGCAGAGCGCTAAATGTTTTTTTGTACATTGTTGACACCTTTGGTAGATATGCTATGTGAACACCTATAATATTGGGAATTTCCAATGTTACATTATGAAAATTGTAATTTTTCTACATCGAAAGATTAAAACTGAAGCTACAATATGTAGTACATGGAACTTCTGAGGTGACTGCTGCAACAAGGACCATTAGCTAATGCTATACTCCCCCAAGACAGTTTTCTATTGTCTTTTGCCCAGTGCATTTTTTAACATAAATTTAGTAACTGGGAGACCAAATGGTCTCCCAGTGGAAAGATTTGGTCTCCCAGTCATTACCAAATTGGCATCACTGGGAGACCAAATTTTTCCAGGGACTCTTATCAACTTATCGTGCGGTTGTCTTAATTTATAGTATTCATGTGCATTTGAAAAGAAATCATCGAAACATCCTAAGTTAGCAGCCAACTCAAAATTTCCAAATTCTTTGGCATACAAATGATCATATATGAATATATTGTAATGGATGAGCATCTACATCTGCTGATCTGGTATGATAATGGCACGACCATGTGATTCGCGAAGCGATTATGTTGAGATTCAGATTTTGAAGTTTTCACTCTAGATATTCAATATGTGCAAATAAAACTTAAAAGAAAGTAAGTGCCATTGATGGCTGATTGCAGTTAAAGTTCACAGCTTGACCAAAGTGACCATCTTGTATTGTATGTGTCCAGTTGCACTTAAGAAAAAGATCTACCAGTTATGATGATGCCGCGGCATGGAAGACGGGACGTGACACCTAACTTCGCTCGGACACTTTTTTTTTATTTCAAAAAATTTTAATTTTTTCACAATATTTTTTTCTTTTTTTTTGGGTAATTTTTTTCTTTCTTTTTTTTTTCATAAACATTTTCTTTTCTTAGCAAATTGTTTTTTTTTGGGGAAATTTTTTTTTTTACGGAAATTTTTTTTTTTTGGTGGAATATCAAACAGAAGAAGAAGAAGAAGAAGGTAGTCAAGTTGTAGTCACATGAAGAGAAGCAAATGCCAAGATCATATTATGGAATGTCTGAATCAAAATTTTTTATTGAACCATCTGGAATGCTCCACTCGCCTGTTAGCCATAAGGGACGAGACACCTCGCTTCGCTCGGTGAGCCGGTGGCTCTGTCCCGTCTATTAATTGCTATTAGCACTACACGAGTGCCCAATCTGCACTCCTGAAGCCAGTCAATTATAGTGTTGGTGATTCTGCCACCAGGGGGACTGTAGTAAGCACTCTATATGTGGTGCCCTCTGGAGGGCTCTGCCAAAATTTGACTGACCTAGTTCTGAGGACGGCGCGCAGGCGCTCATCTGCCGTAAATAATTATCAAACACTGGAATAATGTATGCTATAAAACAACTGGAATATTGTAACAATATATTGAGGAACAAAAGAGGCACTTTTTTAATTGAATTGGATTCGAAACCAACAGATTGCTCGGTTGCTGGACCTACTTGACCTACATAAATTGTCGACCATCAATGTTTTTTGGTCCACTGTGCTGTCACCTGATCATTGTCTGCTTGCTGTGCTAAGTGAGCTACGCTCACGACTGCCTTCGGCAGCCGTTCGCTTCGCTCATATAAATGTCGCGCATCACGATGCTACGTAATTTCATTGGTCTCCCAGTCGAAAACTCTTAAAAAATGCTCTGCTTTTGCCGTGGTATAACCGACGGATTTGTTAGTTATACCACTGTTGGGGATTAAGTTAGCCTGTTGTACTGTTTTTTCTGCAACAAACGCACCTTAAAATGACAACAAAGCCACCAAATTCAGTTAAAAATCTTTCAGGATTCAGATGGAGTATAAGTCGCTTATACAACTCATTTTCGGTGTATAACTCACATTTCAGGGGTTATTTATACACCTCAAATTCGTTGTATAACCTATACGCATACCACAAATCCAGCCTTTCATGTTTGAAGTTTGAAATTTATTAATGCTCCCTTTCAGAATGGCTTATACTTACAAAATATTATGCGGCTTAAATTTAGTAGCCCTATACTCTGCACTGTAAGTTTTGAATTTTGAGTTAGCTTAATTGATTGAGTGAGATGGTTGCACAATTCCTTTGAGCCAAGATAGCTTGTTGTTTGCAAGTTATAACAACATAAAGATTATAATAACTCAAAACAGCAAGCTATCATGACTCAAACAAATTGTGCAACCATCTCACTCAATCATTTGAGCTAACTCAAATTTTCTAATTTTACAGTGTGAAGTACTTGGTGACTTACTGTAAGACCCTCGTGCAATACCAGTCACCTTTGCCATGAAACGTTGACTTTTAAAACTGATGTTGCACTCAGTTGGACATCTACACCCCATGGTATCTGTGCCTGTGTATTCTGTGGAGGACTCATGCAGATGACAATGGTCATTGCAACACATAAAGCAGTTCATGTTTTCCTTGGAAACCATGCAGATGCTTGTACAATGCATATATAGTTTTGCAACTAAATGTCAGAACTCAGGAGAGATGTGTCAGAACAAGAACAATCTTGAAATATCACCTGAAGGTCACATTCCAATGGAATTGAATTTGAAATTGAAAATATCACTCATTTCTTTTATCGTGTCTGAACTTTAATAAAATCACAACTACATTGGCCACCATACCATATTCTTCGACCAAATAGTAGATTCGATATCTTTTTTTTAGCGCCAATCTAACTAACTAGTCTTGTTCAGCTGATCAAAATATGCGAACAAATTACCAAGACTTTATCGGTTTCAGCAACATCTAAAAATCAACATTCAATCTCTGCGAAACCAAGAAGACAATATTGCTGGTCAAGCCTAACGCTCCAGACGTATATTGCTATAGCTGAAAAATGCATACGCAAAATCAATATGGGCGTGTCACTGCAGCCAAAACAGACATTTGTCTTACTTTGTCCTGTTTGCCAACAGCCAGAGAAATGGCGAAGGGTCAGCAAGGCCATGTATTGCCTGTCAACCCGTGAACTGGAAGATATGTATGGATATTGTTTCTCATGGCTATTCGCTGTTTTGGAGTTTGCAAAAGTTGTAATCATATAGTTTGTGTGTTGCCATCTGTTTGGATGATGGTATTTTGATATGTGGCACTGCTTATGCATGTGGCGTAATGTGAACTTGTGTTTAAGTTGGTTATATTCTCGCAGTGAAGCGGCCATAGATCGAAGGTCGAAGGCTGTTTCGCAAGCGAACTGAGCACAGGAAACATCCAACATCTATGCATGCAGTGATGTCTCAACATCAATCCAAAGCTGGATGGTTCAAGTGGACGCAGTTTCTTATCAATGATTTGGTTTCACATTTAAATAAACCTACCAAATTCTTTTTCAAAAGAGTCTTGAAATCTCAATTTTCTGCAACATTACCCTCTGAACATATGATCTAATTGGAATAATTCATTATTAGCCATGAAAGCTGATTATCACAAATAGCCTTTTATACCCTTTTTTAGCAATTTTTTTCGGCATGCATTTTTCAATTTCTGCATATTTGCATTTCTTCTTTAGTTTTAGATAGATGCTGACCCAAATAAAAAAAATTTGAAAATTAAAAAAAAATTGATGGATGGTCTTTTATGGTCACCTGTACCCGTAATCAATATAAAGATAGATTTTGAATTACCTTATTGCTAGCAGGGAGACCCCGAAACAAGTCAGAGTTAGAACTCTGACCTGCTTGATAAGAACTTTAAAACTTACTTGTCGGCTAAGTTGTCTTTGGAAACTTTTCTTATTTCAAACTAGGAAGAGAGTGCAGTAAGCTGATGTGTCAGATTTGTAGGCAGTTTGTCAGTTGTGTGAATATACAATAGCTTTCAAATAGTATAAAAAAACGAATGACTGAACTTCAACTTTCTGCTTAGAAAGCTAACTGTGACTTGACCAGTCGACTTTATGCGGTCGACTTCCGAGTTTACTTGCAGGGCTATAAACTGTGTATACATAATGCCGCATGGGACTTCATGCAAAGCTTGGGAGTTGGGGCAACATGAGACCTCCTAACTTCAATGCATTGGAACAACTGAATTCTCCCAACTTTGATACGGGACAACATTAAACCACAAAATTTGGAACTGAAGCATCATGAAACATCCTATCATGGAATTGGAGCAACAAAATAGAATGTCTTTGCTTGGAATTAGAGCAAAATGAAATCTCCTGCTCCTAGCTTGTAGTAAAAGCAACATGAAATCGCCTTACTTGGATTTGGGACAATATGGAACCTCGCAACTTAGATTTTATGGAAAGTCCTAACTTGAACTTGAGTGAAATGAAATGTCTTAACTTGGAATTGGCGCAACCTGAAATCTCCCAACGTGGAATAAAATAAACATGAAATCTCCTAACTTGGCTGGGTTGTCAATAATACTGAAGTATTTCAAAATGTCTGACTTTCAGTGTATCATACTGTATGTGGATGATGTTCCATACAAGTCCTTCTTCATAATCAATCATGATGATGCATGGGGAAAACACCAGGGGAAGAACGGTGTTAATGAAATGTCAAACCAAGAGAGACCTTTGCTCTCATGGGTGTGATTTGTTCTCCTATATGCCATGGCTATACTTTGTACAGTGGGACATTCTTTCGAAAAGGTAATGCACTTTGATGTTTCCACTCAATGACAACATCCATCCTGGAAACCCTAGGATATGACATTGCATGAACTTCGAATTTGCGGATTGACATTATGAAAGAAAGAGCTCTATGACATAGAGAAAAGAGATTTTGCACCTCTTCACATGGTTTCAATGGCCTGGAAAATGACTTTAATAAACTTTCATCTGGAGCATGAAATGCTTTGGTGGCTGTTACAGCTTTTTAACGCCCATTTTGGGACTTTTTCATCTGATAATGACAGTTATCTATAGCTGTCCTAAGTGCAGCCCTCCAATCCCTGTTCTGGGTGCTCACAAGGGTTTTCTGATGAGTTTGGAGGGATCTTCTACTTTCCCAGCACTGACACTGATACGAGGGGCCGCCTATTTAATGTCTCATGGTCCAAATGACATCCAGCTTGGATTTAGCTCAAGAGGATCAACTGAAAATGTTGTGTTCTTCACCCGGAGTTCGAATCCATGCAGGAAAAGACCTTCAGTAAATTGTTTTAGATCTGTACAGTGCATATTTGGCAAAAACGAATTTGGAACTTTATGCTACCTTTATGATGTTGTAGAAAGATTTACAGAGTATGAGAAACTGCAGATGTACATGTACAGATAAAATTTGCGTCCAACATAAATTGACCTATTTTCAGTCAACTAAAAATTTCAATTCAAGACATGAAAGGCTGCCTTTATAAGAGATACAATTAGCTAATGACGTCCCTGTTGCAACATATACATGAACTCTTTGCCTTCACTGTAAAATTTGAAAACTGAGTTGATGCAATAATTTGAGCTGTCTGAGAATGTTAATAATTTTCAAGCTATGATAGCTCAATCCTATAAGTTGTCAAGGTATGATAGCTCAATGCTGTAAGTTGTCCAAACGAATCATAACATTAAGCTGTGAAAACATGAAAGCTTCAGTTGTTGCAGATAGCTTGACATCTCAGTCATGTCACATATAGCGCCATCTATAACAAGCACTTCTCATAAGACTGCATTTAGTTTTAAATAATTATTTACTTACAAGAAAAAATAACATTTATATTACACTATCCCAGAGAAAAAATGAGTAGCACACCACTTTAGCTGGTTTCTTTTTTATTTTTATCTCTCTTTAATTAATTTGTGGGAGTAATTAGATGCCTGCTTTCACACGTCAACCAACATTTCCAAGTCAGAGTGTGTTCAAATATAGGCTTCTAGCACTGTAAACCAACTGAGATGAGCCACAGGCCATTGGGATTTATTCACAAGAAATTAATTTTTAAATATCCTTGTGATGCAATGGTCTTTGTTGAATGCATCTTGGGCCTGTCCATGATGTGCTGAAATGAAGCATACTGGATCAGGTGGATCCCCTTGAGAGATCAAACAATATTTCGGGATTACAGCCCATATTAATAAATACCTCTATAAGACAGGTCACACAAATAAAAATGAAAAACAACTAAAAATAAGTCAACACAGCTCAACATTTTGAGTTGTGTCAGCTTGGATCAATAAGTCAACAAAACTCAATATTTTGAGCTGTAAGTCAACACAGCTCATTGTTTTGAGTTTTCTCAGCTTGAATACCTTAGTCAACATAGCTTGGTATTTTGAGCTATCTCAGCTCGGTACTTTGAGTTATCTCAGCTTAAAACATTAACCTATGTTAGCTCAATCAACTTGTGCAACCATCTCACTCAATCAATTGAGCTGAATCAGCGAGTCCGATTTTACAGTGTTTGATGTTGACAATGGGGATGATGTGAGGGATAACATGTCATAAATTGATAAAAATGAAATTTTAGGATTATTCTCAAAGATTAGGAAGTTTCAAACAGGATTTAGACAGCATTGTGTTCAGCATCATGAATCAGAAATGTGAGTTTGCTTTGATATGAGAACTGGAAACAAATCATTTGTTACATATTTAGTATATCAGCATCTCTGTAGTTTCAGCCATTCCTTGAGAAGAAAGAGGGCAAGGCTTTTAATGCATTTTATATTTCTTTACGTTATTAAAAAAATCCTGGAAATAGAAGTGGAAGCAATCAAGAAAGAATGTGGTTCAAATAGCACCGGAAAGGTTAAATGTTTATAAAGTTAGCTCAGAAAGCATAATATAGGTATAGGCTGTTCCCTTACAGCTAAGCAGTGGCGTCCCTATGTAGGATCAGACACGCCTCCCCCCCCTAATATTGGACCTGTGCCCCACCAGGTGCCAACCCATATGAACTTCGCAACTCTAAAATATACAATTAGTATATATAATAGTGGGTGCCACCCCCCTCAGAGAATCGCGTGCTCCACTAGGTGCCCTCCCCCCCGCCGCTCGAGAACCCCCTGTTACGCCTCGGCGACAACCTCACCACAACTATGGTTGATTGCACAACTAGACGACTGTGAAAAGACTCATCATTCCCTGGAGTATTTTATTAATACTATGCACATATTCACAGTGGGTGTATTATAGTCATATAGAATTTCGGGACAATACCAACATCAGTGTTGTCCTAAGGCTTCTGCCAAATTGGCTGCAACCTGTGGGTCACAGTGGTCTCCCAAATCTAGTTTTCTTTCCCTGACCCGAATATCAAGTTAGCCAGTCTCCTGTGTACACAATTGCATTGGCAGACAGACTGTTTGTTCTCCAAAGGTCCCCGGGGAAATTTCGATCAGATGTTCATTGAACCAATGGCATCTATTTGTGGTTACTATCTACTTTCTACAGATGGCTTTTGTCTTTCTATATTATAGATACAGAGAAACTTATCATGAAAGGCATTTGAATTTATGTTTTATCGTCTAGCCAAGAAATTAATAATAAATAAATATTATGTTGCTACTGAAAAAGGTAAAAAAGATAAAGGTAAACGTACTTTTATTTAACGCGGGTATAGCCAGATTAAGTCAGTAAATTGTTTCCAGGTGGACCAATGCCACCTCCAATTTACGTCTGATGTGAACAACAATGTCATGACGGCCAGCTGGGGGGGGGGGGATCGAACCCGGGTCCCCCGCTTGTGAGGTGAGCACTCTACAGACTGAGCTATAGGAGTCGTCCTAATATATATAAATAATAGTCACCAGCAGCAACAGTTTTTTCTGTACTGCTTAGTAAGTGAAATCTCCTTTCAATAATCTTACATTATCTTTCCTCTTGTGGCATTTGCATCTTCCTCGCTTGTTGGGTCAGGTGTCTCATTTCCTTTGATAGTCCGTCAGGGATAGATATTACTCGGGAATTTTTACACTTTCTAATCACATTCTGCACGTATGACTGACATTTTCCAGAAACAATGCACATTAAATTCATTCCATCGACAGGTAAAGGTCACCTATCGCCAATGCTTTTAGCCTGTAAATTTGATATGACAAAAAAATAGTGTTGGTTCATACAAACTTTGAGTGAGTCTTAACAGCCAATGAAGTGTCGTCTTCTCTACGTTCAACATGGGAAACATAGAGGCGGTTTGATAAGTCATGGTCAAGAGAAGGCCATTTGATTTGTCATTATGACTGATTTTAAGTGTAAAAGTCGGATGAATAATCGTTTCATCTGAGTGTCGCCAATAAGCGGCATAAGTCTCCTTGAATCAAATTAATATTGAAACTATTGGGTATGACCATGACAAATCACCAGTATGACGATTCACAAAATGCCATTTTCACTGTGCAATAGTTCACTCTTTTTGTACATCAAGTGTACAGGCCGTAACCTGTTGGGCCTGTTGGAGAAAAATTTCCAGGATTTCACTAATGGGAAAACAGCAATAAAAGTCAGTGGGTACCCAACCAGGGGGGGTCGGAACTGCACCACGTGACCTTGATGACGTCGCATTGAAAACAAAATAATGGCGGCGGTCTAGACATGCTGAGTGGACGCATCATCAGTGCTTGATTACGGCGGTTTATAGGAGTGCAGGAACGTTCAAATTGACTGGAATTTCACGCATTAAGCATGGATATTAATGTGGCCATTCCACAGAACCTGGCATGTCGTATTTGTTGTGATATTTTACTTCAAACTTGGATGAAAATCGTCGATCTCAACTTTGACAGAAACTGCCGAAAATTCATGATGGAATTCCCTCCAGTTCTCAGGAACAAGGGAGGTTCTCAGAAAGTTTTTACTGGAACAGTTACATAAGGATTCAAGCTATCTTAAAAGTTGAAGGAACCTCTAAGAACCTCTCGATTTAATGGGAAACTGACACCTTGAAGATGACAATGTTTTTGTTGACGACTTGAACATGACAGTTGCAGCCACTGCAGCAGTGAGCGTCTGACAAGTTTGACAGCCCTGGACATGCTGGGTATCTGGTGGAAAAATGAAGATTAAAGTGGATTTATGAACAGGTATGTGCATAGGACATTCAAGGGGGGGGGCTTGGAGTTTTTATTTTGAAATGAATAATCCTTGCTCACAGTGGCGTATTTAAGGGGGGAGCATGGTGCCCCCCTCAAGCCCAAAATTAACATGGAAGAGATAGGAAAAGCCTCTGCTTGCTCAGTTGACATTAATATTTTTTTTGGGCAGTATTGATTATTGTCTATTGAAATAGATAATTTCTGCATTTTCTGGTGGGGTTATGCCTTATGGGGTGTTGCTTGAATTTGAAATGAATAATTACCATGATTGGTAGCTGCATGTCGTCATTGCTGTGATATAAATCATTTCCAGCCGAGGAAAGCTCCGCCCCCCCCAATCAAATGGTTCAGGGGCAGATCCAGGGGGAAATAAAATTTTGAAGAAAATATGGAGCAACATGGGCCCGCGAATGCCATATGACACCTGACCTGAGCACCCGCCCGCCCCCCGCCCGACTACCTAGTCGGTAATTTTAGTGCCATTCTGATTTTTTTTACAACATGATCTTCAGTGGCCGATCCAGACAGGTTAGTCTAGGGGGGGGCGGTCATTTTGGCATACACGGGCCCGCGACAACATCATTTCGGCATTTGCGGGCTTGCATTGTTCCATATTTTCTTCAAAATATCATTTCCATCTCAGTGTTCTAAGGGGGGGGGGCCCCTTGATTCGAGGGGGGGCCCCCTTGGATTCGCCTCGGAACTTAAGTCTTATTAATCATGGTATACATTATGTAAAAAAATATTCACATTATGTTATTAGTTCCGAGTATCCATTAATGATCCAGTGATTTATTATACAAAGAAGCTGATTATCAAGTGTTCAAATCAAATCAATCCAACATTTGCAGCATGTTGGTGTCATTTGTTGGTCAGTAGGCCTAGTGGCCTACCCTACATATCACATATCTGTTGACATCATTTACCAATCGCTCCAGAACGTTGGAGAAGAAAAATGGATACTCGGAACTAATAACATAATGTGAATATTTTTTTACATAATGTATACCAGTACCAGAGTAAGCCTAAATTAACTGGTATTTCTAATTATTTTCAGATGGATCATGGCATACATGACATGGAGGGTTGATTCACCCCATTTGCATCAGACGGTCGGAAAAGAAAGCGCTGTTGTTGCTTAGCAAATTTATGTGATCTGTAGCCTGTACGCTGTAGGCCTGTACAGCAAAAAATTAATCTGTGACTGTATCAGTATTTAATTTGCTTTAAATGCATTGACACTGCATTGATTGTGGCAAAATAATCTTTTTTATCAGTTTCACATACCTTGATTTTGATGCTTCAAAAAATAATATATCGATGCACATTAGAATTAGGCCTGATTGAAAATTTCCACAAATTATAGCTTTTCAACAGAATATGAAGAATGTTTTATTTTCTACACAGGCATTGTGCTTTGTAAACATAGCTACATGTACATGTTTACAAATGTTTGCCCAATATCTGTCGATTATAAATTTTCACAAAGTCTCATTATTGCACAATTATTTGTTCTGTCTTTTCTTTGTTGACAAGATAAAATTAATGTAAAACATAGGCCTACTTAGTCAATGTCAATAAAGTTTGACCATATAGTTTATTCGTAATCAATAATTTCATTTTGGTGTTGTGTAAAAACAAATCTTTGGAAAAGTTAATAAGTCATAACTGTCGCACAGTGGTTGGTGCAAGAGGAACTTTTGTGTGCATATGGTTGGTTTCGGGAAATCTTGGGCGCTCTAGATTTTTCTGCGGAACTGCTGCGGGAATTGTGCAACAATATATTCCAATTCTGCTGCAATTCTTCAATTCTGCTTCTTTTTGTTGAAATTCTGTTGTTCTGTTGGAATTCTGCTGTATTAAATCTTACTGCCATTCTGCTGCAATTGCGTTAGATTTTCCTACTGTTCTGCTGCTATTTTGTTAGTTGTTGCTGTGATTCTACTACGATTTTCTCGTTTCTGAGGTAATTCTACCGCAATTCTGCTGAAACTCGGCTGCAATTCTGCTGTAATTTTGTTGGAAATTCTTGGAATTCTGCTGTTTCTGCCGAAAATTCTGCTAGTTTTTACTGTACTTGTGCTGCAATTCTGCTAAATTCACCTTAAATTCTGTTATAATTTAGCTAGTTTCTACTGTAATTTACCGCAAGTAACTCTGCAATTTTGCTAGTTTCTGCTGTAATTATACAATTCTGCTCCAATCCTGCCGTAATTCTGTTGCAATTCTGCTGGTTTCACATACAATTTCTGCTATAATTTTGCTAATTTCTACTTTGATTTTACTGCAATTGCAATTCTGTTGCAATTTTGCTAGTTTCTGTTTCAATTCTGCTGCAATTCTATGTAATTCTACTGTAATTCCTGTGCAATTCTGCTGCAATTCTCCTGCATTTCTGCTGCATTTCTGATGCATTTCTGCTGCATTTCTGCTGCATTTCTCCTACAGTTCTGCTGCAATTCTGTTGCAATGCTGTTGCAATTCTGCTAGTTTTACTGTAATCTTCTGCAATTATGCTGTAATTCTGCTGGTTTCTCTTGCAATTCTGCTATGATTTTGCTAATTAGACTAGTTGAGCTAGTCAGACTAGCAGGGCTGGTTAAGATGTGATGTCAGTCAGTGATTCCAGTCAGTGATGTCAGTCAGTGATGTCAGTCAGTAATGTCAGTGATGTCAGTCAGTGATGCCAGCTGATATCAGCCAGTGACGTCAGTCGGTTACTTCAGTCAGTCATCAGCCGGTGATGTCAGTGGATGACATCAGCCGGTGACTGGTCAACCTGTGACGTTAGTCAGTCGTCAGCGGATGCTATCAGCCAGTGATGTCAGCCGGTGAAGTCAGGCTATGACGTCAGTCGATGAAGTCAGCCAGTGACGTCAGGCAGTGACCCTGATGTCAGCCAGTTATGTCAGTAAGTGATGTCAGCCAACTATTTCAGTCAGTAATGTCAGCCAATGATGTCAGGCTTTGATGAAACATAGTGATGTGAGTCTGTGACATCAGCTGGATGTCATTCAGTCATGTCAGTAGGTGACACATCAGCTGGTGACTTTATTCAGTCGTCTGACATTGACGTCAGCGGATGATATCAGCTAGTGATGCAAGTCGTTGAAGTCAGGCTGTGATGTTAGTCAGTGCAGTAGCCAGTGATGTCAGACAGTAACGTTAGAACTTTGGTGATGTCAGTCAGTAATATCAGCAAACTATTTCAGTCAGTAATGTCAGTTAAGTAAGTCGGTGATTTCAGTCGAAGCTGTCATACAGTGATGTCAGTCGATGACATAAGCATATCTCAATCAGTGATTTTAGTCAGCTGGTGACTTTAGTCAGTCGTCAGCCAGTGACATCATCGTATGATATCAGCCAGTGATATCAGGCTGTGCCGTCAGTAAGTGCAGCAGCCGGTGATGTCAGCCAGTGACGTTAGTTGGTGATGTCAGTCAGTGACATCAGCCAGTAAAGTCAGCCAATGATGTCAGCCAGTGACATCAGCTAGTGATGTCAGTCACTGATGTCAACCAATAATTATTATTTCAGTCAGAGATGAAAGTCAGTGATCTCTGCTGGTGGTATCTGCCGGTGATGTTACTTAGTCGGTGACGTCAGCCAGTGAGTGTTCTGTTGCAATTCTGCTGTAGGCCTAATTCTTATTCTGCTAGTTTCTGATGTAATTCTACTGCAATTCTTCAGAAATTTGGCAAGTTTCTGCAACATTTTCTCTAGTTTATGCCGCAATTTCACTGCAATTATGATTTTTATGCATCTTTGCAGTAGATTTGCAGCAGAAAATATCAGAATTGCAGCAGATTGTAGTTTAACTGCAGAGGTTAGCAGAATTAAAAGTATATTAATTTTGTAGCAGAATTGCAGATTTCAGAAGAATGGCGACAGAATCTAGCATGAAAATTATTGCAGAAATTCTGAAAAAAACTAGCAGAATTAAAATAGAATTACAGCAGTATTTGCTGTAGAACTGCAGTGTAATGATGGGGAAGGGCCGAAGGGGGCAGGAAATTAAAAGCAAAACAAAAAAAAATCTTGGGGGTAAGAGCAGCTGTGCTGCTAAAAACCACCAAAGTACTATACAAAATTTCAAAATTGAGGCCAGGAGATATAAGAGGACATAAGATAGGTATATACTACATAATCCAGAACATACGATTTAGAGGATACAATGTAGGTAATCAGATACTAGCTAACCCAACTTTTTATACATTGAGTGTAAGCCGTTTTGATTTTTTAGCAACAGCCTATCTTGCCACAAAATAATAGCATGGCCTATAATTATAGTATCAGCTTGACTGCAATACAAGATACATGTATTATATATTGGCGCGTACCCAGAGTGATACAGTATATTAAGATCTTTCTTTTTGGATTATCTAATATCACCTACTGCCAAAAAAATAGAATAAAATATTAATTGTTGTTTTACTAGTTTTCTGGACCATTAGGCAAGAAACTGACTAAAGCCATAGACTTGGGGTCCAGGTCTTGGGGTAGGCATTATATTATGACAAGCTTTGACTGATGCTTCTCTTGAGATGTGTGATTGCTTGATTTTTCGTGGCCTCACACATTTTTTCATTCTTTGTGCCGTCTGGATATGTTGTGCGCGCAAATGAGAGCTTTAAAACAAGTCATATTTCATGAAAATCCGACAAGAATTGAGCAATCTAGAGCATTTCTACTGCTGGGCCATCACATATTCTCAGGAACAACGTCATGTCAAGTTGTCCTTCAGAGATGTTGACGTAGCGCTACGATGGTCAGCGGCTAAATGAGCGGATTTCTGATTTTCTGCTGGTGACGTCACGACTGATCACGTGGTGCAGTTCCGACCCCCCCTGGTACCCAACTGCTGTATCATCCTAAAATGTCCATTTGAGGCCATTAGAGACTAATTTGCAATCCATAAAATAGTTTGGGGTTGCATAAAAAGAATAAGACCTTTGGATAACTCTCTTTTAGTGTTCTTGCAGGCTTGTCACATGTTGTTCAAGTATTGAACTTGACAATCAGTGCAAAATATTTCAGCAAATACATGTTCTGCTCCCTCCAGACAACCAATTAAGCTGAACTGGAATGGTTCTGCTGATATTCTAGCAATCTAGTATGGTACCAAATTATGGAGCTTTTGAAATAGTAACTATCTAATACAAGCATACACTACAGTTGCAAGAGATTACTTTAGTCTATCAAAGACACTTACAATATGGACAATGCAATTATAATCAATGTTCTGGTATTTTTCTCAGCATGTATTTTTGAAATTGATGATGATAAATGTGCTATGACGCAGTAAAAATGGAATGAGTTGGATTATCTTTTTCATTTCAACCACAATTTACTTGGTCATTAAGCTTGTTGGTGTGGAAAAAAATGATTTAACCGTCATCTCATTCATCATTGCATGAGGGATTTGTTTTAAAATCATAAGTTTAATATCATCAGATTCTGATTGTGAATAACACATTTCATAACCCACAATTCTGCCTGAATTTTTAAAGCATTCAAAACACACCATGTTCTCTCCTAAGAATCAAACAAAATGAAAAACATCAAATTCAATAACATGAAGCATTATTGCAGGAAATGCGCAAATGCCCTCATGGTGGAAGTTCACTTAATTATTTTACTGCCACAACAAATTGCAACATGGCAGAAATAGGAGTCTTCATGTGGCCACAGGTGTTTCTAGCACCTGCTTGGCTAAACATAGAAAATTACAGTGTATCAGATAGAGTTTCCACTTTCCGTTACTATACTTGGAGCGAAGTAGGTATAGTGGCTTCCCTAGGGGGGGTGAGGGGATACATGCCCCACCATATTGGACCTGGTTGCCCCCTCCCCATATGAACTTTCCAACTGTGACAGAAACATATAAACAATAAAGTAGGTGCCCCACCACTAGGGTGATGCAGACTGCACACAAAAAAATGAATTTTTGAATTTTCAATGGGGCACCCCCCAATTATGTTGCAATATATGAAAAAAACATTCAATAAAAATTTGGGCCAAATCGGACAAACTTTAAAGGGTGCTACTGCAATTTGAAATATAACATTGTATATCTATGGGCGAAATCCCAGTTTTTTGGGTGATGGATGAAGGAAGTTATCCTACCACTAGAGTGTTGGTAATTTTTTTCTTATTTAAGCTTTCCACTATTCTCATCACAAATCCATTCATATTTTGCCAATATCCAGTCATTTCAGGCTACAGGGCACTCCTAAAGCAAAAAATTTTGCCCGATTTTTACAGTATTAAGGTTATACGCGGTATGGAATAACATAACCAGGAATATAGGTACACAAAGTTAAGTTACACCATCTTATTAAGCAGGAAAAGAGCTTTAATTTGAATACAAACATTACTATGTTGTTATATTCTACAGTATTACAGCATTGCTTTGAATATTGGGAATTTTCGCAAATAATTGTTAATGACAAATAACCTAATTCAATGGGGTCAGATGGTCAGAGTATAGCAGTGTTGGTATTCAAATTGAAGCTCTTTTCATGTTCCATCTATTGAAGTAACATTCATTTCTATGACATTAAAACCCATAGTGTTATTAAATACCGTGAATTTGGTATATTTTGACAAATTTATCTTCGTTAGTCTGGTGGTAGCAGCATAGAGAAGTAAAAAATAATCCAAATTTGCATTGATCCGCTGTTCTGACAACCAGGCCCAAAAATTATGACCATGCCGCATTAGTTTGGTGCACCAGGTATAGTTGACTCGCTACATGCCAAAATATTGGATATTCTTGTATTGAATACTAATGTTCATTTTCATGATGCGGTAGCACCCTCTAATTTTTTTCCGATTGAGCTCAAATTTTTACTGAATCTTTTTTTCATATATTGGAACCAGGCTACAGTAGACTGCTGTAGTTGCGAGCGTTAGCGAGCAGGCTACAACATTTCACTTCGGGTGCTGCCTTTCTGGTCCTCGCTCACATGAATTTCTCAGGCAGCTCAGCCTGGTCCTGCTGAGTTCTGCTGAGCGCGGACCTGGTTGGCAGCAGCGCGGACTTTAGAGGGAGCAGTTCCACTGACCTAGAAGCCAATTCGATACCCATTTCGATCTGAATTTCGTCAGTCTGCAGCCTCGCTCGCTCGTCTACTTGTACAGCAGACTGTGTTCAGTCAGTATTGGAACAACTTCAGGGGGTGCCCCATTAACATTTCAAAACTTCACTTTTTTGCATCACCCTACCCACCACTCTAGACCCCCAAGTTACACCACTGGAAATAAGCTACAGTATAAGGAAGATCTAATATGCAATATTCCTCAGCTGCTCAGTGGCAGAGTGGTCCATACATGCCCTGTTGAAGGTCATTGCTTGCATGGAATCAGCATGGGTTCAAATCACAGACAGTGAACAAAAATTCATTTTCAAGTTGACCTTCAAGAGCAAATTCAAAGCTGGAAGCTGTCCAATTGAGATGTGATTATGTACATTTATCCCTATGAGCACCGAAAGCTAGCTCGAGGATTATATATCAATCTATCTATTTATCTCTTTATCACAAAAGTAATAAACATTGTGACACACATCATTAATTTGGCATGCAGATGCTTCCCCTCACTTGCTCCCAGCTCCCCCCCCCCGCTTCGCCCACTTGCCTCCTGTTTCCCCCACTTGCCCTCCACTTTCCCCCGCTTACCATCGCTATCCCCTCCTTACCCCATGTTTCCTCCACTTGCTCCAGTTTCCCCGCGTGACCTGCTTTTTTCACCGATATCCCCACTTTTACCCCCCACTACCCCTAATGACATTTTATTCTATTTGCGTTACCCCACAGGGTGGGGGTGTATCCTGTCATGAGGCCTACAAGATTTAGGAAATCGGATTAGGTGCACAATAACAGGAAGCCTTAGGTTGCCAATTAGGCTGCAATGAAAAATGTAAGAGCAATTATTGCCATATTGCCATAAATATCATACACCTACATTAATATAATAAACAGTTCTGGAAGCTGACTGTATTATTACACCAGTAGGACCAAATAGGTGTTTCTATTATAGTGTTACCGTAATATGGGGTGAATCGGGACACTGGGGTGAATCGGGACAGAACAGGGAAACATTTTATTTGCTCAAAGAACACCATTTTCTACTTGACTTAGGAATTTGATTTTTGGTACATGTTTTCTAAACATATCCGTGCATATTGTGACCAAATTTTGCACTTATAACTGCAGGCAGTGAGGAGCTGAAGGACCTTAAACTTGGCGATGCGGAAATGGTATTTTTACAGGCTGGTTAAAACTTTGCCAGTACCATACTAAGTATAAATACTAGACTCATAAAACTTTCAGCAAACCTTAAATTGGTCTAATATGGTTCTAGGGGACCATAATTAAAGACTGGATTTGGGATTGTGTGTGTTTGGTCCTGGGTTCAGATCTAGGTCAATTTCAAAGTTGCGGGATTTCACAAAAATAACCATCCTATTTTTCATTAGAGAGTGCTGGCGTGATTTTTTTATAGGGGAAGCTTGGGAGAGTTGGGCCGCAGGGAGGGTTGGGCCACCCTGAATTTTGAGGAAACTAATAATTTTTTGAGAAAGCTGCAGCCACCAAAATTTTATAAAAATAAAAATGTTTCAATGGATGTAACATTTCTGGCTAATTTGCTTGTCACAATCTTTAGAGAGAAGAAAACTCAAATTTGGATGTAAAAAGGAAAAACTGAGCCATGTTACGAGTTTTTAATTGTCTGTCAGACAACAGGGACTGAGAAAATTTTCTATGGCATGCTTGGTAGGCTTGACTATTCAGTTGTTATTAACATATTTCGGAAATTTATCAGACAACCGGTTTTGTCATAATTGGGATTTAGAGAAAAATGGTGGAATGGGTGAGAGTTGGGACAGTGCCAATACTCTCCCCACATGTGTTGCATTTACCCAGATTTATTTTTATTAAGACAGAGGAACTTGTCTAGAGCAATTTTCAACAGAGACTGAATATTTTTAGGCCTTAATAATTATTCACGGTCTAATAAAATTAGTTATCAGGAAATCTAGATGGGGAGAGTTGGGCCATCAGGCCGAGGCTTAAGTCTGACAGCAAACTAGAGTTGCAAGAGGCCTCAATTCAGGATTAATGACTTCTGTGATAACCACAATACAGATTAAAAATATTATGGCCTCAAGTACAGCTTTACAGAACCTGATATATTGCAATGGCCCAAGTCTCCCCCCTGAATGGCCCAAGTCTCCCACTTGATGGGGAGAGTTGGGCCAAATTTTTTCCAATTTTCATAGGGCTGTAGATCATATGTTCTCGGGCAAATATCAATGCAAACCTAAAGATATTTTTCTGAAATATTTCAAGATACAATACATGCATAAAGCATGTTTATATAATCATTACTGTTAGCAGGAGGAGCAAGAATGTAAAAAGTGGCCCAACTCTCCCATGCTTCCCCTACGTGTTACTGAACTTGGCATCATTTATGGTAGATTTAGTCCAGAATTATCAATAACTAGAGAAATTAGAAAAAAAAACTAGTTTTAAATAGATTTCTGTAATTTATCTCATATTTGCAAATCTGCATCTTATCAATGAAATTAATTTCATATTTTCCTGAAAATATTTTTTTGGCATGTTGATCATGTTTTCTAATGTTTATCCACAACTAGCAATCATTCAAAGAAGGTAGGGAGTGTTGATTGAGGAAATAATGGAGTGTCCCGATTCATCCCAAAGTATGGGGTGAACTGGGACAGTGGTTTTCTGGTCCCTTAGGAGTGGGAATTTTAGTTATCATATCAAGCTCCTAGGGGTACTTTGACCTTGTGCCCAGACACAATTTGACACCAAATTTTGATTTCTAAATTGATTTTTGCCCATGCTGTGACTGAAAAACAGCCAATTCTGTCCCGATTCACCCCATATTACGGTACCATAATTAGTTCTGTGACAACCACTTGATGCAGCTGCCGGGAAAGACTGTGGCAGGAAAATGTATCAACAAAGGCTTACTGTCACCATCCATCATAGCCATCCAGATTTAGATACGTGTAGATCTCAGTCTTTATTGTTTATAAGCGGCTAATATAAGGCTACAAAAACGAGACTCATTCACCTTATGAAAACTATATGAATTACTGAATTAAAGGCATTTTCCCAGATGTTGCACTAAAATGAACTACATTATAGAGGAATAAAGTTTTAGTCGATCAGAACTTATTGTAACTTTAACTAATAATCTAAAAAAATAATCAAGTGGACATGATTCATGTGCACATGATCTGGTGCAGCCAGCGCTGTATTCGCATTTAGGCATATCGTATCATATCATCATGTGGCACAGTGAGCCCGAACCATCTTTGGGGTTAAAAAATGGCCCAGCATAACCATAGGCGCCATTACGTAGCTTAAGGTCAGACGACCAAGCAGATGTAAAGATCTAAAAAATCTGTTGGGAATTTTTTGAGATATCACATTTTTTAACTTTCTGACTTATCACACCCAATTTTTAGCATCTCAAGTCATGTGGAAAGTCTTCTAAATGAGCACTGGCTTTGCAAAAGCTGTTTCAAGAATAGAAAATATCATTTAGAAGAAATAATAATCCTTTCTTTGAAAATGAAAATACATGCAGTAGCATGTATTATCAGTAAGGTGTGATAAACTCATGCACGCATTCATTTCCAAGTACAGTGTGAATTTTTCATAAGAATTGCAAAAATTAACATGCTCAATCATTCCATGGACTTTAGTAAGAAATATTACAAAACATATGTGCATGCATGTTTGAAAGAGCTTTTGTACTTAAAAATAATTCTGGTCCTGTCAATTAGGAAGGTAAGGGGAAAAACATTATTGCGATTTTGTGACAACAAACAACAAGTGTTAGTTAAATAATCTAACCATACTTGATCTGTAACTTACTGTTTGACTCCAATACATTTGAATACTCATAACGTTTTGAGTATATGAACATGCATAGTGTACTGTTATTAGCTAGAACTTGATCAACTGGTACAGGATTAAAATAAGAAATAAATATACCATGAGATTATGAATAGCTAGCATATAGGTATATCTAATAAATGTCTATTTGAAATTGCAACCCTGTGCATTGCCCGAAATAAAATCCATTTACCCAACTTGAAAATATTCTTATTCCTTCATGAAATTAGAGTGAACAGAACTCAGACAGAACTTACTAAAATTACGATTAAAAAGGTATAAAACACATCGAATACTTCTTCTTTAATACCAACTGCGTAAGGCCGACACACACGCATACATCATAGATATCTTTAAAAACAATGTATGTCATAAGGGATGATAAAAAGATATGGCTATTCTGGATAAGTCTATAACTCAAATTCCACTTTATTATCAAGAAAAACTATAATATAATTAGTTTTAAACTCTTTGCTAATGTAGATATTGTGTTATTTCTTTCACAAAGTCACAGGTAAAGTCAGCAATGCTATATGGTGTTTGTGACATACTTCTTATAAATATGCGAATGAAGTTTATCACACACAACATGAAAATGTGACTTTCCCTAATAATGATTATTATAACATTCTGTATTTCAATTGTTATCTAAAAGGCAGTGATATACAGTGTTTTGAGGTTCTATCATTTGAAATTGTAATTCACACCCTGGTTTGAAGGAATATTGCCAGCATAAAGGAGTGTGACAAACAAGAAATTGAAAAACTGCAATATCTTAAAGAATTCCCAACAGATTTTTTTGTTCTTTACATCTCCTTGTTCGTCTGACCTTCAGCTACGTAATGACACCTATGGTTATGCTTGGCCATTTTTTAAACCCCAAAGATGGTTCGGGCTCACTGTGGTGGAATGATTCACACATCTTAATTTAGGTGACCACATCATTAACTTGTCTTTTTACTGCGTTTTTGAATTCCTACTTGTGCCTATGCTGCCTCCCACCGCTCCTCTCATGCACCTTACCTACATCTCTTGGCCCCTACTTAGCGGTCCATTGGGCCTTCATTGGGGCTCCACCAATTATTAATACTTACAATAACTGTATTGCATTGTTGAGAAAAACATTGGAAATAAATTGTATCTGATTTGAATCTGAATCTGAATGGCAACATAGAGAATCCAGGACTTTTTAGAACTTTGGAACAGCCAATAGCCATAACGTATACAATTTGCATGCATCTTTTCTGGCTTATTGGTCAAAAAGAAATAAACGGCTTAGCATGACCCTTTGCCATTTTCTCAATGTCTTATACAAATAGGATATTGCATGGTTATTTTAACATGGTTATTTTAATGCATGTAATAGATTGGATTGACCTGAGAGGATGCACCATATTTTGAAGCTGCTGCAGCCGCCAGCTATCAACAAGAGTGTGCTTTTCAATTTTATCTGTTCAAGGGCTAATAGGATACCAACTTTTGTACTGATTTTATTATTCTTATTATCGGAATAAAGCATTAAGTGCCGACATGCAGTATTTTTGTCAATTTTTCAGTGACTTTGTTGTGTTTAGAGGTCAAAAGTCTGCTGTGAATTTTAAGAAAAAAATCTAAAATAAAATCCATTATCAAGTATATCATTGGTGGATAACATAGACATATGGAGTGCAAAATTTTTGGGGAGGGCGAGCAACATTTGCTCGAATTTCAAAATCTAGATTTAATACCATTTCGAATTAAATTGCCTGGAACAATTTTCAATTGTGTTTATTCTATAATCTGCCTGAATTTTTAGATAGTGTTTATTTAATCATCTGCGCAAAGTTTTGGGGGGGAGCAACATTTGCCCGAATTTAAAGATATAGATTTTATACCATTTCAAATTAAATTGTCTTGAAATCATTAATTTTCAATAGTGATTATTTAATCATCTGCCCGAATTTTCTAGCCTTTTTGCCCGAATCTTACTGTTTCCCCTGCCCCCTCCCATACGCCTAGTGTGAAAAAAAAATTTGTGAGTGAAACAGTTATTGATTTCTGTTTGAAAAAAAATTTTTTTTAAAGATCTATCATCAAGTATATCTCAGCTTTGGATTCCAAAAGCATGAAACATTTTTTTATGAAATACATCTTAATCATTAAGGTCAAAAGAAACACAAATAGAGTTTAGTCATCAGAATTCGAACCCTGCTCCCTCCTGCAATATTAGTCACCTCAGTGCCATAAAAACTGATATTGCACTCAGTTCTCTGTGATAACTGTGTATTAGGGCTCTATATCGTTGCTGACACTCGATACGATAAGTATCATCGATGCACTTAATCGATACAATATGTTACCGTCGGTCCGCAAATTCGGGCTGCTCTGCATTTTAGAGAATCCGCTTCCCGATAAACTGAATTTTTGGCCCGGAAAGTTGATCTCACAGTAGAGTGGACGTCAAAATGACGATCTTCTCGAGTTCAGTTCTTGATTTCATGGACATTTTCTCTCAAATCTCGGCAATAAAATGGATTTTTTTGCTGGATATGGCATAATTGAACCAAACTGAAAGCGCTGCTTTGAAAACCGGTTCGAGAACCGGCTCGACTGTACCGGTATGGCCGTTATTTATTGAACTGGTGTAGTGCCCTACTGTGTTTTATGCTAGGACAGGTTTTATGCTAGGGCAGGTTAATATGAAATGTAGTTTTTTCAGGAGTCACATACTCACATACTGACAAAGTTCATGGAGACATCTGCAAAAAATTCCTTCCTTACAATAGTTCACATCCAGCGGAGCTAGTAAAACAAAATTGTTTGACCTTTCAAGCCAGAGCAAAGTATTGGCCACTTCTGAAATTCCTGAACAAAACGGTGCATGAGGCACAATACATTTTATCAGTCATCATTTTAGATTAACCTTTTAGCCATAACAGTTCATGGAATTTAGCACAATTATACAGCAAAGAAGCTTATGTTTTGAAGAATTAGGAGTCTTTCAAATAATTTGAAAATATTATGGTTTTTGGATAAGTCTTCCATTGTGGGTTTTGGGTGATACTTAAAATATTTGAAATATTTGATCTGCGCACATTTCACACAATACATATGGTGATATGAATCCCTTTCTTGGCATTCATGAATAAGGATCAGCAGGTGAATGACATCAAAAATCAATTCGGAACAAAGCTGTTGTGATGTTTAGCCGATCAAAGTATATGGCCTGAGCATGAGATTATATCGGGCTTTTCATTTCGATTTTGTAATTATCAATTTACATATATAAATGGAACTGGCGAAAGGCTACCATATCCCTTCGGACAGCCTCTATGCTGCTGAAGAATATTTGACAAGCTTTGAATACAACATTCTAGGTAAGTGGAATTTCTTCCATTGATACTAGCAACTTGCAAACCGGGCACTGGCTAGTTTACTCGGTCATAACAAGGGCATGGTATATGCCTGGTTCATCATTAATAATTTGTTAACTATTACATTTCTGCACAAAAGTTCACATACCGTAATGCAAAATGACAATTTTTTCTATATCTGGAGGAATTCTAACATCATTAGGTAAATCATATATGATATACAGTACATTGAATGCTGCTGAACACTTCTGAATCATTAAAAATTCCATCAATATGAGATTCTATGATATTATCAGCAAATTGATTTTATGACATTTTCAAAAGTTTACATACACTTGTTAATATGTGTAATATGACTTATTTTCCCTTGCAATCAATTAATGCTTGTAGGATTTTACTAAAGCATTTAGTCCTCAGACTGCTATTTGAACTTAAATAGCGGCAGAGCATTAATAAGAGAAAGAGGAGGGTCAGCGGGCGCACAGTGTTCCCTTTTGATCTTAATAGGTCTTAATTCAGTCAGAAATTTGAAAGTTTTATTTCGCCGTGCGAATTAGAATTGCCCTTTCTCGTTCGTACTTTACAGCCACCTAAATTTCCTTCTGACAATTTCTTCACAACAGACCCTATCTATTGCATTGAAATGAACTGTCATTGAGTAACTTGTGACATATTCGATATTCAGATGGTGACTTCTTTTTTTATGGCATTGAAAGTATCAAGACGTCCTCACAAATTTGCTAATGAGTCAGACAGAATAACATGGCATGGATTGGCGTATGACCTCACAAGGAACATTCAGTTCAATTCGGTAAGCACTTGACATTCGTCGACTGTAACAAAATGTTTGCTTTTTTACAGGAAACCATGAAGACCAGAATCATAGGCCTGTTGCTGCTTGTGGCGCTCTGTGCTTTCTTCACAGCTTATGCGGGTAAATGCAGGAAGGTGCCGTACGGCAGACACAGCGTAAATTTTTGCCCACAAGATGGAAATCCAAAGTGTGGAACCGTAGAACTCCGAAAAAATGATCTAAGACCGGCTTGTGTGGAAGGAAATTGTTTGGTCATAAAAGGAAGAAAAGTTTGCCCCGATACTGGTAGTTCATATCCAAGTAGGAGAAGAAGACCCAGGAGGAGGTTCACTGGAAGGAGGAGGAGTATTGGAAGGAGGAGACGCTATTAGCCTAAGTGCTTGATCAACGTTGAGTAAACAACATCGAATAAACAACAACGACAAAAATATTTTTTCATTTCTAGAAGAAACTCAATAGCTGTCTGTATTGGCTAAAGCCAGCTAGGTGCCAGTGATTAAATGAGGCTGTTTGAGAGTGTCAATCATGTCACTGCATGATTGCATATTAGGCCCTATCTCTTACCTTGGGTTGACATCACATAAAGCCTTTGTTAACTGATGCAGTGCTCATGGGGCTACTTTGGTTGAATATATAATAAATCTATATGCAAGCATGCTATTTCTGTTCTTTTATTATCATTATTATTATTTTTTTTCGATTTGTGGAAAGTTATCAATGCAAAGACAATTTACTCAAATGAATAAACTAAAATGAACGGTGCAAGATACATTAATTGATATTAATTATTTACTTGGACACATGATGAGACAAAGATGAATAAGACAAGGTGGTGATGAAACATACATATTATGCTAAGGCAGGAGGGCAAGAAATACAGGTGCACTTCAAATGATTAGTTTATCCTTACATCTGCACGAGAATTGGAAAAAAACCAAGATTATGACAAAAAGGATAAAGGGATTAAGCAAATGTGTATTTTATATAAACATAACTGAAAATGAATGGTTTCCAATAAAATTCTTTTAAAATAGTTGTACTGGATCGGAGTACAACAAAACGAAGATTGACACTACTCTCAATTTTTTATTTCGATGGAAGAATGAGAAGAAGTTCCCTTGAAGAACAATAAAAGGGACACAATAAGAAATCAGATACATAATGTTATCAGCATGTAGATTCATCTATCCAGTGTATGGTATAAGTATGATCATTTAACTTTTATCTGGATAAAAATTGCTTACCAAGAAAGCTTTCAAAAACACTGTAGTCTTGTTCACTCTGGATGTGATGCCTAAAGGTGTCGTTTGGCATCACCAGGACTGTTGTTTAATGTTGTTGAAAAGTTACATTGGGGAAACAGAGAGGTCACTAAAGGCACGATTCCAGGAACATCAACGGCCAAGCAGTACAACGTCAGAAGTGTCGAATCACATACACCAAGAACATCCGGATCATAATGTTAACATCACCAACACAAAGGTGCTTGCAGTGGAACCTAGATGGTTTGAACGTGGCGTGAAAGAAGCAATCCACATCAGACTTCATAGACCTTTGTTAAATCGTGACAATGGACGCCACTTCTTGCCTCCTGTTTGGACTAACCTCTTAAGCCATCACGCAGGGAGGGGGGGCCAAACTCAACAATATTAAACAACAGTCCTGATGATGCCAAACGACACCTTTAGGCATCACATCCAGAGTGAACAAGACTACAGTGTAGTTGAAAGCTTTCTTGGTAAGCAATTTTTATCCAGCTAAAAGTTGAATGATCATACTTATTATCAGCATGGTAACTATATAAGTAATTCATGTGAATTATAATTTCAAGTAATGAAACTTTCACTGACACCATTATAGCATACATTTTATGAACCAACAAATAAACTCACAATTTGTAACGTCTTGGATTCTGGAAACTCAAGTCCAGTAAGCAGTAGTTTAGTGTCAGCATTGGCCTATTATTCAGGCATCTAAATACAATACAAACAATTTGCTAATTATATTTAACCAGTGCATTCATATGCAATAAGAATACTCAAAAATCAATTTAATCAAATCATATCACAGCAAGAACCACAGCTGCGCCCTCGTGCAGTATTAGTCACCTAGGTGCCATAAAAACTGATATTGCATAAGGTGATGTGCAATAACTTATATCATATTATGGTTTTTTGTGGCAAATGCAAAGAAAGGGGCGGGAATTCTAATGTCTGGACTCTTTTGTTTCTTTCAACCCACATTTTTAAAATGTATCTCATCAAAATTCAATAAATATTTCACAAAAAAGGCTTCTCTCTTTTGGAATCCATAAATTTTTCTCTTTTTTTTAGCAGACTTTAGTTCTCTCAACAAAGTCACTTAAACTGGGGGGAAAAGGTTTTTCGGCCTCTTAATCCTTTATAGGCCTACTGACTAAAAGAAATAACATAAACATTCAAAAAACAAAAAATTTATATCCACTTAGCCCTTTAATAAATGCATCTTTTGCCACCTAAATAATTTTCCTATCTATTTCTATTACTGGGTGGTGATTTAGTTTTTACTAAAAACAAGAAACAATCTTGTGCTGCTGCAAGACTTGTGTTTCTTTAGAACTACATATTTAAAATGTATCTCATCAGAAATCAATAACTATTTTATTCACAAAAAAAAATCACAATTTTGGACTAAAAAAATTTTATACTTGGTGATGGATATTATTTTCAATTTTTTTCTGAAACTTTATAGCAGACTTTTGACCTCCAAACACAACAAAATCACTGAAAAATCGGCAAAAATGCCGTTTTTCGGTCACTTATTGCTTTATTCTGATAAAACGAATAATATAATCAGTACAAAAAGTTTATATTCTAATAGCCCTTTAAAATACGCATCTTTTGCCGCAAAAACCAGCTTTCTAAGTGCCTCCGTTGCTCTGCATTGCACTTTTTAGTAAAATAGGAAAACACAATCTTTTTCTCAGCTGGTGGTGCAGCAGCACTGAAATAATGCTTCCTGGGAGGTCCGTCCAATCTTTCACATGTTTTAAAGAGGCAGTTTTTGTAAGATTCAGGCACTTCATCATTGGGGGTGATACTCACCCGACTCAGATGTTGTTCTTAATTTTTTTCCTGCTAAATGATTACTAAAAAAGTTGGAAAAAATGAATTTTTAGACCTCCATACCTCTTAGGTAATTTTTGAGGGCCACTTGAAATATAGGGCCATAATTTGGATTGTGTCAAAGTCCAGATTTCAAATCCAATTATCTCAGTACCATCGTGGTGTACCTCTGTTATATTTGAATGGCCAAATATATGGACCCAAAGGTATCATTTGGTATCGCATTTATGATGATTGACTCAGGGCGCAGGCCACAGGGGGCGCTCAAAATTACTGCTTCAGTCAATTTTAAGCTGAATTGATGGGGCCTATGTGGCTTGCGCCCTTGGTGTACCTCAATGTTTTGTGCATGTATATGAAGAAGGGGACCTATATTACAAGTTTACATAAAAATTAGAATGGTACACTAAGGGCGCATCTCCACAGGGGGCGCTCTTTCCTATAAAAAAGTGAAATAGACCCTTTTTCAGGGCTCTGTAGCTCATTGCGCCCAGGGTCAACAGCATGGTGAGCATGCCTGTCATGTGCTGTAACACCTCTAGTTTACTGGGGTGTAAGCATCTCTGAGGTACTCTTAACCATTCTCTTTCCAGAATTTTTTAAAGGTATAACATATGACGATTTTTCAAATTTTCAAAAAATCACCAGGACGCTCGCAATATGAATGGAGATAGTCTTGCAAGTCATTTCTTTAATAAATCTTGGTTGTTACGACATATTTTACTCCAAATAGTGTGTACACGCATGTAGGGGGCGCCACAAGTACCCCTAAAATAGGTTATTCTCCTGTTTTTCATGCTTGCTGGTGCTGCATTGATGTAATTTATGGGACACCAATCTTCTGACAGTCAGTTTGTTTTAGTGATCAACAGAAACCGCATTTATGATTGACCATTTTAAGCTCTCAGCTATAATAGTTTGGTAACACATTCTTAAGGCTCAATTCCACAAAATTTGTGTTCATTACATCTTAGACTTCACCAACTTTTTCAATGTATGGGGCATTACTGTATACATTTCCATGTCTTTGGTTTGGTATTCTTATCTGGACGTCTTATGCTTCAATTCATACTTTGTAATTGAGTTTTAAAACTAATATATATAGGCCTACAAATAATGTATTTCCTATTATTCTTTATGATGATGCATGTTTTACATTTCTACCAACATGTGAACTGCTTATCGCACACATTTTTGAAATTTTGCTTTCCTCTTTGTCTATAAATCAAGTTAGTGCAGTCTTGGATGTAATGAGCCTAAATTTAAGGAATTCAGCTTTAAAAATGAATAGCCAAACTTTCACAACTTAAACCTAAAAACGGTGTATCGTAAATGGCATTTTTACATATCGTTAGAGTAGAACTTGTAATTAAGTGAAACAGGTGATGTTTTGCCATTGTCACTTCCACAAGCAGGATGATAGCAATTAGAACTGTCATCCTGATTTTGTAAATCTGTATTGTCATTCAATGGGATAAAAACAAACTGGGTCATAAAGGCCAATATTTAAGGTGGGTGGGATAACAATGGCAACCAATTTTCTTTGATGTACTCAGAATTACGTATGGCCAAGGCAAATTCCAATTTGAGGGGGGGGGGGTTCACTCACTTAAATTAATTTGACCTATATGCCATATGGAACTGATGCCAGAACAAGAGCAAAGACAAATTGCGACCATTCGTATCCCAGTTGCCTCAAACATCATTTTTTATAACCCTTTATGTTTTCATTTCTTCAGAAGAGTATGCTTGTTTCCTTAAGCAATTAAGGTTGAGGATGTAAAGTATTGACCCAATGGCAAAACATTACCCATTTGTTTACTTACAGGTGACACTGTATATAGAAATTTGCTATGGCATGCTAAATTGCCGGTTTTGAGATTGGTGTCCCACAACTGAGATGAATGCAGCACCAGCAAGCATGAAAAACAGGAGAATAACCTATTTTAGGGGTACTTGTGGCGCCCCCTACATGCGTGTACACACTATTTGGAGTAAAATATATCGTAACAACCAAGATTTATTAAAGAAATGACTTACAAGACTGTCTCCATTCATATTGCGAGTGTGCTGGTGATTTTTTGAAAATTTGAAAAATCGTCATATGTGGTACCTTTAAAAAATTCTGGAAAGAGAATGGTTAAGAGTACCTCAGAGATGCTTACACCCCAGTAAACTAGAGGTGTTACAGCACATGACAGGCATGCTCACCGTGCTGTTGACCCTGGGCGCAATGAGCTACAGAGCCCTGAAAAAAGGTCTGTTTCACTTTTTTATAGGAAAGAGCGCCCCCTGTGGAGATGCGCCCTTAGTGTACCATTCTAATTTTTATGTAAACTTGTAATATAGGTCCCCTTCTTCATATACATGCACAAAACATTGAGGTACACTAAGGGCGCAAGCCACATAGGCCCCATCAATTCAGCTTAAAATTGACTGAAATAGTAACTTTGAGCGCCACCTGTTGCCTGTGTCCTGAGTCAGTCATCATAAATGCGATACCATATGATAAAATTGAGTCCATATATTTGGCCATTCAAATATAACAGAGGTACACCAATAAGGTACTGAGATAATTGGATTTGAAATCTGGACTTTGACACAATCCAAATGTTGGCCCTATATTTTAAAGGGCCCTCAAAAATTCCCTAAGAGGTATGGAGGTCTAAAAATGCAATTTTTCCAACTTTTTAGTATTTGTTTACCTAGAAAAATATTATGAACAAAATCTGAGTAGGGTGAGTAGCACACCCTGCCTGAATCTTAGAAAAACTGGCTCTTAATAAAATTGAGCGCGCAATAACATGCGTGCAATATCGTAGAATAAGGCACGGCTGTCGGCCAATGAGAAGCGAATATTTCTGCTAACTAGTCATATGATATTATACAAATTTTAAACGGCATAATATGAGTGCAATATGAAAATTAATTTGAACAAGGAAATTCATATTGATCGAGGCCGGAGCCCGAGTTCAATATGAATTTATGAGTGCAAATAAATTTTCATATTGCACGATAATAAGTGCCGTATTTGTTTTATTACATGACCACTATTCTTCCAATATAATGTTCCATTCTGAAAAATCTTCTTCTTTTTTTTAGTCCAAAAACGAAAAGGAAATTTTTTTTTTTATAAAAACTCATATTGCACTCTAACCATGCAATATGAAAAAATCTGAAAAAAAAAAATTGTAAAAAAAATTTTGGTGGAAAAATCTCATATTGCACTCGAACCATGCAATATGAGTTTTTATGATGTCGTCATGTGACTGATTTAGGCCAATCAGCATCGCTCTAGCATAGTGGTCATGTAATAAAATAGAATAATTAATGTTACTCACTTTAATGTACAGATATTTCCAGTATTAACTCTTCAGTATGAAACTCAGAATCAGAATGAATGATATACAATGTACAGAACAGCTGATAGCAGGAAACCAACAAAGTGTGCCTCCCAAAGTGTGAAACACACAAAGCAACAGAAACAGATAGAAACAGTAAAGGTGAAACATACAAACTAAGCAATTTACAGTTATGGGTTTGTTCAACAGAGAAAAATGTGTTATGATAAAAATAGTGAATGTTGATGATCCAAATGACCAATGATCAGTACGTACAGTTTGATCTTTATGATCAAAATATAATCAAAGTTAAATCATATTGATCAGAGTACAAATCAAAGTTGGATCCTTATGATCCAAATACAAATGATAAATAATGATCTTTATGTTCCCAAAACAATAGTATAACACTAGATCCCAAAATTCAGGCAAACGTCACCCTCAGAACGATTTTGTACACGGAACGCCTATGCCCTATGTCATACAAACAAAGCTAGGGATTACTGACGAATAATATAAACATTCATCTATAGGCTTTGACATGAGCTCCTGTGAGGTTCTATTGGGATTTGTCACTTAAAATAAATGTGAAAAAGTGATTTTTTGTGGAACCCTCAATCAAGCAGACAGCTAGATTATGCATGCACAGGGCTGACATCTTTCGTATTATATGCTATGTTAACATCTATAATGGGAATTTCCAAAAATACAATTTATGAAAGTTGTCGTGATTTTTCTACATCGAAAGACTCAAACTGAAGCAACTACATTTTATACATCACATATGAGGTGTGTTGCTGCAACAGGGACTCCATTAGCAAATGGCATACCACAAATCCAGCCTTTCATGTTTCAAGTTTGAAATTTATTACTGCTCCCAGAACGACTTATACTTATAAAATAGTATGTGGCTTAAATTAAGTAGCCCTGTAATCTGAAGTACCTGGTGACTTGTTGTAGCCAGACGCTCGTACGATATCAGTCACCTTTGCCATGAAAAGTTCATTTTGAAAACTGATACTGCACTCAGTTGGATATCTACACTCCATAGTTATTCATATCTGTGTCTGTGTATTCTGTGGAGGACTCCTGCAAAGCAGTGGTGTAGCCAGGTCTCTGCCACAGGTGGGGCAGTGGGTGGGGCAGTACTTTTTGAGGGGGGGGCAAGATACATGACCGATTTTATCGATATTTATCGTCATTTTTTAGACTCCAACAATGGTAATTTTCATCATAACTAAACAAGTAAACATGCTAATTGAACATGAAGTGCATTAAATTTAACCATATGTTGTATTTGCATATCATTTCAAGGCCTTAGATATTTTGCCGCTAAATGTCTAAGTGTTTGTTGTCTCATATAAATATGCGTAACTGAATGCCACTAAATATTTAATCTAGATGATTGGATCCTTAGATGATGAAAAACCATAGAAAACATCAGAAAAGTGACATTTTTATCTATCTTGATCACAATGAAAATCTTTCAGTCTTGAACAAGAAACAGAAAAGTTATAATTATCATCACATAGCAATTGTCATCTTAGCAATGTAATCACACTAGAACAGAATAATTGCATTTTTCATCAGACTAAATATAATTGTATAGGAATGTGATGAGTGTCATATAGAATAATTAAAAACTTTCCCGATCTTTAATTAGAGCAGAGCTGTGTGATAACAATAGAAAAATTAAATTTCACATAGAACTTTTGCTGAATGGAATGTAGCAACATCAGTCTCAGATATGAGTTAAAGAAGCATGATCCTTCTGTTATTGTGAGTGTTTACAAATATGTCTACAAAACTCATCCAAATCAAATGAACTTGACCTTTGTCGTGCAATATGAATGACTAAGTTTGAGAGCTTCTCATCTGCCATGAATTTCTCACAAAGGATTATATCCCCTTCAATTCCTTCATGTGGCAGAGAAGCTTCGCTCACAAAAAGCACTAGACACTGGGATCGTCACTGCAATTTTACAGAGTTCGTAGGCCTATATTGCTCATGGAAGGCCTCACTGTATGGCTGAATAAATTTGACAAATTCGGGAGAGTCCAGATGGTGTTTCTAGACTCTGATTTTTTTCGGCTCAACAAGTCGCTTGACCCAATAAATAAATTAGGTCGGCGTTTGAAACACTATTTGTCAGTGGGCATCCTTAGAAGAATAGTAAAACAAGATCATGCACACACTTTTTTTGTTTACTCCAGAGCCAGAGGGGGGCAGGAGGGGGGGCAAGAGTAGCCACAAGTGGGGCAATTGCCCCACCTTGCCCCCCCTGGCTACACCACTGGCAAGAGGGGGGGCAAGAGTAGCCACAGGTGGGGCAATTGCCCCACCTTGCCCCCCCCTGGCTACGCCACTGCCAGGGAAAATTGGTCATTGCAACACATAAAGAAGTTGATGTTTTCCTTCGATGCAGAGGCTTGTACAATGTACATATAGTCCTGCAACTAAATGTCAGAAATCAAGAGACATGTGTCAGAACAAGAACACAATCTTGAAATATCATCTGAAGGTCATATTCCAATGGAATTGAAATTGAAAATATCACTCATCTCTTTTTGCCATATCTGAACTTTAATAAAATCGCAAATACATTGGCCTCCATACCGTATTCTGCAACCAATTAGATAGATATCTTTTTTTTTAAACCAATCTATACCAACTAGTCTTGTTCAGCTGATCGAAATATGCCAACAAATTACCAGTGCGGCAGTGCTCTACCAGTTTCAGCAACATCTAAAAATCAATACACCCAACTACAAGTTTATCAATCTCTGCTAAACCAGGGAGAAAATATTGCTGGTCAAGGCTAACACTCCAGACGTGTATTGGTATTGCTGAAAAATGCATAGACAAAATCAATATGGGCGTGTTGGTGCAGCCAAAACTGACATTTGTCTTAGTTTTTCCTGTTTGCCAACAGCCAGAGAAATGGCGAAGGGTCAGCAAGGCCATGTATTGCCTGTCAACCGGTGAGATGGAAGAGATGTATGGATATTGTTTCTCATGGCTATTCGCTGTTTTGGAGTTTGCAATAGTTATAATCATTAGTTTGTGTGTTTCCATCTGTTTGGATGATGGTATTTTGATATGCAGCACTGCTTAAATGTATGTGGCGTAATGTGAACTTGTGTTTAAGTTGGTTATATTCTCGCAGTGAAGCGGCCGTAGATCAGAGGTCAAAGGCTGTTTCGCAAGCGAACTGAGCACAGGAAACATCCAACATCTATGCATGCAGTGATGTCTCAACATCAAGAGTTCCAAAGCTGGATGGTCCAAGTGGACGCAGTTTCTTATCAATGATTTGTTTTCACATTTAAATAAACCTACCAAATTCTTTTTCAAAAGAGTCTTGAAATCTCAATTTTCAGCAACGTTACCCTCTGAACATACGATTTAATTGGAATAATTCATTATCAGCCATGAAAGCTGATGATCGCAAATGCGCCTTGCATGGATACATTGTCTCACTCGGGTTTTGGTAGGTTGAAACTTTAAAGAGTTGTTTTTATGAAAATAATCCATATGACACACTGACAAAGTTAACACACAAGGAACAATTTGAGTACTGATCCCACACTTTTATTTCGTAAATTGATCAAGCTTTTATACCCTTTTTTAGCAATTTTTTTGGGCATGCATTTTTCAATTTCTGCATATTTGCATTTCTTCTTTAGTTTTAGATAGATGCTGACCCAAATAAAAAGTTTTGAAAATTTAAAAAAATTTGATGGATGATCTTTTCAACTGTACCCGTAATCGATATAAAATAGATTTTGAATTACCTTATTGCTAGCAGGGAGACCCCGAAACAAGTCAGAGTTAGAACTCTGACTTGCTTGATATAAAGAACTTTAAAACTTACTTGTCAGCTAAGTTGTCTTTGGAAACTTTCCTTATTTTCAAACTAGGAAGAGAGTGCAGTAAGCTGATGTGTAGATTTGTAGGCAGTTTGTCAGTTGTGTGAATATACAATAGCTTTCAAATAGTATAAAAAAACGAATGACTGAACTTCAACTTTCTGCTTAGAAAGCTAATTGTGACTTGACCAGTCGACTTTATGCGGTCGACTTCCGAGTCTACTTGCAAGGCTATAAAATGTGTGTAATGCCGCATGAGATTTCATGCAAAGCTTTACTTTGGAGTTAGAGCAACATGACGCCTGCTAACTTCAATGAATAGGAACAACTGAATTCTCCCCACTTTGATACGGGACAACATTAAACCACAAAATTAGGAACTGAAGCATCATGAAACCTCCTATCATGGAATTGGAGCAACAAAATAGATGTCTTTGCTTGGAATTGGAGCAAAACGAAATCACCTGCTCCTAGCTTGAAATTAAAGCAACATGAAATCGCCTTACTTAGATTTGGTACAATATGGAGCCTCGTAACTTAGATTTTATGGAAAGTCCTAACTTGGACTTGAGTGAAATAAAATGTCTTAACTTTTAATTGGCGCATCATGAAATCTCCTAAGAAACATGAAATCTGCTAACTTGGAATAAAACAAACATGAAATGTTCTTACTTGGCTGGGTTGTCAATAATATGAAGTATTTTAAAATGTCTGACTTATAGTGTACGTGGATGATATTCCATACAAGTCCTTCTTCATAATCGATCATGATGATGCATGGGGAAAACACCAGGGGAAGAACGGTGTTAATGAAATGTCAAACCAAGAGCGACTCTTGCTCTCATGGGTGTGATTTATTCTCCTATGTGCCGTGGTTATACTATGTATAGTGGGACAGTCGTCCAAAAAGGTAATGCACTTTGATGTTTCCACTCAATGACATCATCCGTCCTGGGATACACTAGGATCTGACATCGCATGGACTTCTAATTTGGAAATTGACATTATGAAAGAAAGAGCTCTATGACATAGAGAAAAGAGATCTTGCACCTCTTGACATGGTGTCAATGGCCTGGAAAGTGTTTGATTAACTTTTATCTGGAGCATAAAAGGCTTGGGTAGCTGTTACTGTGCCGCATTTTTGAGCCTTTTTCATCTGATAATGACATATATAGATCTATAGCTGTCCTAAGTGCAGCCCTCCAATCCCTGTTCTGGGTGCTCACAAGGGTTCTCTGATCAGGTGGGAGGGATCTTCTACTTTATGCTTACTTTATGGTGTTTTAGAAAGATTAACGGAGTATGAGAAGCTGCAGATGTACATGTACAGATAAAATTTGCGTCCAACATAAATTTACCTATTTTCAGTCAACTAAAAATTTCAATTCAAGACATGAAAGGCTGCCTTTGTAAGAGATACCATTAGCTAATGATCTCCCTGTTGCAACATATATACATGCACTTTTAGTCTTTGATGTTGATGGTGTGGATGAGGGATGAGGCCACATGGCAAAAATTGATAAAAATGAAATTTCAGGATTATTTTCAAAGATTATAAGTTTCAAACAGGATTTAGACAACATTGTGTGAATCAAAAATGCCTGTTTGTTGTGGATATGAGAGCTGGAGACAAATAATTTTTTTGCATAAAATTATTTGGTGTATCAACACCTCTGTAGTTTCTACAAAATTCACCCATTCCTTGAGAAGAAAGAGGGCAAGGCTTTTAATGTATTTTATATTTCTTTTTGTTTTTAATAAAATTCCTGGAAGCAGAAGTTGGAGAAATCAACAAAGAATTTGGTTTGAATAGTACCGATATGGTGGAATGTTTATACAGTTCGCTCAAAAGTGTACAATTATGTGGGTAGGCTGTTCCCATGCAACTTAGTCAGATCATTGTTCCATGGGTATCGCATTTTCTCTGATAAGGCTAGCGTATTGTCTTTAATTGAGATTTGGGTGACTCTTTTATATCAACTGATTCAGAACCTCACTACTGGTAGTTGATTGCACAGCTAGATACTGTGAAAAGAGTCACCATTTCTTGGAGTATTTTACTAAAACAATGTATAATACACTGCGTTCCCAATTATTATGCAACTATAAAGAAATAAAACTATTGGGATATCCTTGACACATAATAACATGTGTGCCATGAAGCAAATACATGTGACTCTCGTCCAATTATGTTGTTTCGGTGAGGAGTTTTGCTATATAATCAGGTTTTTGGGGTGTTCCCAATTATTATGCAATTTCTTGAAAAGCTTCCATTGCCACCCAAAATCAAGAAAGTTGATTATGAATTGACATTAGAATATACCTCATAACACTAAATAAAAAATGGAACCATCATTTCAAACGTGGAGGCCTTCATGACCAAGAAATCAATATAATACATCTGCATTGGAAAACCATTGAAATTGGCTTTTTTCTAAAAAAAAAAAAGCCTCCCATGCTCTTAAAAAATTTAATATCAATAAAATTCCAGCTTAGAATATATCTATAGCACACCACAGTCATACTGTGAGATGTAACACCAAATCCGGTATCTCTACAAAATATGACACCAAATCAAAAACCCAGACTTCTGTGTCCCATTGGAATAGCATTGGCAATGGGATGCGTTCAATTCATTTCAAGATATTTGTCAAATATAGTCGTGCAACTTAATTGCCATTGGTTTACAGGAGAGCTCTAAACCTAAGGAAAGTGGTAAATGAGTTAGGTAATGATTTTTCATTTTGTCTGGCTATCATAGGGTTTTTATTGCAATAAAACTGTAATTTCAATGCTATTTCAATGCAGTAAAATAACATGAATTCCTTGGCTATGAATGCATCTATGTTTGAAATGATGGTTACACTTTTTCTTTTGTGTTATGGGGTATATGTTGATGGCATCTTCAGATTAGTTTGGGTCATTTTGAGTGGCCATGGATGCTTTTCCAAGAATTTGCATAATAATTGGGAACACCACAAAACATCATTATTTGGCATAACTCCCAACTGAGTCAATGGAATTGGCCAAAATTGGCAGGATATTAGCTCCATGGTACACTTATCATTACGTGTGAAGGATATTCAAATAGTGTTATTTCTTTTTGAGATAATGCAAAAAAAGCATAGTTGCATAATAATTGGGAACGCAGTGTATATGCTGTGACTGTATTATAGTCAGCAGAATTTTGTTGCAATACCAACATCAGTGATGTCCTAAGGCTTCCGCCAAATTGGCCGCAACCTGTTGGTCGCAGTGGTCTCCCAAATCTAATTTTCTTTCCCTGACCCGAATATCAAGTTAGCTGGTCTCTTGTGTACACAATTGCATTGGCAGACAGACTGTTTGTTCTCCAAAGGACCCTGGGGAAATTTCCATCAGATGTTCATTGAACCAAGGGCATCTGTTTGTGGTTGCAATCTACTTTCCGCAGATGGCTTTTGTCTTTCCGTATCATAGATACAGAGAAACTCATCATGAAAGACATTTGAATTTATGCTTTATCTTTCAGCCCAGAAAATAATTATAGTATATGATGGCCAGGCTGGGCATTGAACCTGGAGTCCTATAGTCACCAGCAGCAATAGTTTCCTCTGTGCTGCTTTGTAACTTAAATCTCAACATCTCACATTATCTTTCCTCATGCGGCATTAGTATCGTCCTTGTTTGATTTGTCATGTGTCTCATTTCCTCTAAAAGTCTGTCACAGATAGATATTACTTGGGATTTTCTACACTTTCTAAGCATATTCTGCTTTTATGACAGAAATTTTCCAGTAACAATGAAATCCTTCCACTGTCAGGTAAAGGTCACACGACTACTATCACTGTTCAATGCTTTTAGCCTGTTGGGCCTGTTTGGAGTAAAACCTCCAGGATTTCACTAATGGGAAAACAGCAATAAAAGTAAGTGCGTATTCCACTGCTGCATCATTCTAAATTTCTATTTGAGGGCATTAGAGACTAATTTGCAACTCATAAAATAGTTTGGGGTTGCATAAAAAGACTTAAGACCTTTGGAAAACTCTGATTTAGTGATCTTCTTGGCTTGTCGCATGTTGTTCAGGTATCGAACTTGCCAATCAGTGCAAAATATTTCAGCAAATACATGTTCTGCTCCCTCCTGGAGACAACCCAACTGAGCTGCAGTGGTTCTGTTGATGTTCTTGGAATCTAGGGTGACCCCAAATTGTAGAGCTTTTGAAATATAAACTTTCTAAGAATACAATTTGTTTACAGACCATTGCCATTCTGCAGGTTGACCACTGTTTCATTGCCAGTGCTTTTTCCAACCTTGGATATGCTGCTATGTGTTGCCACCTAGTGGTTATTGTGCAATTCCATGAGCTCCAGTAAGCGGTCCACAGAATCTGAGTGTGAGGAACTTGTACAACTTTTGTCTGGAAGAAACCAGGGATGTTTCTGAGTGTGCTGATGGCCTTGTCTACTTCCTTAGAGAATGTCATTGCCAAGTTTGACTCTGGTTTAGCTCAATATTGGTGCATACTAATGAGATGAAAGGAAGACCTTGTATAAAACAATATTACAAAACCAACAATAAAACACTCTCAAAATAATTGAAACTGTGAAAACGAGTCCCATCAATAAACATTCATTGATACAGGGAGATTACTGAATCTAATATTAGTTACCCTTGAGTAGACATCTACCATATGTTTTGCACAAGCAAAAAGCAATACACATCTGGACAAGTAAAAGAAGTTATCTGGACTGAGAAACCTCAGATCACCATACAATCCAGAAGAGTGCAATTTGTTTGTTCTAAAATCCCGAGCTTGTCAGACATTGCATTTTGTATAATAATTTTGTATAACTGCAAAAATGAATAAGACGTTTTATACTATACTACATATAGATAACATAAACTATTTATGTTAGTCTATCAAAGACACTGACAACGTAATTATAATCTATTCTTTAGTATTTTTCTAGACATGTATTTTTGAAATTGAATATGATGAATGTGCTATGATCAGTAAAAATGGAATCGGTTGGATTATCTTTTTAAATTCAATCGTAATTTAGTTGATCATTAAGCTTGTTGGGGTGGAAAAAATAGATTTCTGTCATAAGCTCATCTCATTCATCATTGGAATGGTGGTATTGTTTTAAAATCATAAGCTTATCATCAGATTCTGATTGTGAATAACACATTTCATAACCCACAATTCTGCCTGAATTTTTAAAGCATTCAAAACACTCCATGTTCTCTCCTATGAATCAAACAAAATGAAAAACATCGAATTCAATAACATGAAGCATTATTATAGGAAATGCGCAAATGCCCTCCCGGCGGAAGTTCACTTAATTATTTTACTGCCACAACAAAGTGCAACATGGCAGAAATAGGAGTCTTCATGTGGCCACAGGTGTTTCTAGCACCTGCTTAGCCCAACATAGAAAATGTCAGTTTGTCAGAGCTTATTTTACCATACTTGGAGCGAAGTCGGCAGTGGCGTCCCTGTGGGGGGGGGGCGGGGGTACATGCCCCACCATATTGGACCTGTGCCCCACCAGGTGCTCCCCCATATGTACTTTCCAACTCTGGCAGAAATATACAAATAGTAAAGTAGGTGCCCTACCAGAGAATCACGTCAACACCCACCCCCCCCCCCTCGAGACTCCTCCGTTACACAACAGGGAGTAAGCTATAAGGAATATCCAATATTCCTCTTCCCTCTGCAGCCCAGTCCTGAGTTTTCCATACATGCCCTGTTGAAGGTCATTGCTTGCATGCAATCAGCTTGGATTCATATCACGGGCGGTGAACAAATATTTATTTTACAATTTACCATCAGGAGCAAATTCCAAGCTGGAAGTTGTGCAGTTGAGATGTTAAAATATAAATTGACCCCTATGAGCACCGAAAGCTAGCTCTAGGACTAGAAAGCAGGACTTACTCTGTTTATATATATCAATCTATCAATTTATCTATTTATCTCACAAGTAATAAATTTGGCATTGGAGATGCTTCCCCTCACTTGCCCCCCGCTCCCACCCACTTGCCTCCCACTTCCTGCAACTTGCCCTCCTCTTACCCCCACATGCCTCCCACTACCCCCACTTGCCCCATTTCCCACCATTTTCCACCTGCCTCTTCCTCTTACCTCACTTCCCCCCAGTTACCCCTGCTTCCCCCGAATTAGCCTCCTGTTTCCTCCACTTACATCGCTTACCCCATTTACCCCCACTTCCCCCACTTGCTTCCTGGTTCCCCCCACTTGCCTCCTGCTCCCCCACCAGCCCTCCGCTTCCCCCGACTTACCTTCGCTTCCAAATACTTACCCCGCTTCCTCCACAGGCTCCACTTGCTCCAGTTTCCCCCGCATGACCTCCTCTTTCCACCAATATCCCCACTTTTACCCCTCACTACCGGGGGGGGGGGGTGCATCCTGTCATGAGACCTACAAGATTTAGGAAACCGGATTATGTGCACAATAACAGGAAACCTTAGCTTGCCAATTAGGCTGCAATGAAAAAGTGTAGGTGCAAGTATTGCAATATCATCACCTGCAATAACATGATAAACAGTTTTGGAAGGTGAATGTATTATGACAATAGTGGGACTGAGTAGGTGTTTTCTATTATAGTGTTACCATAATCAGTTCTGTGACAACCATTTGATGCAGCTGCCAGGAAAGATTGTGGCAGGAAAATGTATCAACAAAGGCTTTCTGCCCCCATCCATCATAGCCATGCAGATTTAGATCTCATTCTTTACTGTTCATATGTGACTAATATTAGGCTACAAAAAACAAGACTCATTCGCCTTATGAAAACTATATGAATTACTGAATGAATAAAATTTTTCAAGATGTTGCACTAAAATGAACTGCATTGTAGAGGAGTAAAGTTTGAGTCGATCAGAACTTATTGTAACTTTAACTAATATAATCAAGTGCATATAATTCATGAGGACACGATCTGGTGCAGCTACCCCTTTAGTCGCATTTAAACATACAGTACAATCCAAAATAAAGTAAGAAAATTTTCTGTCAGAAATCCTCTGTTTACCTATTTTGCCCTCTTTTCTCCTCTCCTCCCCAAATCTCCTTACAACTCCCTTTGACTCCTTACAACAACCTTAGCCCACATTAAAAACTCTATTTAGACAGCTACCAATGTAACTGCAATTAGCAGAGGTGCAAAATATCAAGTAAATCAAACACAGTGGGGATGATTGAGTTTAAATTGGTGTTGTTTAAATGTGATTTTAATGTAATTTTTGAAATGTAGTTTCAAGTAGGTAAAAGTAGGAAGTGATTCAGGGGTAGTCAAAAGGCGTGAAAGGGTAAAGTAGTGGCTGATTCTTCCTTCCTGCTGGAGCAATCATACTTTATTTTGGGTTGTACTGTATCCTATCATGTCGAATTATGTGGGGCAATTCAGACATCATTACACCTCAGTGCATATCTTAATTTAGGTGACTACATCATTGTCATTTACTGTGTTTTTGAATTCCTACTTGTGCCTGTGCTGCCTCCCACCTACTTTTGTGGCCCATACATAGCGGTCCATTGGGCCTTCATTGGGGTCTCAACCAATTATTAATACTTACAATAACTGTATTGCATATACGAGTAAAATACTGGAAATAACTTGTATCTGAATCTGAAGCTGAGGCTGAATGGCAACATAGAGAATCCAGAACTTCGCAGAACTCTGGCACAGCCAGAACCGATAACATACAATATCCATAATATCCATACATCTTTTTGGCTTATTGGTTGACAAGAAATACATGGCTTTGCTGACCTTTTGCCACTTCTCAATGCAAACAGGACTAACTCAGAGAAATGGCTTTTTAGAGATCTATGACATGCCCATAACAACTACGTGTGGTTTTCATCATGCTGTATGCTTTTGCTTGCTGAGAAAAATGTTCAGACAGAAAGTTTAGCACAACTAGCAAAAATGCCTTTTGGATGTACTGAAATATGTGGCTTATTCACTGTTTTTCATTCAATATGCTTAACTGTAAGAAATTTATTTTGGAAATTCAGCTTGGTTATTGAAGAGTAATGACCACTTTCCAACTGATTTCAGTTGTAGCCTTTCTTAACTCTATTTGAAATATTTATTATGAAAATCTTTAATTGATTGTAGTAGAGAAACACATTATCCATTTGAAAGAAGCAAGAAAAGGCTGGCAGGTGAATGAACTCATAAATTTCTCAGTTTCTTAAAAGTTGGTTTTGAAGTTTCTATTGATTCTCAGAAAGGAGAAAGGAGGATGTCTGGCAACTGAATTAATGGTGTCTGAGGCTGTGCGATTCCGTTAAATAGCACAATAATGTCATATAGAACTGCAGAATGAAGATACTATCTGAAATGACCTCAAGTACAGAGCATATGGCTACCTGTGATCTCAATTGCCTTAAGTTGCCAGTGATTGAGACACATTTATGATTATGAGTCTCTAAAGCTACCATCTACAATTTTAACATGTTCTGTACAGGATGACCACTTAATGATTTGCTCAAGAGCTATGTGTAGTGGTGTGGCACTTACATTAGGACAATTTGGGTGAGATTAACTGCTTAAGGTACTCTTTTCTTTTTGGCAATGACCTGAATATCAAGTTAACCAGTCTCGTGAGTACACTATTCAATTCAATTCAATTCAATTTCAATCGTTTATTTGCTCATTAGTTTTATACAAATCAATAGTGCATTAGCAGACAGGCTGCTTGCTTTCAAACCTTCCCCAAGGGAACTTTTTGTCACATGTTGATTGGACTAAGGGCATGTATTTCCGAATGTATTTTTCTTAAGTATTTTTTTTTAATGATTACATAGATAACAAAACATACAACAAAAACATATATGTACTTTTGAAAATGTGTTTTCTGTATTCAAGGCACCATAAATGTCACCAAGGGAAATGTTTTCTTGCTAATGCAATCTGCAGTCACTTAACTGTTTGAAAGAGAGTAAATGGTCACCAATGCTTTTAGCCAGTTTGACCTAATGCTACTTGCTGCTCAGGATTTCACTAATGGGAAAACGGACAGTGAAGCTTGTAGGCACTCTATCCTAAAATGTTCTTCTGAGGCATCAGGAACTAAATTGTCAGGCATAAAAACGTCTAGGTTTCAAGGTTGCATTATAGCTGGCCAGTTGGTTTTTGGGAATGAGAGTACAGTTTCTTCTTGAAAATGGCACTCAGTGATTAATGATGCTGATCATGTGTCATCATCATACTTTCAACTTAGGAACAAATGAGACTGTTTGATAACTGATTGATCCACAGGGGGGCTTTTAATTTGTCATAACTGATGTTAGTGTGTGAATCAGAGGCATACTCCATCCGTTTGTCTGTAAAAGAAGAGCATGTAAAACAGTAAAGCAAAGATGATCAACGAAGAGCTAATAAAAACTGCAATGAACTACAAGTACTGTCACCAGATATTGCATTTTGTGTTAAATGCCACAACCAAACAACTTCAAATTATTACTTGGTTCAAAACAGGTTGATAAGCAATTTAAATCACTCATCCTTCCACGGTGGCAGCTTAGTACAAATAGTGATTGAGTACCCTCTTCATCGAAAAGCGCAATCAGGAAAATCCCAGAAAATAACAGTATTTATGCATTCTCCTTGCATAGTCTTCAATAAAGGAAATTTTTTTTTTAGGTCTCATGATACTGTTATCTCTTTGTTGCAGCTGGTACAAGAAATTGTTGGTGCAGTCAACGATAAGATTGGCCTTTGAAAAGCTTCATCTTTCCCTTTTGTCTTCTACAATGTATGTTTGCATCTTCTGAGAATGATTACTTCTCTTTTTTTGGTTATTGTAAAACATTATGTGAAATCTGTTCTTTTGGACATTGGACATAGAGTGCATGGAAAAAATTGTCTATTTGGTCTTAGAATCTAAAAAGTAAAATGAAATAGTTTTAGATGAACGGACCAAGGTTCTCACAACGCTGTTTTTGTCTAACGAACAGCTCTGTCTCTCTTCTTTTTTTTATTATTTAGTTAAATTCACACATGAAACCAGATTGATTGAAGGCCTTTTTATCCAGCACTCTGCTATGCATGACATTGTATCATATATGTAATTACTGAAACTTCATTTTTGAATTATATATAATGGCAGGATCATAAAGTTCAGAAAAATAGCAGTCAATAAACCACAATTTAACTTTTACACAAGACCAACACATCCACACTTTTACCATAAGAAATTCTTCACATTTTAGTGATCAATATTATCCAACTTCTAATGTTGTTTTAATGTTTTCCTGTTTTACGCATTTGGATGAGTGTTGTCTTGAATCTGTGGCCAGACCAAAATACACTTTTCATCTTGTGCAGATGCATCGATGTACTTTTCATCATGTTACAGTGGTGTCATTGTACTTTCAAAGATGCAAAGGCTTGTCTCTTTGAAAATTTGTTTATCTTCAGTGACTGAAAAGTTATATTGGAAAAAGCCATCAGGTCTTCCATCTGCTGCCTGCATGGCTGGCTTGTTTAATTCGTGCCTGATTACACTTGGCCTTCCTTCTTGGAACAATAACATTGCTGCTCAGATCTTTGGCAGCTCTTGATATAACAACAGGACCGCAATTACACCATAATGATTAAGATGTTTTCCGATTAAGGATAACAATATGACTACAAAAAACAGTGAGGTTGAAGTTTAACCGATAATGGTCATAGCACACTCACCAATTTTTTTTTTTTGAAAAATCAAAAAGTTGTTTCAATATTAACCGCGTTGCTACTAACAGTATTCTTTTAACAAATCTAATGACAATGGAGTTCATTCAGGACTAAATTATTAAGCCTCAATAAATTGCAACAGTAATCGACCCAATAAGATTCTGAAATTAAACCAACGTTTGAATTATATTTCAACCGAAATATGCATTTCTGGCAGATGATTAAAAGAAATTCAATGCAAATCCCTTTCTTTATTCTCCTAAAATGACTCTAAACTTTTAAAGCTTTCACCATTGTGGATTCTAAATCATGCCATAAAAAAATGATATTTTCAGGATTATTTGGCTATCACACCAACATGCAACAGCAGAATAGCAACCAAAAAGCAAAAAAATATTTCAGACAGTTAAAGTGTCTGGTAGGAGATAATTATTTTGAATGGGTCATCAAACAACGTAACTCAGAATTTTGAAGAAATAAGTAAAATTTAGTAAATATTGATCAAATATTGCTTCTTTACTGAGTGTTCTTGTATGTGATAGAAACACATTAATGAGTTTGCTTCTCTACCACCAAGTCTCCATAGCTATTACAGCATGCTGTATGTCATCTAAATTGTGTTCACAACAGTGCCTGTGTACTGTTTATTGGTAGCTTGGAGGAGTTTTATATCCTCTCAATTCCCCATGGAATAACATAAAGCACTTCCTGGGATAAATACAGACCAAAGAGCCCACTAACTTGGCGTCAATTGCCTGTAAAATGATCCATAAAATTACACCAGAAGCATGAAAGCCCAGTGGTTGCTGTTAGAGCTTTTTAATGCTGCAGCTGTGCTACAAAACCGGACTTTGTGACTTACTAGGAGGCATGTAGGGTCAGTGCAATCTGCTTTCGGTGGTGTGTTCATCAAAATACATCAAGTAGAAGGCTCACCATGGCTGCGTGATAGGGCGGAGAGAAAAATAAATAAGTATTTATGACCATTTTAGGTGGTTGCTGTCTTTCTGTGACAGCTACCCTGGGCATTTTTAAAACATCTTTTTCTATGTTTCACAAGACCTCAAAAATGCTTCCTTTTGCCTTAAAATGAGTTCTAAATGAGATAGAGACATGATTTAAAGAGCTGAAAATATGTTAATAATCATATCAAGCATATTAGAAAGCTAAAAATCAAGAACAACTTACTTTGCATGATGGAATATTGAAATAACATGATTTTTGCCATTTTTTCCACTGTTTTTCGTCCCGAAATGTCGTTTTTGTCGCATAATTGATTCTAATTGAGCTAGAGACATGATTTAAAGAGCTTTACAAATGTATAAGACCATGCCAAGCACAATGGACAATATTATGTGTGAGAAACATATGCTGTACATGATTAGTATTGAGATATTATGATTTTTCTTACTTTTTTGTATTCTTTAAATTATCAGAATTTTGTATTTGTTATAGAATGGGTTGTAAATGCAGTGGGTCTTGTAACATGGTAGTTTAAATTGCAGCCAGACCTATCAGAATTTGAATTAGCAGACCATGTAGACCCACAGACCCATGGGGAGAAAGTGGAAGTCAATAGGTGGGTGTTGTGCTTCAGAATGCCTAAGACGCTTCACAGATGCTGATATTATGCAGCTCTTTTCTAGTTCAAACGGAACATTCAGTTAAAAACTGATGGGTTTTCGATAAAGACAATAAGAGTCTTCCCTACTAAGTGCAAGTGACTTACAAAGAAAAAGAAGTCTGTCTTTCTTAAATGTGTTTAAATATTCAGTCGCAGAGAAGTAAAACGCATGGTCCGCTTGTTAAGCTTAGTGCTTGAAAGCATGTTTTTGCTGCAAATGGTCGAGAATTTCACATATTTTTACACTGGCTCTTCGTCTGGTTATAAAAAGCACACCTTGACTTCTGGCAGCTTCCATATCATACTGATAGTATCATAAACAGGTAGTGTACAGGACTGTCTGTCAATGTATCTCCAGATTAGTCTGGATTGACAACTTGAGAACACTTGTTAAAACCAAGAGTCCCTCAGCGGGTTGTACATTGGCTGCATCCAGATTCAATATATTCCAAAAAACCCTCACATCACTAACCTTTTGACATAGAAAGTGATGGAAAGCCAGATAACTGAATCAATCAGTCAAGGGTCCAAAACTAGATTTGGCACAAAATCCTGTTCTGAGGGGACTCTCAGCCAATTCTTTGATGACCTAGATTGTCACTTGCTGGCATGTAGTAGCAGAGGTGCTAAAAGACTCTAGTGGCTAAATGGTTATTCAGTTTTAAGCCTTTCTATAAAGCTGTGTACTACATGAAAAATAGTAACAAATTCTTTGGTACAATCACAGGCTTGTACTGTCCATGTGTATTATTGTTGAGACAGCAAAACAAAATATTCTTGTACATGATATGTATGTCATCCTTTCAAAGACTTTCAAACTATGTTGAAAACCCCATAGGCATATGTAGCACCTTCACTTCCTATATTTTGTATGGTAAAAAGTCCTTCTGAATAACTGACTTTCTTTCAAAATGGCTCTTTGATGAGGATTAACACGATTAAGCCTTAATCTTCCTCACATTGGCAATAAAACTGCCACATCAAGGGGTCACAAGCCCAGTTAAATGTCTTTTTACGAGAATATGCGAACAATGGTTTTTTACCAATTTCCTTTTAAAAATATCTCCATATTTCAGATGGGTTTCATTTCAGAATTTCTATTGACTTAATTACTCTGCCAACTTCATTGAGGCAGTATAATACAGTTCAGATGGAGCTTTAACATTATCAGATCTATTTCTGACTTGGCTTATTATAATGCTACATGAGACTTCATTCAAATCTTGGTAGTTGGAGTGACTTGAGACATCTTCACTTTAATGAATTGGAGCAACTGAATTCTCCCAACATTGATTCAGGGCAACATCAAGCCACAAAATTTGGAATTTAAGAATCATGAAACCCCCTATCCTGGAATTGGAGCAACAAAATAGGTGTCTTTATTTGGAATTGGAGCAAAATGAAACCTACTAGTCTGAAATTAAAGCCACATGAAATCGCCCTACTTCGATTTGGGAAAACATGTAACCTCGTAACTTGGATTTGGGGCTATATGGAAGGTCCTAACTTGAAACTTGAGTAAAATAAAATGTCTTAACTTGAAATTGGCATAATATGAAATCTCCAAACTTGGAATAAAAGAACATGAAATATCCTAATTTGGAATAAAGGAAACAAGAAATGTTCTTACTTGGCTGGGTTCCCAATAATAGGCTACTGTTTTAAAATGTCTGACTTTTTGTGTATGTGGATCATACTCCGACAAATCCTTCTTCATAATCAATCATGATGATGCATGCGGAAACAGCAGGGGAAGAACGGTGTTAATGAAATGTCAAACCAAGAGAGGCCTTTGCTCTCAAGGGTGTGATTTGTTGTCCTATATGCCATGGCTATACTGTGTACAGTGGGTCATTCATCCAAAAAAAGTAATGCACTTTGATGTTTTGACTTAATGACATCATCCATCCTGGAAACCCTAGGATATGACATTGCATGAACTTCGAATTTGCCGATTGACTTTATGAAAGAAAGAGTTCTGTGACATAGAGAAAAGAGATCTTGCACCTCTTGACATGGTTGCAATGGACTGGAAAATGTTCTATAAACTTTTATCTGGAGCATAAAATGCTTTGGTTGCTGTTACAGCTTTTTAATACCCCAACTGTGCTGGATTTTGGGCCTTTTTCATCTGAAAATGACTTACATCTATAGCCCCCCCCCTAGGCCACCAAGATTAATAATAGCATTTTGAAGAAAAATTGCTATAACGCGGGCCCGCGAAAGCCAAAAAACACTATTGTGTCTGGATCCGCCACTATACGTAGTTATCCTAAGTGCAGACCTACAATCCCTATTCTGGGTGCTCACAAGGGTTTTCTGATGAGGTGGGAGGGATCTCCTACTTTCCCAGCACAGACAATGATACGCGGGGCTGCCTATTTTACGTCTCATAGTCCAAATGACATCCAGCTTGGATTTAGCTCAGGATGGTCTACTGAAAATGTTGTGTTCTTCACCCGGAGTTCGAATCCATGCAGGAAAAGACCTTCAGTAAATTGTTTCAGATCGGTAAAGTGTATGTTTGGCAAAAATGAATTTGAAACTTTATGCTTACTTTTTGATGTTGCAGAGAATGAGAAACCGCAGATGTACATATACAGATAAAATTTGCGTCCAATATAAATCGACCTATTTTCAGTCAACTAAAAATTTCAGTTCAAGACATGAAAGGCTGCCTTTGTAAGAGATACCATTATCTAATGAACAAGTAGTGATGTCCCTGTTGCAACATATATACATGCACTTTTAGTCTTTGATGTTGATGGTGTGGATGATGTGAGGGATGAGGCCACATGGCAAAAATTGATAAAAATGAAATTTCAGGATTATTTTCAAAGATTATAAGTTTCAAACAGGATTTAGACAACATTGTGTTCAGCATCATGAATCAGAAATGTGCATTTGTTTTGGATATGAGAACTGGAAACAAATCATTAGCAATTTATTCTTTTACAGTAAAAACATCAAGAAATATTAGTGTGTCAGCACCTATCTAGTTTCTACAAAATTCACCCATTCCTTGAGAAGAAAGAGGACAAAGCACCGATTTGGTGGAATGTTTACAAAGTTCGCTTCAAAGTGCACAAGTATGTGGGTAGGCTGTTCCCATGCAACCTAGTCAAATCATTGTTCCATGGGTATAGTATTTTCTCTTGTAAGGCCAGTGTGTTGTCTGTAATTGAGATATGGGTGGCTATTTTGAACCAACTGGTTCAGAACCTCACCATTATAGTTGATTGCACAACTAGAAGACTATGAAAAGAGTCACCATTTCTTGGAGTATTTTACTAATACAATGTATATATGCCTTGGGTGTATTATAGCCAGACAGAATTTTGGGGCAATACAATGTACCAACATCAGTGATATCCTAAGGCTTCTGCCAGATTGGCTGCAACTTGTGGGTCGCAGTGGTCTCCCAAATCTAGTTTTCTTCTCCTGACCAGAATATCAAGTTAGCTGGTCTCCTGTGTACACAATTGCATAGCAGACAGACTGTTTGTTCTCCAAAGGTCCCCGGGGAAATTTCGGTCAAATGTTCATTGAACCAAGGGCATCTGTTTGTGGTTGCAATCCACTTTCTACTGTGGCTTCTGTCTTTCAATATCATAGATACAGAAAACCCTTTCATGAAAGGCATTCGCATTAATGCTTTATCTTCTAGGTAAAGGTTAAGGTACTTTTATTTCAAGTAGTTAGCCAGGTTAAGTTAGTGACTTGTTTCCAGTTGGGTTCATGCCACCTCCGATTTACGTCTGATGTGAACAAGGACGTCATGGATTGACATGATGGCCAGCCGTGGGATCGAACCCAGGTCCCTCGCTTGTGAGGCGAGCACTCTACAGACTGAGCTATAGGGAGTCCTATATATATATGTATATAGATAGTCACCAGCAGCAACAGTTTTTTTAGGCGATGCTTCAGCGTTTCACTGATATATTCTTGGTAACTCCATATATAGCCACTCGCCTCTGTATAGCTGGGTACAGGCCTCCCGATAGGAGGCTTTTTCTAAGATTCAAGAATCAGTCTGTGAATCTACGTCAGCGAAAACGGGGGGCTAGCATCGCGCATAAAATGCGGACGGCCCAAATTTGCGGGACGGTGGGCCGCGGGATTTCGTAATAAAACGCAGATACGCAGTTGCGGGACCGACGCTCTTTGCGGGATCGACCGTAATTTAATGCGGATGGGGTCAAATATGTGGGACAAACTGAATTTGCTTTGAAAATCGCATCTATTTTTTTTTTGGAAAAAATTTTCTTATTTCTGTACTGCTTCGTAACTTAAATCTCCTTTCAACTTCTTACATTACCTTTACTCATGTGGCATTTGCATCTTCCTCGTTTGTTGGGTCAGGTGTCTCATGTCCTTTAATAGTCTGTCAGAGATAAATATTACTTGGGAATTTCTACACTTTCAAATCATATTCTGCATTGATGACAAACATTTTCCAGGAACCAAGCACATTGAATTCCTTCCAAAAACAGATAAAGATCACCTATCCCTAACGCTTTCAGTCTGTAAACTTGATATGAAAAAAAAAGACTGTTGGTTCATACATACTTGGCACTCTGTGAATTTTAAGAGTCGATGGATTGTCATATTCTCTACATTCAACATGAGCCATGATCAAGAGAAGGCCATTTGATTTGTCGTTATAACTGATTTTAGAGTTCACTCTATTATCAAGTTTACAGGCCGTAACCTGTTGGGCCTGTTTGGAGTAAAACCTCCAGGATTTCACTAATGGGAAAACAGCAATAAAAGTGGCATCATCCTAAAATATCCATTTGAGGCCATTAGAGACTAATTTGCAACTCATTAAATAGTTTGGGGTTGCATAACAGGACTAAGACCTGAGAACAACTCTGTTTTAGTGTTCTTGTTGGCTTGCATATGTTGTTCAAGTATCGAACTTGAAAATCAGTGCAAAATATTTCAGCAAATACATGATCTGCCCCCAAAGACAACCTAGCTGAGCTGGAATGGTTCTACTGATATTCTTGGAAGCTAGGATGGCCCCAAATTGTGGAGCTTTTGGAATACAAAAAATCCCAGCATACACAGCACAGAGCATTCTTTAAGGATTTTTGACTGGGAGACCAACTGAACGACCTCGAACCATTATTTCTGGTGCGATGACGCGTCATTTCTGTAGGTCAGTTGAAGATCCATAGGATATATATATATGATTATTGCTCCTGATGTGATCCTGGTTTTCCAGGGTTATGAACTATTTAGGTGACTTCTAATTTACATGGATTTGCTTGAATTCCGCCAAAATAATTTAGACAAATTTTTGATTTATCAAAGTTTTAAATCGGAAAAATAAGACAACCAAATGTGCAATTTCTGAGACCTTCTCTCTCTCAAATATTTGGTCTCCTAGTAATACTAATTTGGCCATGACTGGGAGACCAAATCTGTCCTCTGGGAGACCGTTTCGTCTCCAAATCACTATGTTAAAAATGCACTGACACTGCAGTTGCAAGAGATTACTTTAGTCTTTTAAAGACACAACATGGACAATGTAATTATAATCAATGCTCTGGTATTTTTCACAACATGCATTTTTGAAATTGATGATGATGAATGTGCTATGAAGCAGTAAAAATGAAATGAGTTGGATTCTCTTTTTAAATTCAATCATAATTTACTTCATCATTAACCTTGTTGGTGTGGAAAAAATGATTTCCGTCATTAGTTCATCTCATTCATCATTGTAATGGGGGGAATTGTTTTAAAATCATAAGCTTATCATCAGATTCTGATTGTGAATAACACATTTCATAACCCATAATTCTGCCTGAATTTTTAAAGCATTCAAAACACACCATGTTCTCTCCTATGAATCAAACAAAATGAAAAACATCGAATTCAATAACATGAAGCATTATTATAGGAAATGCGCAAATGCCCTCTTGGCGGAAGTTCACTTAATTATTTTACTGCCACAACAAATTGCAACATGGCAGAAATAGGAGTCTTCATGTGGCCACAGGTGTTTCTTGCACCTGCTTAGCCCAACATAGAAAATGTCAGTTTGTCAGAGCTTATTTTACCATACTTGGAGCGAAGTCGGCAGTGGCGTCCCTATGGCGGGGGGGGGGGGGGGCAGAGAGTTCATGCCCCTCCATATTGGACCTGTGCCCCACCAGGTGCTCCCCTATACATGTATGTACTTTCCAACTCTGTCAGAAATATACAAAGAGCAAAGTAGGTATCCCTCCAGAGAATCATGTACCGCCCCCCAGGTGCCCCCCCTGCTCGAGACCCACCCCCCCGTTATACCGCCGGAAGTAAGCTATAAGGCAGATCAAATATGCAATGTTCCTCAGCAGCTCAGTGGCAGAGTGCTCCGTACATGCCCTGTTGATGGTCATTGCTTGCATGGAATCAGCATGGGTTCAAATCACTGGTGGTGAACAAAAATGCTTTTTCTAGTTGACCTTCAAGAGCAAATTCCCAGCTGGAAGTTGTCCAGTTGATGTGTTGTTACATAAATTGACCCCTATGAGCACCGCAAGCTAGCTCTGGGACTAGAAGGTTGGACTAACTCAATTTATACATCAATCTATATATTTATCTATTTATCTCAAAAGTAGTAAACATTGTGACAAACATAATCAATTTGACATTGGAGATGCATCCCCTAACTTGCCGCCCGCTGCCCCCCACCCCCCAATTGCCTCCAACTTCCTGCCACTCGCCCTCCTCCTACCCCACTCGCCCCGCTTTCCCTCACTTGCCTCCTGCAATCCTGCTTCCTCCTCTTACCTCACTTGCCCCACTTACCCCTGCTCCCCCGATTTCCCCGCTTACCACAGCTTCCCCCCATTCGCCTCCTGCTTCCCCCACTTACCTCACTTACCCCATTTACCCCCGCTTCCCCCCATTTGCCTCCTGCTTCCCCCACCAGCCCTCCGCTTCCCCCACTTACCATCGCTTCCCCCTATTTACCCCATGTTTCTTCCACTTGCTCCAGTTTCCCAGCATGACCTTCTCCTTCCACCAATATCCTCGCTTTTACCCCTCACTACCCATAATAACATTTTCTTCTCTTGGCGATACCCCATAGGGTGGGGGGTATAATCCCGGTATATCCTGTCGTGAGGCCTACAAGATTTAGGAAACTAAATTGTGTGCACAATAACAGCAAGCCTTTGCTTGCCAATTTGGCTGCAATGAAAAATGTAAGAGCAATTATTACCATACTGCCATACATATATAGGCTTTTATTGACACAGAATATCAACAAGATACATTTGTCATAATAAGCAAGCAAATTGTAAAAACAACTACAACTAATAAAAGAAAAGATAGGAGATATATATGTACAAAAGGAAAGAAAGAAGCTACATCTAATAGAAAAAGCACCAATGAAGTACAATTATAAAATGAAAATAATATCCAATATATATATGCTTTAAACACATTATTTCTTTTAGAGTCATTTTGAAGTTGTTGTAGCGAAATACTGAAAGTTAGGAGCACCATTGTACAGGGGAAAAAAAAAAAAATCAAATTGGTATTGCACAATAACAGTATAAATAACAGTAAAAATTATCTATATTATATGCATATATATATAGCAACCATACAGTATAAGAACAGTATTTGCAAATGAGTTATTATCATATAAGAGCAATAAAATAGAAAGCAAAAATAAATGAAAATTTATATTGAAAGACAAACAATTTATATTGAAGCAAAATCTCTTTTGATAGTGTAAAGCCAAAGTTGTGCAGAATGGTTATTTAAGATAAGTGATAAATAAAGCCCGTATAAGTCTTAACAATGAGTAATGAGTAAATAAATGCATAATTTAAGTACAATAGAGACATGTATGTAACAAATGCGATAAACATATATACAATTATACATACAACACCTGGAAGCAACACAGTCAACATGCCACTCACCACTCAGATACCAGGAGCTTGAAACATTGACCAAGTTCAATGACATGGTTATTGATCTATTTTTAGCGCTGAATACAGAAATTTGCCAAGAGCAATATTTAGGTTGATATCTTTAGAGATCATAATTAAGTGAAATTGTTCAGATTTATCATATACCATGAACCCATCAATGGAATTACAAGCTACTTCAAATAATTTTACTCTGTGTTCTAACCATTTAGTACAGATCATTAAACAGTGCATCTCATCCTCAATGAGATTTAAATCACATTTTTCACAGATTCTATCTTCCGCTGGCACATACGGACGTTTATGTCTGCCTAGTTCAATATTGAGATTATGCGAACTTAATCTGAAACGTGCAATACTGGAATAAATTGATTTAGGTAGATTACAATTCAGATAGGGTTCAATACGCATTTCTGTTTTGAAAGTTTTGTAAGTTCTTAGTTTAGGATATTTAGTGCTGTCATTTATATCAGTTATCATCTTGTGTTTAACCTGATCAAACAGAGATGCTATCGTTTTATTCAGTTCACAAGTCGCAAGATTTATGTTTAGTGATTCAGAGATTTTATTTAGCCTTGTAAGCCAACATTGGGTGCCTTTCTCTTTCATTTTCATTTGAATGGCTAAACTTTTACGTAAAAGTATAGGACAAGTATCCCTTTTTAATCTATCTAGATATTTCAAAGCTGAGGCTTGTTGTCTAACAACCAGTGGGAACCTACCAGTATCCATCAGTAAAGCAGTGGTCGGTGTTTGACAGCGAACACTCAGCATATTTTTGAGAAAGTTTAACTGTATCTTTTCTAGATCCTGAATTTCCTTTTCCGAGAACCAAATTTCACTATTGTACTCCAAAATTGGAAGAACATGCGTGTCAAACATTTTAAAACTTAATTTTGGTGTGAGATAACCCACAGTGGATCTTGTATTTTCTTTAAGAGCATAAACAGCCTTTTGCGCTTGCGTCGTTAGATGTGTGTACATGTCTTTATGTATATTCTTGGAATTACAGATCACATGTCCTAAGTATTTATATGACTCAACCATTTCTAGTTGCTTGCTACCAATTGAGAAGCTGAGGCTGTCTGTATTTTTATTCTGTGATTTTTTAAACAACATAACTTTACACTTTTGAGAGTTGACTATCAGATGCCATTTTCTACAATAAGAGTCCATATTTCTCAACAAGGTTGGCATGCCTTTCTCAGTTTCAGAAATTAATACTAAATCATCTGCATAAAGAAGATGTGTGAAAGTAGTCCCTTCTACGGAGACACCACATTTTTGGTCTAAATATTCGCCTAAGTCGGACAGATAAAGATTGAACAATTTTGGACTAACAATACCACCTTGTAAGACGCCATGAGTACTATTAATACAAGTACCAAGTTCACCCTGCCATCTTACTCTAGCCCTAGACTTGGAGAACATACTACGGATTATTTTGATAAGTCTGCCACCAAATCCCTTTTTAATCATTTTATAATACAGAAAATTGCGATTGACAAAGTCAAAAGCCTTGGAGAAGTCTATAAAAGTTATGAACAAATTTTTGCGCATTGATTTTTGATACGAAATAAGCGTGTCAATAATGAATACATTGTCACTGGTTCTACACCCTTGAGTGAATCCAAATTGATTAGGGTCTACAATATCTGTTGCTTCACTTTGAAAGACTAATCTTTTGTTAATAATTGATTCAAATATTTTACCCATACATGCCATTAGAGTTAACTTACGATAATTATCCGGTTCATTGTAACTACCCTTCTTGTGCAGAGGTTGAATTAAACCTTCTGACCACTTGTCAGGATATTCTCCTCTTGTCCATACATAATTAAACAAAGTGGTTATTGGATGTAACAGAAACTCAGAGAGATACTTATAGAACTCATTGCTTATACCATCAACACCAGGAGCTTTTACTTGCTTTAAATTTTTTAACTCAGTTCGCACTTCACACACAGTTATTGGATAATCAGTCATGTACAAAGCTGCACCATTAATCAATTCATCAAGTTGCTTTTCCACAATTTTTAGGAATTCAAAGTCAAAACTGGATGAGGAGTCACTCGGCGGTGACTGCATACTTTGGAAGTATTCTTCAAAATTATTTAATGTTACAGTACCCACAGTTGTTATGGTGTTATTACTTTTAAGTTTATTCCAATATTTCCAATAATCTACTGGGTTTTTGTGCTCTAGTTTATCTAATTCCGATCTAATTTTATTTTGATATTCCCTTTTCTTCCTCTGTATAGTGGCCTTATAAGACTTCTTCAGTGACTGATACTGAATGAGATTAGCTTCTATATCAAGATTAAATTTCTTTGCGTAATCATTAGCGAGACGTTTAAGTCTTTTACACTCATCATCAAATCACTTGTTACTTGGAAAGTTGTTTTTTAGGGCTTTTTGATATTTTTTTGGGCAGTTATCAGAAATGGCAGTTTCCAGCATTGCATAAATGCAGTCAGTTGCCTCATTTACACCACCATCGGAGACAATGCTGTCTATGAATGCATCATGGAGTGCTGAGCCACGCTCGCTTGATAGGGATTCGATTAGACTACTTAGAGCATTAGGTTCATAAATGTATTTGTAGTATCTGATACTTGTCTTATTCATAGGTTGTTGCCTCACTCGAGAGTTGTCATTACTTTCATGCAAATCTACAGTGAACACCAAAGGCCTGTGATCAGATCTGGTACAAAGTGATTCTATTTCAAAATTGATAAGATTCTGATAAGACAATATGTCACAAATTAGATAATCAATAAGACTTTTACCACGAGAAGTATAGCAGGTAAATTCACCCGTTTTTTTATCATTATTGAAATAACCATTCATAATCCTCATATTGCTTGACTTACATAACTCAAGAAGAGCCTTGCCATATTTATTGGATTTCGGATCATCTGAGTGTCTGGAGTACATGGGATGCTTATGAACGGAGTCAAATGAAATTATATCAAAAGCATCATTACCAGGGGTTTGAGTGTAATCAGCTAACTGACCGGTCCTGGCATTAAAATCACCACAGATGGCTACGCTACCTTTTTGACTAAAATGTGAAACTTCCTCCTGAATGAGATTGAAGGCATCATTATTTTGAAAACTAGAGACATATAAACCTGCAATAATATGATAAACAGTTTTGGAAGCTGACGTATTCTAACAACAGCAGGACTGATTAGGTGTTTTCTATTATAGTGTTACCATAATTAGTTCTGTGACAACCATTTGATGCAGCTGCCGGAAAAGATTGTGGCAGGAAAATATATCAACAAAAGGCTTACTGTCACCATCCATCATAGCAATCCAGATTTAGATACGTGGAGATCTCATTCTTTACTGTTTATTTGTGACCAATATACGCCCTACAAAAAACAAGACTCATTCGCCTTATGAAAACTATATGAATTACTGAATAAATAGAATTTTCCCAGATGTTGCACTAAAATGAACTACATTATAGAGGAGTAAAGTTGAGTCGATCAGAACTTAGAGTAACTTTTACATAATTATGTATAATCTAAAAAAAATTATCAAGTGCATATAATTTATGTGGAAACAAGCTGGTACAGCTATACCCCTGTAGTCCTTATGCAATTAAATATATCCTATCCTATCCTAATTATGTGGAAGAAGTCGCACATCATTACGCTTCTGTGCGTATCTTAATTTAGGTAACCACATCATTGCAACATAGAGAATCGAGAAATTCGCAGAACATTGGAACAGCCAGTAGCCATAACATCCACACAACTTTTTTGGCTTATTAGCTCTTATTGGTTGACAAGAAATATACAGCTATGCTGACCCTTTGCAATTTCTCAATGCTTTATACAAATAGGACAAACTCGGATAAATGACTTTTAAAGGCGCTATGACATGCCTATAACAATTACTTGTGGTTGGCATCATATTGCATGCTTATGCTGGCTGACAAAAATGTTCAGACAGGAAGTTTAGCACAATAACTGTAATGCCTTTTTGGCTATATTCTGAAAATTATGGACCTTCTTCAGTGTTTTTCATTCCATATGCTTAACAGTAAGAAATTTATTTGGGAAATTCAGCTTGGCTACTAAAGGCAAATGACCACTTTCCATGCATCTCATGAGTTTTTGATGCAACACATCCCTTTGACGGCACTGAGTGCTCATATCAGCTGGTATAAGCACTCTGGATTGAAAATTGTAAGATCCTATGTTCGAATCCAGCTCTGGATGGATCACCTGCTTCTTAGGATAGCATTTTTTTCTCATCCTTCACTTCTTTGCTGGGCCATTCTCAAATTTCGGGACAACGGGTATAGGAAATTTGTCCTGTAACGGAGGGGACAATGTGGTAACGGAGGGGAATTTTGATGTAAAAAATCAACTGTAGGAACAGCAACAAAAGGAAAAATGATAAAATATTGATGTAACTATTATTTTCAGAAGTACTTCATCTCGTATCAGTAGATTTTTTGGTCCAAATGTCGATTTCTTGCTCATGATCTGGTAACGGAGTGGACGGTAACGGAGGGGAACAATTTTTTGCTTTTCGCTCATTACTGCTTTTTATTTTGGAGATTAGACATATACATGAAATCGCTCTGTAAAATTATCATTGGTAAGCTTGGAAATGAAGGAAACGGAGGGGACATTTTAGTGGGACCAAAAACATTTTTTATGAACATTATGTCATAATTTATTGAATACATGTTTTATGAAGTCTGCAAGGCAGTGGTACTATGGCGCACATGCGTCTGATGATATTCAGTGAAATTAGCTCATAAAAAACAATAACAAACAGAGCTATGGCAAGTAACGGAGGGGACAAAAAAATTGACATAAATTAGTGACACAACTATTGTATCAATTTAATCAATGAAATTATACAGAAAAAAAATGAATATGAACTAAATATAAATTCAAGTCTATATTCCCATGAATTGTGCAAAGGAACTTTGAAAATAATGGTATATTAGGAGGAAAATGAACACTTGATTTTGTCATGTCAGGTCCAGTGACAGTGAAAAACCATTGATTTTGCACGGATTTCTGGACATAATGCATTATAAAAAGTCTAATGAATGACTTTTTGCTCCAAATGCAGTGGTTCTAAGTAGAAATATGAATAACAGATGCAGAGTGACGCTTCAGATATTTATCGCATTCATATTAATGTCAGGGAGCTAGAGTGACGCAAATTGTCCCGAAATTTGAGAATGACCCTGCTGTGTCCACTTCCCGTCCTAATTAGTTGGCCTAGTGCATAAATGCAGGACATAAAGCTCCAGCTATCCAAACATCCATCTTTGCGACAGCCTAGAATTACAATAGAATATGCTGTAATCTGAGACAGTGCATAAAAAATTGTCAAACTTTTTTCTATAGAAATTGCCCAGACAATTAAAGTAATCAGGTCAACATTTCAAACTTCTTTTGGCAGCATATCTTGAGATACAATCATTAATAGGTCTGATAGGTCTCTGGCTGATCTACTTATAAAAGTTACACTTCATGCGGCTATGAACAACGGTTTGAGGTTGTTTGGTGGATCTGCGAGTTACAAATCCTAAAAAAAAAAATGCTGTTTTTTTTTTCACTTGGGATATTTATCATGGAAATCTTGAATTGATAGCCGATAGACAAACACAATATCCACAAGTAAAGTGAAGAATGGACTTTCATGTGAACGAACTTATCAATTTCTCAGTTCTTAAAAGGTGGTTCTGAAGTTGTTCCAATTATTAATCTCAGAAAGGAGGACATCTGGCAACTGAATGAATATTGTTTCAGGAAAAATTGTGCAACTCCTTTGAAAAGCATAATAATGTCACATAGAACTTCAGTCTAATATAGGCCTATATATCTTATCTGAAGTGCACTTATGTACATAGCTTTAGGGTGACTGCGATCTCATTTGCCTTAGGTTGTCAGTGATTGAGATGCATTTATGATTATGGGATTCTAAAGCTACCATCTACAATTTTAACATGTTCTGTACAGGAGGCCACTTGATGATTTGCTTTAGAGCTATTTCAGAGCTATGTGTAGTGGCGCGGCACTCGTATTAGGACAATTCGGGAGAGATCAACTACCTTCAAAGGCCTAGGGCAATGGTCTCCCATAAGAGTTACTTATTTTCTTTTTGGCAATGACCTGAATATCAAGTTAGCCAGTCCCGTGAGTACACAATTGCATCAGACAAGCTGCTTTGTTTTCAAAAGTTCCCCAAGAAAAATTTTTGTCAAGTGTAGATTGGACTAAGGGCATAATATTATGTTCAAGTATTTTTTTTTTATTGCAGAGATAACAAATCAATACAACAAAATATGTATATACTATTGAAAATGTGTTTTCTTTTTTCAAGGCACCAAGGGAAATTTTTTCTTGCTAATGCAATCTGCAGTTACTTAGCTGTTTGAAAGAGAGTAAATGGTCACCAATGCTTTTAGCCAGTTTGACCTAATGCTATTTGCTGCTCAGGATTTCACTAATGGCAAAACAGAGAGTAGAATTTGCAGGCACTCAATCCTAAAATGAGGACCTTAAAACCAGAATGGGCTATCTCAAGATACCAAGACAATGAGAAAAATGTTTCTGGTCCATTGTTCAATTTGTTGTAAGCGTTGTTATGTTCTTTGCAAAAATGGTCTAAGCAGGGTCACATAGACCATTTTTGCACAGAACATAACAAGGCTTACAACAATGGACCAGTAACACTTATCTCATGCTCCTGGTATCTTGAGATAGCCCATTCTGGTTTTAAGGTCCTCAAATGTCCTTCTGAGCCATCAGGAACTAACTTGTCTGTCGTAAATACTTCTTGGGTAGGAGGTTGCATTATGCCTGGCCAATTTGTTTTTAGGAATGAGAGGACAGTTATATATATGTATGTACACTGTACAATGAGTTTACATTCATTGTATATCTGTCTTTTACGAAGCCCTGGGTTGAAGGCATAGAAAGCCAACACATTTTTCATTCTAAAGTATAAGGGCAAGTAAAACAGTAAAGCAAGGCAGATCAATGATGAGCTAACAAAAACTATAAGTACTATCTCTAGGTATTGCATTTGGTACTAGATGCCACAACCAAACAACTTGAAATTATTGTTAATTTGACTCTAATCAGGTCGATAAACAATTTATATCACTTAAGAGTGGCTCATCCTTCCACAGTTGCAACTTAGTACAAATAATGATTGAGAACCCTCTTCATTGATAAAAGCGAAATCAGGAAAATCCCAGACAAGAACAGTTTTTATGCATTCTCTTTGCATAGTTTTCAACAAAGGAAACCTTTTTTGATGTCCCAAGATACCACTATCTCCTTGTTGCAGCTGCCTCAAGAGTTTGTTGTTGCAGTCAGTGATAAAATTGGTCTTTGAAAAGCTTATCTCCCCCTTTTGTCTTCTACAATGTATGTTTGCCTCTTCTGAGGATAATTACTCCTGTTTTCCGTATCTTTGGAAGACATTTTGTGAGATCTGTTCTTTTCTACATTGGACACAGACCAAAAAATATTTGACTTTTGGTCTTTGAATCTAAAAAGTAAAATGAAATAGTTTTAGATGATCTGACCAAGGTTCTTACGACACTGTATTTGTTTAAAAAACAGCTCTGTCTCTCTTCTTTTTTTATTATATAAAGTTAAATTCAAATGTGAAACCAGGTTGAAGACCTGTTTCGAAGCACTCTGCTTTGCATAACATTATATCATATCGATTAGATTAGATATTCTTTATTGACTTGTGACATGACATGGTTCTCATACAAATATAAACTGTATTATTGTCACCCAGCCTTACAGGCTTATAAGTCAATTTTAAATCTGTTGAAAATATGAAGCTCGGTACAAAACACACTTAACATAATGAAAATTGTAGATTAGATTCAAACAAGTTACCAACAGTCTAGTGAGACGAAGCAAATAGTAGTTCAGTTCTTAAAGCTAAAGCTTTCAAAAGAAATTTACCTAACAGCACTTGAAAATTACTACAAATACAAATAAATTTATCAAACAAATCAGCATTTTGGAAATCAGAATCAATTGATTGTATAGTTTGGAATAAAATTAATCGTAAATTATTGTATAAAGGGCACTCACAAAGGACATGAAACTCATCCTCAGTGACATTAATACAGGAGTGACAGGTTCGGTTTTCAATTGGGATTTTGCGGTATCTACCAACCTCAATTTGTAATGGAAGGATTCCAAAGCGAAATTGCGCAATGAGTGATCTTACTCGTTTGTTTAAATTTTGACAGACATATTCTTCACAGCCATAAGTCCATTTGAATAAATTGTAAGTTCTGAGCTTGTCTTTGTTATGTCTAGCAACATCCCAATTGTTTACCTCTTTGTACTCAAGCAGATTCTTCATGTAATCTATATCACATAATTCTCTGTCAGTAAATACATCAGTACATTCACATGTATTAAACAATTGTAACATCTCATATGCCCAGTTTTGATGACAAACAGCTAAATCCAAATTGAAAATTTTCTTTGTTAAACGATGGTCTGGTAGAGAAATAAAACGGTTCCATAAACGCAGCATTTCTATCTGTTGATATTCTTTAGCTGAAACCCATCCCATGTCTCCCTCAACTCCTTGGTTGGGCACAAAGCGATGGACCCCTAAAAAATATCTGCAAGCTCTACGTTGTAAAACAGCGCTTCCTTCAGAGTGCTTGTAACCCCATACACCAGCAGAATAATTACAAATAGGTTTAACACATGTATCGTAAAGCTTAGTAAAAGTAGCATAGCTAACTTCCTTAATAAACTGCAATTTGTTAATAATACCTCCTAAAGTTCCACTTGCTGCATTACATAGTACATCAACTGTAAGGGAGAAATCAAGAAACTCATTTAACACCAAACCTAAGTATTTATATTTTTCTACTATCTTAAGCGAAGTATCACCAAGCTTAAATTCAGTACCTGTTCTGCTCTTGGAGTTTGTTCTAAAATGTACTATTTGTGATTTACTTTGGTTTACTAGTAATCTCCATTTACGGCACCAGCAATTCACAAATTCAAGTTGTTCTTGCAGCTCTTTTCCATTCGGTGCAATAAGCACAACGTCATCAGCATATAGTAGAATGCCAACCTTATCACTACCAATATCAATACCACAATCAAGATCGTTAATACCAACAGCAAGGTCATTTATAAACATAGAAAATAACGTTGGCGAGAGTGTATCTCCTTGCCGCACACCCGACAGAACATTAAACCAATTAGTATAATTGCGATTAAGCCTTATTTTAGCTGAAGAATTCATAAGTAGACATTTCACTGCGTCATAAAATTTTCCTCTTATATTATATTGCGACAACAACTTGAACAAAAGTAAATCCTTATTAACCCAATCAAACGCTTTTTGATAGTCTATAAATGCGCAGAATGTATCTAAATTTTGATTTTTACGGTTTCTTAATATTGAAGTGAGTGTATAAATATGATCGACAGAGCTTCTATTACTCCTAAATCCAGTTTTTCCATCCACAATAAATCCATTTGAGTCATTATAAATACACAATCGTTCGTTTAAAATGGCTGTATGTAATTTGTATGTACATGATAAAAGACTGATACCACGATAATTAAGCACACACAGGGGTCAGGGAGTGCATTTTTTGGTATAGGGACAATTATAGACCTTTTCCGTATTGATGGCATAACACCATTATTAAAACATGTTTGCATTAGCTTAGATAGGAATGTATCAAGTTTACCTGATTTCAAGATTTCATTAGGTATACAGTCTGGCCCCACAGATTTTTGATTTTTCAGTTTTCTAATTAATTTTCTTACTTCTCCTATAGAAATTTCGGAATTTTAATGTTCACCTAAAGGATCATGAATATTCTCTGAATTTTCAAGCTGAATTTTATCTTGCATGGCAGACCGTAAAAAGTTGTTATCAAAAAAAGGGGCATCATCTGAATTGTACAGCGTGGGAAAATCATTCTCCCATTTCTTCAGTACCTCTGATACATTACTAGTTATCTGATCTTCATTTGAATAAGATCTCATTGGGATGTTTTTATTCTTCTTGCGCCCCATTTGTTTTATATGATCCCAAAACTCTTTAGGATTAGTAGTATTAACTTTATCAAGGCTATCAGCTAAGTCTTTATAATATTTACGCTCAGTACTTCTGAGGCACTTATCATATTGGTGCTGTGCATTAAGAAATTCAGAGTGCAGCTGTGGTCTGGAAATGGCATTGTTGTGTTTAGATTTTGCAAAAAAATTTTCAGCATCCCTAATTTTTTTCCACAAACATGTTAACTCCTTGTTCCAATATGGTGTGTAATATTTAAATTTCTTTCTCACCGATTGTGAGGTATCTTTAATCCTTATTTCTCTTGAAATTTCTGAGAACAGACATTCACAAAAATTGTCATACAAAACAGCGATATCATTCTGGTTTGCTAACATAAGGAGTCTTTCATTGATATTTGTCAAAAAAGACTGTAATTCATTACGCCATTGATTTGATGTCATAAATGTTTCTGGTATTTCATCATAGAATATTTTCTTTCCATGGCTAAATTTTGAATATATATCATTTTGAGAGTTACTCAGGTGATTTGAATCTGAATTGTCAGAGACAGAGGAGGACGTTGTTTGTGGATCGAACATGGATGCACTTTTGTAATGCATAAGAACAAAAGAATGATCACCTACTTGACACCAGGGGGTGTGCACCAGACCTAGACATCAACTCAACTGGTGGAATAACTTCCCAGTATGATCAATGACCATGTAATCGACTACTGATTTTCCTTTCACACCAATATTTGTAAAATTATCATGACCTTCTATGCGACCATTAGCAATACACATTTTGCTATCATTTAAAAAGTCAACAAATGATTGACCATGGGTATTTCTTACTTGGTCAATAACTACTCTAGATGGCAGACTGTCCACATATTGAACATGATCATGCAGTTCTCCAACCCGAGCATTCAAATCACCACATATAAACACATTTTCAGCATCATCAAATTTATAGTCCTCTGGTGGTAAATAGCATGATAACACAATGAAATATGCATTATTAAATTTATGTGTAAAGAAATTCCTAAAACACCCTCATATTCACAACTAGCAATTGTAACATCATATATGCAAAATAGATCATTATGCACAAAAATACCAACAGAAATGATCCCTAAAAGTATGATTATATGTAATTACTGAAACTTCATTTTTGAATATATATGTATATATATAGTGGCAGGATCATAAAGTTCAGAAGAAGAACAGTCAATAAACAACACTTTAACTTTTGCTCCAGGCCACCACATCCACACTTTTACCATAACATATTCTAACATTTTAGTGATCAACGTTATCCAACTTCCAATGTTGTTTTAATGTTTTCCTCTTTTATGTATTTGGCTGTGAATTGTTTTGAATCATACAGCAGCACCCTAATTTACTTTTCATCATGCTGCAGTTGCATCATTTTACTTTTTATCACCTTACAGCGGTTTCATTTCACTTTTAATCATAAAAATGCTTGTCTCTTTGAATTGTTAATCTTCAGTGACCGAAAATTATATTGGAAAAGGGCATCAGGTCTCCCATCATTCTGATGCCTGCATGGTTGGCTTGTTCAATTCATGCATGATTACACTTGGCCTTCCTTATTGGAACAATAACATTGCTGCTCAGATCTTTTGCAGGTCTTGACATAACAACAGGACCATGATTACACCATAAATAATTAAGATGTTTGCCTAAACAGGATAACAGTGTGATAACAAAAACACTCAGCTTGAAGTTTGATATAGAAACGGTCATGGCAGCACTCAATTCTTTTTTGAAAGATTAATAAGTTACATCAATCTTAACCTAACATGTTGCAGCATTGTTGCTACTAATTATATTCTTTTAGCAGATATGATATCATTGGAGTTCCTGACAGATTTAATTTTAATGCCTCTATAAATTGCAACAGTGTTGAAGTCAAAAAGATACTGAAATTAAATCAAAGTTTGAATTAAGTTTCAACTGATATACATATTTCTGGCAGAGTATTGAAAGAAATGCAATGCAGAATCTTTCTTCATGTTCGCAAAATGACACTGAACTGAAATTTCATTATTTTGGATTCGAAATCATGCTATTAAAAAATTGATTCAGTAATTATTTGGCCATAAGACCAACATGCATCAGCAGAACAAAATGGCAACCAAAAAAAAAAATATCCCAGGCAAAACAGTTAAATATCAAGAAGCTGATGGGTCATCAAAAAACATCATTATGTATTTTGAAGAAATAAGTAAAATTCAGTTAATATTGATCAAATATTTCTTCTTTACTCGGTGTTCTTGTATGTGATAGAAACACATTAATGAGTTTGCTACTCTATCACCAAGTCTCCGGAGCTATTACAGCATGCTGTATGTCATCTAAATTGTATTCACAGTGCCTGTGTACTGTTTATTGGTAGCTTGGAGCAGTTTTATATTCTCTCAATTCCCCATGGAATAACATAAAGCACTTCCTGGGATAAATACAGACCGAAGAGCCCACTAACTTGGCGTCAATTGCCTGTAAAATGATCCATAAAATTACACCCAAAGCATGAAAGGCCAGTGGTTGCTGTCAGAGCTTTTAATGCAGCAGCTCTGTCACATATTGTACTGGACTTTGTCTGTTACCAAGTAGCTTATATTAAGTAGAAGGGGTCAGTTTTTGGTGCTGTTTTTTGACTGCCCTCATCAACATTTTCAAGTGGAAGGCGCACCATTTATGCACTATGTATGACGCATGACAATACATTGTAAGTATGTATATCCAATGTCATATTCAATACAAACATAATAAACGTTTCTGAACCACACTAAATGAAGTAGGTCTTTATCAAAATGTTCCATGCATGCTGCCAGTGAGTCTGGTGAATGAGGCCACAAAGTGCACTCTTCTTTGAGGTCTAAGGACTTGTTACACATATCCAAAGTATTCTATGCTTTTAATGGGAGGCATCAAACAGCGGTACCACATCAGTCAGTGAGAGAAGAACACCATTGATTCCAATTAGTGAGAAAAGAAAGATGCACTTAATGATCTCTTTCCATGCAAGCTGGGAATCAGGGCACATTGGGACTTTTGCACATACTACTAATTTTACTCAAAGTTGAAAATACTGAGCAGTGCAGGAGTTCGCATGAATAGCACTGATTCCTTAAATTCAAGGCTTAAGAGATCAGATTGCACATACTCCTTTACAGCCAGACAGCAAAATGTGAAGTGGCCTTAACTGTTCCAATGTGCACCCATTGAATTTAAGAAGTATCTAAGTGCAAACACATATTGTGAATAAAGTGGCAATGGATGCTCATATAAAATGGCTCTTCAGTGCTCTTCAGTGAGGATTAAGGACTTAGTTTTGCTCCCATGCGTGATAAAACTGCCAAATCCAGGAGTCATAAGCTCAGTTTAGTGTTTTCTTAGGAGTATCAGAAGAAAGGTTTTCCGCTGACTTCCTTAACCAACGTTTAGTCGGTGGCTGGAAATTCCATCTCTGTGTTTTAGTTGAAAGATTGATTTCATTTCAGAACCTTTATGGGTTTCATTACTACAATTTAGTTCTGATGAAATTTCACCATTATTAGATCTGTTTTCATATCTTAGCAGCTACTACTGATCAACATTGTTTCACCCTAATCTGCACTTTTCTTTCTGCAGTGGGTCTTGTAACATGGTAGTTTAAATTGCAGCCAGACCTATCAGAATTTGAATTAGCAGACCATGTAGACCCGTAGGGAGGAAGTGGAGGTCAATGGGTGGGTGTTGGGCTTCAGAATGCCTAAGGCACTTCACAGATGCTGAAATTATGCAGCTCTATTCTAGGTCAAACAGGGAACATTCAGATAAAAACTGTTCGTTTTTCAAATGATACAGACAATAAGGGTTTCCCCTACTAAGTGGTGGAACTTAGAAGAAGAACAAGTCAGTCTTTCTTAAATGTGTTTAAATATTCTTAATAGTAACTGACTTTCTTATAAAATGGCTCTTTGATGAGTATTAACATATTTAAGCCTTTAATCTTCCTCACATTGGCAATAAAACTGCCACATCAAGGGGTCATAAGCTCAGTTGAATGTTTTTTTAAAGGAATATGTGAACAATGCTTTTTTACTGATTTCCTTTTAAAATACATCTCCATATTTCAGATGGATTTCATTTCAGAATTTTTATTGACTTAATTACTCTGCCGACTTCATTGAGGCAGTATAATACAGTTCAAATGGAGCTTTACCATTATCAGATCTGGGTCTGACTTGGTTTATTATAATGCTGCATGAGACTTCATTCAAAGCTTGGTAGTTGAAGCGACTTGAGACTTCTTCACCTTAATGAATTGGAGGCTTGGAGCAACTGAATTCTCCCAACTTTGATTCAGGGCAACATCAAACTACAAAATTTGGAATTGAAGAATCATGAAACCCGCTATCCTGGAATTGGAGCAACAAAACAGGTGTCTTTATTTGGAATTGGAGCAAAATGAAACCTACTAGTCTGAAATTAAAGCCACATGTAATCGCCCTACTTCGATTTGGGACAACATGGAACCTCGTAACTGAGATTTGGGGCTGTATGTTTTGGAAAGTCCTAACTTGAAACTTCAGTGAAATAAGATGTCTTAACTTGGAATTGGCACAACATGAAATTTCCCAACTTGATTAAAAGAAACATGAAATGTCCTGACTATAAAAGAAAAATGAAATCTCCTAACTAGGTTGGATTGCCAATAATATTGTTTTGAATTGTCTGACTTTCAGTGTATATGGATCATATTCCATACAAGTCCTTCTTCATAATCAATCATGATGATGCATGGGGAAAACACCAGGGGAAGAATGGTGTTAATGAAATGTCAAACCAAGAGAGAGCCCTGCTCACAAGGGTGTGATTTGTTGTCCTATATGCCATGGCTATACTGTGTACAGTGGGTCATTCATCCAAAAAAAGTAATGCACTTTGATGTTTTGACTTAATGACATCATCTAACACAATGATATTTAGAAGATATTACTTGGCTGAATTGATATCCTTCCCTGTATCTTTACCCGTGACCTATATCTAATAGAGGTCACGGGTGAAGATACAGGGATGGATACAAATTCAGATATGTTATAACCTTTTTATCTCACAGCATTTTGTTTTATTTTTCACTATTATTTTTCTGTAAAACTGTAATATATACTGCACACTTGTAGAAGCTAATTAAAATTGCGTCATTGTCAATGTCATTTACTTCAGTTTTGGTTTTTTTAAATGTTGTGTACTGTTATGCAATCATGCACACAGTGAGCCCGAACCAACTTTGGGGTTAGAAAAAATGCCCCAGTGTAACCATAGGCACCATTACCTAGCTGAAGATGAGACAAACAAGCAGATATAAAAAACAAAAAAATCTGTAGGAAACTTTTTGAGTTAATGAATTTTTTCACTTTCTTATTTATCACACCCCGTTTTTAACATCACAAGTCATGTAGAAAGTCTGTGAATGAGTACCTCCTTTGCAAAACCAGTTTCAATGATAGAAAATATCATTCAAAAGACATAACAATCCTTTTTTTGAAAAAAAAGTCATGATGTTGCATTTAAAAGTGTGACAAACTCATGCATGCATAATTTCCCAATAAAGTGTAAATTTTTCATCAGAATTGCAAAATTTTGCATGCTCAACTATTCCCCGGGCATTGGTAGGTAGTTTTATGAAACGTATGTACGCACATATTTGACAGAGCTTTTTTACTGAAATATTCTTATCCTATCAATTAGGGAGAGTAAGGAGAGAACACTTCACTTTATTTTGATTTTGATATGAAACAAACACAAATGTTCGCTGAATAATCTAACAGTACTGAGTCGTGACCTGTATAATACTGTTTGACTGCAATCCAATTGAATAATAATAGGTTTTTGAGCAGAAGAACATCCATGGCTTTCTGTCATTAACTTCAACTTTGTACAGGAATAAAATAAGAAATTGACAAACCACTGTGTTATGAATAACTAATACACTGTATATTGAATGTCCATTTGAGGTTCCAAACCTGTGCAAATGAATGAATGAATATTTATTTTCAACTTCCGTCGGTAAAGGGAAGGATATCAAGGTCCATATTTTGATTGCCTGAACCTGATATCCTTCAACGCAAATTTGATATACTTCCCTGGTTTGGTCATAGGAAAACTCACTGATATCTAATGAAAAAAAACCTAAGCAGGGCAGGATAACTCCATAGGTGTGGGATAAGAGCCTGTATCGAGATCTAGTTTGTGGTTCAGCATAATAAAGAAAGAACTTTTAAGATGGAGATACAGACCTAGCACCTCAATGGCTTGAAAAATGGTCAATAAAATTAAAGGGAAACGGGGCGCATTCGGACGCTTTTAACGTCTACTAATTTTGCTCAATGTTGAAAGCACTGAGCAACTCAGAAGTTTGCATGAATATCACCGACGGAGCACATTGGAACATCAAATTTTAAAATCATTTTAACACTCCATGTGCAATAGATATTACATATAAGTAGTGCATAAGACTGTATGCAGTACATTAACACCTTGTAGTGCCAATAGTTAATAACTTTAAACAGTTTTAAACATTTAACATAAACTGTCCTTGGTGTGGTCATCTATGTAAGTAACACCCAGCGATTTGCAATATTTTTCACAGAGCATGTTAATCCACTATACCTCTATTTACTATGGCCTGAATAACTATTCAGTGCTGTCCCAGGTCATTCAGTTGACTTGGCCACTTACATTCTGCTATATTTAGTGCGTCCCAATGTGCACCGAATTCACTGTCCTAATGAGCCCCGATATGACTTTTGCGCCAAAAGGCTAATTGCTCAGGCAGCAGTGAGAGTGTTTATCTAGCAATTCATAACTATTCTTTGCGATGTATCAAATTCATACAATCACTGAGAAAGCCTCATTGTTCATGGTTTGTACACACAAATGGTTGAATTGAACCCCTTTATATTTACTTTAGTAGTATGAAAACAAACCTTTCCTCGCCGTACTTCTGCATATGACTGAAATTTGTCAATACAACGATAGAATCATCAGGATGTGAATTACAAGATATGATGGCACTACCATATCAGATACCTTGCCAGGAACCAAGAAAACCCAACCGTCCCGCAGTGCCCCACATTCCAATGTGCCCCGGTTCCCCCTGCATATGGAGTATAAAAGGCTTGGGCGGCTATTACAGTTTTTTAATGCCCCAACTGTGCCTGACATTGGGCTTTTTTCATCTCAGTGATAGATATGGCTAGTGCAGCCCTCTCCCCAGATCTGGATGCTCATAAGGGTTGATTGAAATGATGGGGAAGAGAGCAGGAGTCCACCCGTTTCGAACCCATTCAGGCAAAGACGTTCAGCAAATCTGTTCTATACAGTGTAAATGTTTGGCGAAAACAATTTTGAAAAGTTATGCTAACAAAAATGTTCTAGAAAGTTTAACAGAGCACAAGAATCTCCTCAAAATGTACAGATGGCATTTGTGTACAAAATAAAATGACCTATTTCCAGTCTTCCAAAAATTCAATTCAAGACATGAAAGGCCATTTGTGAGACATACCATTAGCTAATGATGTCTCCGCTGCAACATACTTATTTTGAATCTTTGATGTTCACAATGCGAGGGATGAGGCAACATGTTACAAATTAATAAGAATGTGATACTTTGAGGATTATTTTTCACAGCTCCAGAAATTTCAAACAGGGTTTTGACAACATTGTGTTCAGCATCATCAATCAAAAATGTGAGTTGTTTTGGAGATGAGAACTGGAAACAAATGTAGTGAAAGCAATCAAGTAATTAAGAATGTGGTTCGAATAGCACAAAAATGACAGCTTGGATAATTGTTCCACGGGAATATATGGCCCTTTTATATTGACTGGTTCAGAACCTCGACACAACTAGATGAATATGACAAGAGCCATTAGTTCCTATGGTATATTTTATAATATTATATGGTTTATTATAGTCAGATAGAATTTCAGGGCAATACCAACATCAGTGATGTCCTAAGGCTTCCGCCAAATTGGCCGCAACCTGTTGGTCGCAGTGGTCTCCCAAATCTAATTTTCTTCTCCTGACCCAAATATCAAGTTAACCAGTCTCCTGTGTACACAATTGCATAGCAGACAGACTGTTTGTTCTCCAAAGGTCCCCGGGGAAATTTCGGTCAAATGTTCATTGAACCAAGGGCATCTGTTTGTGGTTGCAATCCACTTTCCGCAGATGGCCTCTGTCTTTCTATATCATATAATAGATACAGAGAAACCTTTCGTGAAAGACTTTTGAATTTATGCAGCTATTATGCTTCATCTTTTAGTCAAACTTGTACATAATAATATCATGTTGCTGCTGAAAAAGGTAAAAACGGCAAATGTTAAGGTACTTTAATTTAACGTGGGTAGCCGGTTTAAGTCAGTGACTCATTCTCAGTTGGGCCCACGGCGCCGCCAATTTACGTCTTATGTGAACGACGACGTTGACTGAAATGATGGCCAGCCGGGTGGGATCGAACCCGAGTCCCTTGCTTGTGAGGCAAGCACTCTATAGACTGAGCTATAGAGTAGTCCGATAGTCACCAGCAGCAACATTTATTACTGTGCTGCTTCGTAACTTTAAAAATTTCCTTTCAACATCTTACATTATCTTTCCTCATGTGGCATTTGCATCTTCCTCGTTTGTTGGGTCATGTGTCTCATTTCCTTAAATAGTCCGTCACAGATAGATATTACTTGGGGAATTTCTACACTTTCTAGTCACATTCTGCATTTATGACAGACATTTTCCAGAAACAATGCACACTGATTTTAGGGTAAAACTCGGATGCATAATCCTTTCTTCTGTCTGTCATCAACAAGTGGGATATGTGTCCTTAAATCAAATTAGCATTGAAAGTGTTGGGTATGATCATAACAAATCATCAGTATGATGATTATGAAGTGCCATTTTTACTGTGCAATAGTTCACTCTTTTTGCATGTCACGTTTACTGACTGTAACCTGTTTGGCCTGTTTGGAGTAAAGCCTCCAGGATTTCACTAATGGGAAAACAGCAATAAAAGTTAGTGGGTACTCCACTGCTGCATCATCCTAAAAAGTCCATTTGTGGCCATTAGAGTCTAATTTGCAAGTCAAAGAATTAGTTTGGGGTTGCATAAAAAGACTTTGACCTTTGGACAACTCTGAACTGGAATGGTTCTGCTGATATTCTTAATCTGGGATGGCCCAAAATTGTGGAGCTTTTGAAATACAAACTATCTAAGTATACACTGTAGTTACAGGAGATTACTTTAGTATACTAAGACACTGACAATGTAATTATAATCAATGCTCTGGAATTTTTCTCAGCATGTATTTTTGAAATTGATGATGATGAATGTGTTATGACGCAGTAAAAGTGGAATCAGTTGGATTATCTTTTTGAATTCGACCATTATTTACTTGGTCATTAAGCTTGTTGGGGTTCGAAAAAATAGATTTCTGTCATAAGCTCATCTCATTCATCATTGGAATGGGGGAATTGTTTTAAAATCATAAGCTTATCACCAGATTCAGATTGTGAATAACACATTTCATAACCCATAATTCTGCCTGAGTTTTTAAAGCATTCAAAACACACCATGTTCTCTCCTATGAATCAAACAAAATGAAAAACATCAAATTCAATAACATGAAGCATTATTAAAGGAAATGCGCAAATGCCCTCCCGGCGGAAGTTCACTTAATTATTTTACTGCCACAACAAATTGCAACATGGCAGAAATAGGAGTCTTCATGTGGCCACAGGTGTTTCTAGCACCTGCTTAGCCCAACATAGAAAATGTCAGTTTGTCAGAGCTTATTTTACCATACTTGGAGCGAAGTCGGCAGTGGCGTCCCTATCGATATTCGACCTGGTACCCCCCCCCATATGAACTTTCCAACTGTGTCAGAAATATACAAATAGTAAAGTAGGTGCCCTACCAGAGAATCACGTGAACACCCACCCCCCCCCCCTCGAGACTCCTCCGTTACACAACAGGGAGTAAGCTATAAGGAATATCCAATATTCCTCTTCCCTCTGCAGCCCAGTCCTGAGTTTTCCATACATGCCCTGTTGAAGGTCATTGCTTGCATGCAATCAGCTTGGATTCATATCACGGGCGGTGAACAAATATTTATTTTACAATTGACCATCAGGAGCAAATTCCAAGCTGGAAGTTGTGCAGTTGAGATGTTGTAATATAAATTGACCCCTATGAGCACCGAAAGCTAGCTCTAGGACTAGAAAGCAAGAATTACTCAGTTTATATGATATATCAGTCTATCTATTTATCTATTTATCTCAAAAGTAGTAAACATTGTGACAAACATAATCAATTTGACATTGGAGATGCATCCCCTCACTTGACCCCCGCTCCCCCCCCCACTTGCCTCCCACTTCCTGCCACTTGCCCTCCTCTTACCCCCACATGCCTCCCACTACCCCCACTTGCCCCACTTCCCACCATTTGTCACCTGCCTCTTCCTCTTACCTCACTTCCCCCGGTTACCCCTGCTTCACCCGATTCCCCTGCTTGCCACCGCATCCCACATTTGCCTCCTACTTCCTCCACTTACATCGCTTACCCCATTTACCCCCACTTCCCCCACTTGCTTCCTGGTTCCCCCCACTTGCCTCCAGCTCCCCCCACCAGCCCTCCGCTTCCCCCGACTTACCTTCGCTTCCCCATACTTACCCCCTGCTTCCTCCAGAGGCTCCACTTGTTTTCCCCTTCCTCTTTTCACCAATATCCCCACTTTTACCCCTCACTACCGGGGGGGGGGGGTGCATCCTGTCATGAGACCTACAAGATTTAGGAAACCGGATTATGTGCACCATAACAGGAAACCTTAGCTTGCCAATTAGGCTGCAATGAAAGATGTAGGTGCAAGTATTGCAATATCATCACCTGCAATAACATGATAAACAGTTTGGGAAGGTGAATGTATTATGACAATAGTGGGACTGAGTAGGTGTTTTCTATTATAGTGTTACCATAATCAGTTCTGTGACAACCATTTGATGCAGCTGCCAGGAAAGATTGTGGCAGGAAAATGTATCAACAAAGGCTTACTGTCGCCATCCATCATAGCCATCCAGATTTAGATCTCATTCTTTACTGTTCATATGTGACTAGTATTAGGCTACAAAAACAAGACTCATTTGCCTTATGAAAACTATATGAATTACTGAATGAATAAAATTTTTCAAGATGTTGCACTAAAATGAACTGCATTGTAGAGGAGTAAAGCTTGAGTCGATCAGAACTTATTGTAACTTTAACTAATATAATCAAGTGCATATAATTCATGAGGACACGATCTGGTGCAGCTACCCCTTTAGTCGCATTTAAACATACAGTACAATCCAAAATAAAGTAAGAAAATTTTCTGTCAGAAATCCTCTGTTTACCTATTTTGCCCTCTTTTTTCTCCTCTCCTCCCAAATCTCCTTACAACTCTCTTCGACTCCTTACAACAACCTTAGCCCACATTAAAAACTCTATTTAGACAGCTACCAATGTAACTGCAATTAGCAGAGGTGCAAAATATCAAGTAAATCAAACACAGTGGGGATGATTGAGTTTAAATTGGTGTTACTTACAATACTTACTTACAATAACTGTATTAAATATACAAGTAAAATATTGGAAATAAATTGTATCTGAATCTGAAGCTGAGGCTGAATGGCAACATAGAGAATCCAGAACTTCGCAGAACTCTGGCACAGCCAGAACCGATAACATACAATATCCATAATATCCATACATCTTTTTGGCTTATTGGTTGACAAGAAATACATGGCTTTGCTGACCTTTTGCCATTTCTCAATGCAAACAGGACAAACTCAGACAAATGGCTTTTTAGAGCTCTATGACATGCCCATAACAACTACGTGTGGTTTTCATCATGCTGTATGCTTTTGCTTGCTGACAAAAATGTTCAGACAGAAAGTTTAGCACAATTAGCAAAAATGCCTTTTTGGGTGTACTGAAAATATGTGGCTTATTCACTGTTTTTCATTCAATATGCTTAACTGTAAGAAATTTATGTTGGAAATTCAGCTTGGTTATTGAAGAGTAATGACCACTTTCCAACTGATTTCAGTTGTAGCCTTTCTTAACTCTATTTGAAATATTTATTATGAAAATCTTTAATTGATTGTAGTAGAGAAACACATTATCCATTTGAAAGAAGCAAGAAAAGGCTGGCAGGTGAATGAACTCATAAATTTCTCAGTTTCTTAAAAGTTGGTTTTGAAGTTTCTATTGATTCTCAGAAAGGAGAAAGGAGGAGGGTCAAAATTTGATACGTCTGAAATTCTTGTCTCCGGTGTTTAACAATAATTCATGATGGCAGGAAGACCAATAGAGGACCTTTTGTTGTCATTTGTCATAGACAAGGATATTAGCAAAAACTTTTAACACAAAAAATATGCGGCAGAATATTTTTATCCCATCCAAACAACATTTTCTTTGAAAGATCGTATCACAATAACTAGTACAGGATCCTAATTCAATTAAACTCTCCCATACACGGAGACTTGACTGTCAGTCTTCTAAAATCTGGTCACCAACAGCTGAAATAATAATCTGTATAAGAGCAGGAGGTCGTTGTGTCGATGTCTCCAATATTGCGTCATTAGCATCGCACCGGATTTGTTTCTCAATAAAAATTAAAGGGACACACTTTCCGTGAGAAAATGTTGTGTCTGATGTTGTCTGAGAACCCAAGAAAATAACTGAACTATCGGTAGCTCTGTATCATTTTTGTAAACCAACATATTAGAGTATTTCTGTTGGCATGTCAGTTGTCCTATCTCAATTTGTCATTAGCAAACGCCTTGCTACTCCATTTTGATAACATATTTCTGGACCAAAATCACTGTGAACATGTGTCTAGTGTTCATAAGGTCATTGCATGCACATATTGCCAGACTGCCAGTTTTCCACTGGTCCCTGCAAAGAATTTTACTGTAATTATCATTAGCATCACGCTGTCATTAGCATCATGTCAAAAATTTCTTTTTGCCTTTACCTCACTAAAATTTTGTTGTAGGTGACTGGAGTTGAAATCAGTTGAATATATATTATCAATAAATCGTCTGTATCATGCAAGACTAGGACATAGTAAAATATTGACTTTTCAGGAGAGCCTCTTGAAGTTTTCGGTCACAATATGAGGAATTACATGACTTATACACCATTCTTAGCAATAATATTTACATCCCCGAAGTCCTCGTGCCATCACTAATAAATCTGTGAACTTATTTTCTTTGTAGAAAGTTCATGAAATAAATAAAAGTATGTTAACTCTTTCTGACATTGATATTTGAGGGTTTGTTATAGACAAAAGGCATTCAAATCAATAAGACCCAGTCTTCCAGCAGTAAGGTGTGTCAGCCAAACAGCTTTTCCTACTGGAAAGGACAGCCAAGTCAACTTAGCATACTCTTCCATAACACAGTTCCTGGGAAACTGTACGCTATTTGAAAGATTAAAGGAGGCTACATTGATATGTCCCTCTTTTGCGTTAGATAAGCTTTTGCTTACATACTAAACATGTGTACGCAAGATTGGGACATAACATTTTATCTCAGTTGTTGAGTCTGAGATTACCCAAACTAAGCCTGCTATATCAAGCTCCTTTGAGTTATCCTTTTCTTGCATGATTCTGAAGATCAGCTCAGTTACGATTTGTTTTGTGGAAGAAGAGGTCAAATCAACTTAACCATTGGCAAATTTGACCTTATCAATTCATTTCTAGCCTTTATCATTATATCTCAGTCTTGCGTAATGAAATTCGGCATTTTGTCCCACGCAAAAGTAGGATATAACCAGTCTAAACCACTGAGTCAGTGGCATTTTTTTTTTATCAACGCTAAACACAGGTTATCTTTCCTGTGTTAAGAGATTTAACCCATGTTACAGACTCATCGTGATGTATCAACTCCCTGGGTTAGTTGTCGTGGAAGTTAACCAGAAAACTTTTTCCTTGGTTAAAAAGCTGTGTTAAGCCTTCTGCTTGTCCGAAAATGGAGTGTAAATCCAATATTATTGACCAGCAAGCAAACAAAATGCACTGAAAACACTGTAAACAGAACAATCACTGCAAACGAAGTGACGTCAGGCCATGACGTCACTTGATGACGTCACTTGTCTTGATGACGTCACAGCTGGCAAGTTCATGAATGCCAAAAAGTCGCAAAAAAACCTAAATATTCCTGGTGCAGAAAATAATTTCTTAAAAATCGAATTTTAATGCAATTGTCACGAAACTGCTACACATTGTAGCCAAGTGCTGTCTGCACCTACGCTGCGAAGGGCGTGAAGATACATTGAATACATTTTATTCGCCAGCCCTCTAAAGTTAGACCTGTGAAAAAAAAAAGTTTCTTCGGTCAGAGTGCTCTATAATAACAATGGTTTACCCGAAATTAATGCCGTGTTCAGCGAAGACGCAAGGAGAACCCATGAAGACGCTCTATTAATTTCAAGGCTGTAACTGCAAAATTGAGGGAGCTAGGTCACTTTTACTGTCATGGAAATAGTTTTTTCTGTCCTCTTTTTCCTTGTGTCAAATGACGCTTATATTTTTGGGAAACCCCGGGGAATCCCCGTCAAAATTGGTTTATTATCCACCACTGGTAAAATGCAATATTTTTCATGGCTTGAAAATTGATCACGACAAATTGCATGTAATAGTAATTTTATCGAGTTTCAATAATTCTACAGACACAGTAAATGATGTTTCATGATATTCAAAGAAGTGATCAGTATAATATATAAATATCAAAAGTATTGCTGACAATTAATATCAATTTATCATTAAAATTGACAGTCTTTTCCGGCCTGGGAGTAGCTTTCCGTTTTTTTAAATCTTCAGCTGACCAACCATCTTCCGTGGCATTTTCATCCTGCGTCACAACTGCACATCGTACCATTAATACATTCCCTGTCAGTCCTATGATGCCCAATCAATCCCAAATAATAGGAAGAGCAGCTTCAAACATTTTCCATTCCTATGGTCTTCGCCTTACCTGTTGAAAAAAAAAGTATAAATAATCATAAATAATTTCTTGGTTGTCTTAAAACAAATATTTTCTGTAAGGGGTATTTCTTAATGCTGATTCCACATAGGCGTTCCTGGAAGGGACAGCGGATGATCCAATGATTAAAATTTAGTTCCCCCACCCCCAATGGTGTCACAAGGCTGGGGGGGGGGGGGCGGGAGAGCCGGGGCGCCCCCCTAAAATTCATTTGGCCCCCCCCCTCTTCCCCTACCCCCTAATTTTGAGCTTAAACCCATTGTCCCGTTGGTCATTATAAGTCACTGCCCACCCCAACCCCAGAATTTCAAATTTATAACCCATAACAATTTAAACGCAGATAACCTGCAATATGTTGGCTTCTGTGATCTTTATTTTGGAGGCTGACCAGACCATCTTTTTTTCTATGGATTTTTGGTAGTGAAAAAAAAGTTTGTTTTGCACTTGTCACTGAAAAAAAGTTTGTTTCCACCTGCAGCTAGGATACCGTAATCTTAAAATTGCCCAAAAAAAAAATTGCCGCTCTTCCACATGGGAAACGAATTTGTTCGTCGACACTTCGCAAGTGAAAAAAAAAAGTTCGTCCCAGGAGTAAAATCAATAGCCCCCCCCCCCTCCCCAACTAACGTCTGGTCGGCCCTTCAGGCCCGGACGTGAGCATGTGAAATTTTCACCCGCGTCAAAATAAATAATTGCATCCAGCGTTATAGTCAAATTAATAATTTCCATCCGGAAAAACTCCTAGCCACCCCCTCCAAAACAAAAATCTACGGGTCACCCAGACTCAGACTGAGGCTCATATTGTCAGTTGCTATGGTGACACTTCATTCAGCCTCACTCTGACAACACATGGTGTAATTTAGATAAGAAATAAGTTACAGACATCATAGGTTAAAATTTAAATTTAAGATAAAACTTCATAAATCACTGCTGTGGTTTCTTTATCTATTGTGGTATGTTGAAGGCAGATATCAGTTATAAGACTTTAGTTTTTTGTATGTTATCCGCAATAAATGAATTTCGCATCAATAGACCTAATTGAACAAACCATTTTGAATTTTTCACATTGTCATTATCAAATTTTTTTTTTAATGACTTATATGCCAAATAAAAATAAAAGGCAATTCATATAATGCCCAGAAGTATATTACGTACGTTTTTCATTTTATGTTATGAGGCTGACGGGTGATGATTTCCACCATTAAATTCGAGGTTTCCAAGGGAACCATGTGCATGTAGGTTGTGTAATATCAACTGAAACAGAAAATATTTGGTTTTGTCAACTAACTGTTAAGTAATAATTCAACAAAAAAATAAGTCTACTACCTGTATTGAAAAAATCAGGCATTTAAAAAAAGTGACAAGAATATTAGTAGCATGAAATTATATGATTGTTGATAATTTTGTTTAAACTATCAGAGACAGACTAGATGATACATTGTGGGGGGGGGGATTTTTGAGAAAAAATGCTTGTTCAGCACATGACACTGACAAAAAAAAACAAATTTGCTCAGAGCATCAAAATGAAAACATTTTTTTCCACCGTCAACTAGAAAACTTTCATGTCAAAATGGTGGTAAATAGTGTAAACTCAGTGGATTATTTGGGGGGGGGGGGCAAATTGGGCCATGGCCCCCCTCAGTCCAAAAATTAACACGGGAAAGAGAGGAAAAGCCGCAAAGCGCCCCGTATTCGCTCCATGTTATGGCCCCCCTCAGGCCATTTCTAGATACGCCCCTTTGCAAAATAGTTTGTCATCACAAAAGTTTTTCATGGGGGTCTAATCCATACCCCCCCCCCCAAATGTATCATCTGGTCCGCACCTAACAACATGCTACACACTGTACACATGTCTTAAGCAGTCAAATTCTTAACCCTGTAGATCTACATAGTTACATGGATGTGGTCACAACAAAAAGAACTCTTGTGATAATGATATATTGTAATAATTGAAGTATTTTGTCATATATTTACCTTTTCTTCAGCTTCTGTTTCTTCTTGGTCACTTAAATAACGTAAACAAAACAAACAGCTGAATGATTAACATACAAATGCATGGACATATCCCACTTTTGCGTGATGATAGGGCCCCAGGCCAAAGCAGCTTGTATCACGCAAAACTAGGCTAACTTGTTAAGGCTCTTCTGGGCAGTCAGATTTTGATATTTAGGCATCTGCAAGAAACAGTTATCTTGAAGTGTGACTTTTTTGTTCAAGCACAGTGGGAAAATTCATAGAATATGTGACATGCAATAATGAGATATCTTAACTTGACCCTTTGTTTCATGGTATTTTGAAAGAAAACACCTAGAACTTGTTGAATGCAAAACCCAGCTATTTCATTTTGTACCTTTATTTCCACTGAATAATTGAGCCTCACATGTACTGAAGATGAGTGCAAGAATGGGATAAGTCAATTTATACTTTTTGTGTACACTGATTTAGGTTGGCCTCAGTGTTCTGCTGTCTGGAAGAGTGGGATAAGTCCTCTTGACTGCTTCATGCATGAAGAAATCATCATGGTTGTCAACGACAAACATTAGACAAAAGAGAGCTATAATGAAGGCTTAAAATGCTGATATTTAGGTGACAATTTCTCCACTAATAATGGACATTTCTTCAAAATTAGACCACCACATGGTGAAACACCCCTTTGACAATAAATTGTGAATTTATGCAAAATTGGGATATCTTGAGATATCTCAGTTTTGCGTGATACAGACGAAATGTTTCAACAGACTATTACATAACATTTTCGCATATTCCTTGCATCTGACATGCTTAGTATGAAGTTTGATGCTTCTCTGAAACAGCTAACCAGATATGGGGTGCCAGTAACATTTTACCATTGTCTATCATCTGAAATATGGTTTAGTAAAGACACTGGGCACTGGAGGAAAAAGTGGAGATCATCTTTATTATTCAGAATCCAAACTATTGATGAAAAGAGTATTTTGTTTGTTTTTATAAATTTCTGGTTCAAGGACATGTTCTATCTCAATGACTATTGGTCATAGAGACCTGAAATATAGCTCAATGTGTGCAGAAAAGCCACTTTCCTATTTGTTGGTAATTCATTATTCAGCCCTAAGTGGTACGGATTTCAAGTTATAGGCATGATGCTAATGACACACATATTTGGTATTTAATTGATAAAATGCAGTTTCTCAAAAATAATTGGCACTAGAGACCTGGAACTTGGCCCAAAATGTGTAAGCAACTTGCCTAATCATTGGCAATAGATTGTTTAACCCTAAGTGGTTAGGATTTTTTAGTTAGAAGTGTGATTTTAATGACAATCAAAAAACATTACATCTATGTTTATCACCTCAGTACAGATCAGCCAGGCATTTCCACCCTTGGACATGAAAGTGCAGTGATAGCTGATTGTTTGACCCACCCAACCAAGGGCTTCCCAGTGTGTTGAGAGCTTGACCATAGATAGATAGGGGAATGAAAATGGATCTCCGTGCCTCCCTGACCATCACCAAGAAAGGGTCAAAATAATGTGTTCAGCCTCAATAAATACTAACATTTTTCGGCTTTACATACAGTTTAGCTCACCTGTGGTTAGCTGTGCGACTTTAAAGCCTGTCTGTCATCTGTAAGAGTCCTAAATACTTATTTTTCTTGGCTGAATGTATTGCTTTGATTTCCGTGAAGAACAGCAATGCAATGTCAGAGGTGGCCTGCAGAAAAATTCCCAGGTACCAAAATATTGATAAAATTTATATTTCTCTAAAAATTCTTATTTCATATACATCGTGCTTCTTTCTCCATTTGAACATTCACTGTATTGAACCTGATCAACAACACAGAGTGTTAAGTTTGTTTTATTGAAGTTTCACTTTCAGTTATATGCAAATGACCAAATGTGAAAGTAAAAATCGTTGGCACATTCCATATATTGTTTACATAAAATAATATGTTAGGAGTTGTTGTTACACTTTTATGTGAAGGAATGTTTGAAACACGCAGTAACAAAGAGATATATGAAAATTTGTGTAAAAACTTAATTAAAAATTAACTAACCTTGACCTTGGGTCAATCATTGGCATGGCTCTGTTCTCCACGAGCTGACAATTTTGGAAGCATGGATATTTTGATGAATATCTCCCAGAAAAACTGTGTAACATTGCATTCACACATCTGACAGTTAAGGTAAGTCTGTAGCGTGAATGTGCACTAATGCATATAATTTTGGAGGCAGGAAATGTTGCAAATTTAGGTGTTTTTACTGCAGTGCAGTGGCTATCTTCTCTCCCTTGGTATCAATAATGAACAGGGAAATGGACACTGGGCCTTCCCGTGCACCCAATGCACACTTAAAAACGCAATTCTGGAACGAAAAATTTTCAAATTTTTTTTCGGCTGAAATATCACGGTTTTCAAATTTTGACCCAGGATGTCTGGCAACTGAATTAATGCTCATTAGTTTTATACAAATCAATACTGCATTAGCAGACAGGCTGCTTGCTTTCAAACCTTCCCCAAGGGAACTTTTGTCTCATGCTGATTTGACTAAGGGCATGTATTTCCGATTGTATTTTTTTAAAGTAATTTTTTTAAATGATTACATAGATAACAAAACATACAACAAAAACATATATGTACTTTTGAAAATGTGTTTTCTGTATTCAAGGCACCATAAATGTCACCAAGGGAAATGTTTTCTTGCTAATGCAATCTGCAGTCACTTAACTGTTTGAAAGAGAGTAAATGGTCACCAATGCTTTTAGCCAGTTTGACCTAATGCTACTTGCTGCTCAGGATTTCACTAATGGGAAAACGGACAGTGAAGCTTGTAGGCACTCTATCCTAAAATGTCCTTCTGAACCATCAGGAACTAAATTGTCAGTCGTAAAAAACGTCAAGGGTTTGAGGTTGCATTATAGCTGGCCAGTTTGTTTTTGGGAATGAGAGGACAGTTTCTTCATGAAAATAGCACTTTGTGATTGATGATGCTGATTATGGGAACAAAAGAGACTGTTTGATTACTGATTAGTAATGATCAACAGGGGGCCTTTTAATTTGTCATAATTGATATTGTGAGAATCAGAGTTCATTCGTTTGTCAGTCACCAACAGCTTGGTCAATAGTTTTTGGAATCAATTATCGCATTTTAAATTGCTTTGTACACTGTACAATGAGTGTACATTGTATATCAGATAAGTCTTTTATGAAGCCTTGGGTTGAAGGCATAGAGAGCCTACATATTTTTCATTATAAATGTAAAAAAGAGCTTGTAAGACAACAAAGCAAGGCAGATCAATAATGAGCTTACAAAAACTACAGCTACTGTCACTAGGTATTGCATTTGGAGTTAGACTCCACACTCAAACAAATTGAAATTATTATTTGGTTCAAATCAGGTTGATAAACAACTTATATCACTCATCCTTCTATGGTTTCAACTTAGTACAAATAATGATTGAGAACCCTCTTCATTGAAAAGCGAAATCAGGAAAATCCCAGACAAGAACAGTATTTATGCATTCTCTTTGCATAGTCTTCAACAAAGGAAACTTTTTTTGAGGTCCCACGATACCATTATCTCCTTTTTGCAGCCGGTGCAAGAGTTTGTTGTTGCAGTCAACGATAAAATTGGTCCTTGAAAAGGTTCATCTCTCCCTTTTGTCTTCTACAATGTATGTTTGCGTCTTCTAAGGATAATTACTCCTGTTTTCCGTATCTTTGGAAGACATTTTGTGAGATCTGTTCTTTTCGACATTGGACACAGACGAAAATATATTTGTCTTTTTGGTCTTAGAATCTAAAAAGTAAAACAAAGTTGTTTTGGATGAATCGACCAACGTTCTTACCACACTGTATTTGTTTTACGAACTGCTGTGGCTCTAAATTTTTTTTATAATTGTGTAAAGATACAATTACATATGAAACCAGGTTGCAGACCTTTTTCTCCCAGCACTCTGCTATGCATGACATTGTATCATGTATCTAATTAGTTAAAATTCATTTGGATAATAAACAGTGGCAAGATCATAAAGTTCAGAAAGGAACAGTCTATCAACGACGCATAAACTTTTGCACAGATCTGATGACACTGCAGTTCCTAAAGGATTAAATTGTTGCACCTCAATAAATTGCAACAGTAATGGAGTCAGTAAGATTCTTAAATTAAACCAAAGTTTGAATTATGTTTCCACTGAAATATGCATTTCTAGCAGACGAGTAAAGGAAATCCAGTGCAAAATCTTTCTCTATGTGGTCTTAAATTCCAGTGAACTGAGCTTTTACTTATGTGGATTCTAAATCATGCTATTAAAAACTGATTTAGAAATTATTTGGCCATGAGACCAACACTGCTGCATCAGCAGAACAGAACTGAAACCAAAACGAAAAAAATATCCCAGACAATACTGTTGACTGGCATGAGAAAATTATTTTGATGAGGCGATTAAACAATTTCACTAAGAATTTTGAAGAAATATGTAAAATTCAGCTAATATTGATCAAATATTGCTTCTTTAGTGTTCTTGCTTGTGACAGAAACAAATTAATGAGTTTGCTTCTCTACCACCAAGTCTCCAGAGCTATTACAGTATGCTGTATGTCATCTTAATTGTGTTCACAACAGTTCACCAAAGAGCCCACTAACTTGGCGTCAATTGCCTGTAAAATGATCCATAAAATTACACCCGAAGCATGAAAGCCCAGTGGTTGCTGTTAGGGGCTTTTTAATGCTGCAGCTGTGCCATATATTGTACTGGACTTTGCCTCTCACTGTGTGGCTTAATTAATAGAAGGCATGAAGAGTCAGTTACAATCTGCTTTTTGGTGGTGTTCTTTAGCTGCCTTCATCAAAATCTATGAAATGGAAGGCTCACCATGGCTGCACTATGACGCAGGAGTATATGTATCATTGTATGTTTATCCAATAACACAGAAATTATTCAATACAAGAGAATCAAAATTTTCTGAACAACACTAAAGTTGGTCTTTATCAAAATGCTCCATTTATGATAACGGTGAGTCTGGTGAATGAGGCCACAAAGTGCACTCTTCATTGAGGTCTGAAGACTTGCTATCAAAAGCATATGCTTAATGGGAGACATTAAAAACAGCAGCGTAACATCAGTGAGAGAACACCTTTGCTTCCAATCAGTGAGAAAAGAAAGATGCATTTAATGATCTTTTTCCATGCAAGCTGAGTATTGGAGAACCAGGGCACATTGGGACCTTTATAATACAAATTTTACTCAATGTTGAAAATACTGCAGAAATTTTCATGAATATCACTGATATTTCACATCCAAGGCTTAAGAGATTAGATTGCACATGCTCCTTTACAGCCAGACAGAAAAATGTGATGTGACCATAACATTACTGTCCCCAATGTACACTATTGAATTAAGAAGTATCTGAGACTATCTGAGGTGTAAACACACCTTGTAGACTTAGTGGAAATATATATTCATATAAAAAAGGCTCTTCAGTGAGGATTAAGCCCTTAATTTCTCTAACATGTGTGATTAAACTGCCAAATCAAGGGATTATAAGCTCAGTTAAATTGTCTTCTTATGAATGTCTGAAGAATGGTTTTCCATTGATTTCCTTCAAGAACATTTTTGTGGCAAGTTTTGAAATCGCGTCTTGGTGCATCAGTTGAAAGATTGGTTTCATTTGAGAATCTTTATAAGCTTCATTACTCTGTCAATTTTAAGGAAGCAGTACAATCTATTTCTGACGGAATTTCACCATTATAAGACTATTTCTGAATGCCACATATATCCAAACAGCTACTATTGATCTATGAATAATGAAATATCATATTCTGCATCAACGTGCATCAATATATACATTGAATCAACCTTATTTGAACTTTGTAACACATCATTTGTGACAAAGGTGAATTTCCAGCTGTATATTATTAAAAAATGTATTCAGTGGATGAAGACACTGTAGTCTGGGCAGTTGATGTGTCCTGGCCAATTTTCTCCGAACTTCTACCTTTATCTTTGTTTCAGGGGGTCAGCTATCCATCTAGCATTGACTGAGCATCAAATACAGCTCGGAAATTACATTTGTAGCAACCCACCATGCTAACATAGAGCATATCCCTAGTTCACCACCAGTGATCGTAGGAGCAATGGTCATTCATAATATCACTGAATGTTTTCCTCTCCGCAATTGGTCTGGCATCTCGATAACTGAATTTACAGCCAGACCTATCAGTCTGAATTTGATTTGGTTGATTTATAGACCCATAGTAAGAAAGTGGCAGTCAAGATGGGCGCATGCTGTGTTTCGGAATGCTGAAGGCACTTTATTGAACCACAGTGTCGAAATGATACAGATCATTGTTGTAGGGAAGTAAAATGCATGGTCCATCTACTGAGTGTAGTTCTTGAAAGCAAGTTTTTATTGCTCATGGTATAAAATTTCACATATCTTTACTTTACCTGGTTAGTCTTGATCCAGCCAGCAAATTTCAGTCTAGTGGTTGCTGTTACAGCTTTTTAATGCCCCAGCTGTGGCACATATTGTACTGGACTTTTTGTCTGTCACCCAGTGGCTTAATGGAGTAACAGCAAAAGAGAAATCCATTCACAATATGATCAAAAACAAAACTAGACCAAGGCATATTTTAAATTGGATCAAGGCATGTTTTTGGCACCCAGAGAATCAGATACTCTTATGGTATTTTTTCATCGGAGCATCAGAGCCAATCAGCATGCGGTATGCAGCACCTCAAACGTTTAGCAGCAATTTATTAAAAGACAAAACATAAACATTTTAAAGCCCCTGAAGAGAGATCCATTCAGTAATGTAATAATTATAGCTGTAGGATTTACGTAAGTGCATAAACCAGTGGATTCGGCCCCTTCGATAACCTTAGTACGAACCTGTTCATTGGCCCGTCTTGGGAGTGGGACAGACTTCTTCACTGAAGGCTTTGCTGATGTGATTCTTGAATTTGTGGCTTATAAAACTGTAATAATATCCCTCTTAATAAACTCTAATTAGGTAACTGATTGCAAATATCTGGGTCAAAATTTATTCTTTTCTTAGTTCTTTGTCTATGGTGATCGAGATCAATTTGGTATTTGCAGTCATCTAACGTCACCAGTGCAAATTGATTGATGAGATGAACGTATGGTATTTGCAGTGTATAGTGTGCACATATAGTTGCTCACGTCAGGTCTGAGTGACTTGCTATAATCTAAATAGTCCAGGGGCTAATCCAGAAAATGTGCCAAAGTTGTTTTAGTTAATTCGCATCATTAGGGCACTATTTGAATTTGGTACCGTTGGAGAGAAGACATTCTGAACCTCATTTTCCAATGCCATGTAGAGTTCTAGCGAGGTAAAGGAATATGCAAGTGAGGAGATGAAGTCAGAAGAATAGAGGGTGAGGAAGCAAATTTTTAAAAATTTGGTATATTTCAAACTTCAGTCGAAATGAAAGATTTTGTCATAACAAATTCATATTTTCAGGCCTTAGAAACAAGACAAAAAGAATCCTTATTGTGAAGTTTGACTTGAATTATCTCCAAACAAAAATTCAATATGGCCGTCTAAACTTGGTGATGCTTTGAAAAAAAGCACCTTCTTATTTTGAGCCATGAAGACAGTAAGGAGGACAACAACATTGTGGTGACAGGTCTTGTTGACCAACTATTCTATGATGCCCCATACGGAAAAGTAAGGGGAATTAAGGTCCGAGCTGGAGAAGGACCAAAAGTTGCCCGCCCAAAAGTCTCCGAAATTGCTTTAAGTGGAAATCCTGAACTTTCTTGGCCATAAGGCATGGGGAACCATCCTGTGTCTGCCTATAGTTGCCGTAGGCGTAATTCTTATCCAGCCATGGCAAAACATGACATCGATGGACCTGGAAGTATGCATCATGTCCGTCCCCCTTTACTCCCATGAAAAAGAAATTAAGCGTAATTTTTCTATCTGAAGTCACGACTCCCGAAACCATTGCCTGAGCTGGATACTTTGCCCTGAATATCCCATCGACATCTTCTATTGATTTATATATGATTTGCCATTTCTTTTGTTGACAATAGAATCCACAACCAAACGTTTATAGTTTGAAAAAAAAAATTGAATATCGAGCCATGTTTCCTAATGTAGCCCATCATTTTTTCACCATTTCTATCTTCTGGCCTTCATGGAATAGGCCGAATGGTGTCTTTGGGGTCCTGACATATGATTTCAGGCCAAAATTATTTTGCATAGCCGCTCTGGCAGTCTTGAGGTCCACCTGAAGCTCTTCAACCACCTCTCTCATGGAGGTTGCAGGTACCTTGTCAGTTTTGTCGTCAGTGACTCCAGGAATGCTCCATTCCTCTCTTAATTATCTCAAAAAACTCCCAGACTTCCCTCTTATTCCTTTCCCATCATTGATTGCCTTCATGATATTGTATTCCCGTTGTGAGGTCACTCTGACTATGTCAGGGATAGTTTTTTAGTCCATTTGGCACTGAAGCAAATCTTACCACCTCTTCTTTTTTGTCTCCTGCGGAGTCATTTTTTATCACAGCTAATTCTAACCTTCCACAGGTATGGCTTATACCTTAATGATTGTGCTGTATTGTTTTCACAGTTTCCTGTAGATGTGATATGCTTTTTTAGCACAAGGAAGTTCATGGAAAATTTTGGTTCCCCACCCTGTATGATGCACGTCAATACGTTGTAAGTATATATATCCAATACTAACCACACTAATTGAAGTAGGTCTTTATCAAAATGTTCCATGCATGATGCCAGCCAGTCTGCTGAATGAGGCCACAAAGTGCACTCTACTTTGAGGTCGTACAACTTGCTACACCTTTCTAAAGTATTCTGTGCTTTTAATGAGAGACATCAAACAGCAGTGTACCACGTGGCATCAGAAATCAGTCAATGAGAGAGGAACACCTTTGATTCCTATCAGTGAGAAAAGAAAGGTGCACTTAGATATAATGAGCTTTTTCCATGCAAGCTGAGTTGGATGAGAATCGGAGCGCATTGGGACATGTTGCGCATAATACAAATATTACTCAATGTTGAAAATACTGAGCGAGGCATATACTAGACCAGCCGATAGTGCCACCCTAATAAGACCACCTACCGATCTAATTGAAATTTTGCAGTTTATCTTTGTACTGGTAATGGAACAATAAAGGAATAGTTCAAATGAATAAGACAGATTTTTCCAATTTTGGTGAGTGCAGACGATTCACCCTTATCCTTCCTCCCTATATTTTGTATGGTTAAAAAAGCCATTTTAAATAATGACTCATTTTCATTTAAAATGGCTCTTCAGTTAACATTGAGCTATGATGTCGCTTAAATTTGTGATAAAACTGCCACATCAAGGAGTCACAAGCCCAGTTTAGTGTCTTTTTATGAGTAGCTATCTGAAGAATTGGTTTTCCGCTGACTTCCCAGAAGGAGATTATAGTTGCTTGCTGAAAATTCCATCTCTGTATTTTAGTTGAAAGATTGGTTTCATTTGAGAATCTTTATGGACTTCATTACTCCTGTAATTTCATGGAAGCAGTACATTTTAGTTCTGATGAAACTTTGCCATTATAAGATCTGTTTCCGTATATTGTACGTGCATATCCTAACAGAAAAATGTATCTATGAAAAATGAAATGCCATATTCTGGATCAACTTTTGTCGACATTGTGCAATCCTGATCTGAATTTTGTAACACAGAATTTGTGACAAAGGTGGATTTTTTTTACAAAGGTGGATTTCCAGCTGTCGTAATAAAATATGTATTCAGTTCCAGATTCAGTGACCGTATTCTTAGGAATTGATGTGTCTTGGCCAATTTTCTCCAAACTTCTACCTTTGTCTTAGTACTTGGGGAGGGCAGGGGGCACTATTTATCGAACATTGTCTGGGTATGCAAAACAGCTCAGAAATTAGAATCCCACCAACCCTGGCAACCCAGAGCCTGGTCCAAGTTCCCCAGCATCGACAAAAGGAGAGCAGTGATCATGATGAATTTATTGATGATATAACTGAATATTTTCCTCTCTGCAGTGGGTCTGGCATCCTGATAACTGAATTTACAGCCAGACCTATCAGTCTTAATTTCATTTGGTTGATTTGTAGACCTATAATGAGGAAGTGGCAGTCAAGATGGCTGCTGTTTTTCAGAATAATGAAGGCACTTTATTGAACCATAGTGTCGAAATGATGCAAAATGCAGATCATTGTTGTGAGGAAGTAAAATGCATGGTAAACTAAATGTAGTACTTCAAAGGACGTTTTACTGCTCGTGGTGTAGAATTTCACACATTTTTACATTGGCTCTTTACTTGGTTAGTAAGCGCACCAAAGCTTTTTATCAGACTATCTTCCTCAGAACATTGCGCAGTAACATTGAAACTGCCTTTTTGGTTTGCCAAATACTTTCCTGGTCTTTAGATAGTTTTCATAAACTCTTAACGCAAAAGGTTCTTGGTGGTATATATTATAAAGAACCCACAGCTGAAAAAAGGTCCTAAATTTTGTTAAGGGTTAAACTGAATTGAAAAGGTTCAATACTTGGGGGAAGGTCCTATGATTGAAGCCTATGCTCCCAACTTGAGAGAAAGGGGTTCCATCGTGGGAGTTCAGTGCTGCTGGATTATCTAAGTGTTGGCTGTGTTTGCTGTTGGAGCCTTTTTTGAAAGTTGAATGATGAACCTTTTAGGGTTCCTTATCTATACCAGCTTTTAGAACCCTTAAATGTTCCATATAGAGCCTTTTTGAAAACAGTGTAATTATTATAGTAAGGTTCTCATGAACCTCAAGCAGATGCCATCGATTTGGTAGTCTGCAGGAATTGGATTTAGTTATTTCTTTTGACTCGTCTGGATGGACAACTAGACTACAGGGTATATATTTAAAGGCTAATGCTTTTCTACGGTCATACATTGGCAACATCAAGATTCAAAATAGCATGCAATGCATGCACCGTGTCCTCCAGCAAGTTACATTAATAATAATAATAATAATAGTAATTTATATAGCGCCTTTTCCAGTAAACTGCTCAAAAGCGCTCTATCTATCAATCTATCTGTCAATCTATGTATCTATCTGTCTATCTATCTGTCTATCTATCTGTCCATCTTTAGTAATTGGCTGAAGCATAAATCTCAGGTTGTGGTGCGCTCCACTATGTCTCAGGGTGGAAGGGCCAAAGGGAGGAAGAAGAAGATCCTTCTCAGAAATCGTCTGCTCAGCAAAGAGGAATTTGGGCGATTAAAATTAACTATTTACAGCAGTGAGACATAAGATTAAAGCCTGGGCATCTTTGGCAGAAGTGTACACACTGGGCATCATAAATTCAGGTGGTTCTTGCATCTGTGAAATGCTTTTCGATCCACACTAACTTTGACATGACAATGCCATTGATGATGACAAAGGGCCCGAGGCCCTGCTCTCAGACACAAAAATGTTTAAAAAACCTTTGTGCCTCTAACCTTGCAACATAGAAAGTAATGGAAAGCCAGATAATCAAATCAGTCAGTCAAGGGGCCAAAACTAGATTTGGCACAACACCCTGGCCTGCTCAGAAGAGACACTTCAGTCAATTTGTTGATGGCCAAGGTAGTCACTCACTGCTGGGTGGACGGAGAAGTGTTGAAAGACTCATGTGGCCAAGTGGTTATTCAGTTTCAAGCTTTTCTATAAGGTGGTACAACACACGAAGGAGCAGCAAGTGATTTGATACAAACACAGGACCAAACGATATAGTAGTAGTGAAGAGTGTATATAGACATGCAATAAAGGAGAACAGGACATCACCTCAGCCAGTGACAGCCCTGGTGATTCCTGACACCATACTGTAAAACAGCTCCCTAACATTTACATCATTTACCATTAAAACATATCTGCAGTACATGTAAAAACAACAATTTTCTTCAGTAAAATGCCTTTTTTTGTACTCGTGCCCATGGCTACCATCAAAGAGGCGCTGCTGGGTTTACATGGCATATACTACCAAAGAGAGGAAGACTGAAAAACCTTCTCATCTTTCTCTGTATATATATAAGTACTGTTATGGCATAGAATGTAAGTGCACTAGGCTCTCTCTATATTCTGCTTTCTGTCATATAACTCATATCCTCTGGCACGTAACTGTAGATTGCAGAGTATGTGAGCATTATATGTTGTATCAAACTCCTTCAGCTTGTGTTCTTCTGTTGTGATGTGGTCTCTGAGAGAGAGTATTGGGGCTGTCTACAAGTGGACTGCTCTTGCATTGCCACTTCTTTTTCCTGCCTTGGCAGATCAGAACATATGCTGTCTTGGTTTGCTACCTAGTGATTAGAGTGCTATTCTGTGAGCTCGTGCGAGCGTCCACATCATTTCATCCGAGGAAGACACACAATTTTGTCTGGAAGACACCGTGGCTGTTTCTGAGTGTGCTCATGGCCTTGTCTACTTCCTTAGAGATTGTGATTGCAGAGTCTGACTTTGGTCTTCATCAATGTTGAATAAAAATTTTGTGAATGTGCAATGAAATTGGAACTATTTCTTGGGACAGCAATGCTTTAGCATACAAAATCAACTTTTGTGCCAGGTGGCAGCAGCATGCAGTTCTCATTTTCACCAGACAGGTATTGGGGCTTAAATAGACTAAAGAATGAATCTATTCCAATTAGACACACAACGGCAACCACAATGGAAAAAGGAAACTGAACGCTAATGGAGAGAGGGTGGAGTAATTTGAAGTAATGCATTGTTAAGGTGGCTCGCTACTCATGTAATGACGTCATCTGAGCACATTTCCGCGCAGCCAGGCAGGCCCTATCTATGGTAACGTCACCACTGTGCTGACACTGCTTCAAGATCTTTTTTTAATTCTGAGAATTTCATGCGTCGGCCGCTTCGTTTGCAATTTGCGCCACTTCTATTGGGGTTAGAGACTTCTCGTTTGGAGCATTAGATGCGCTATGACAGACTTTCAGTTCTCTACTCCCCAGCAGAAAATTTCTGCAGGCGATTTTCGGCAAGCATGTCTGATTTCTCAAAAAAGACTCTGTGACATAAATACATTTTTGTATCAATATCCAGGCCCGTTGGGCCATATGTCTGTATCATTATATTGTTCCTCACTTTATTTGGAAGCAAATGACAAAGAAATAAAGAATTCTATCTCGTCATTTTTTTTTGCGCTATGGTTCGTAAAAAATATTTAATTTTCAAAACTGAAACTTTTGTTCCGAACCCCTAGGAAAGTTCTATAAACTAAATATATTTCTATGGAATTTGGGTCAGCTTTTCCATCAACCTTTCCTCTTTAATTCCATGCTTCATTTAATAACATAGGATGAATGGCCACTGAATGGCAGGGAAAACTTCACAGTAAAAAAATTAAGAAAAAAATTGAGTTTTTCAGGTTTGTGTGGACTGACTTTCTTTTACACAAGTGAAAGATTGTGTCCGGGGCCGCTATTGTATGGACATAGTTTACCAATTGTTTTCAACAGAACTCTGAGGATAATACATTTGAGACTTATTTTCTACAAACTAGGATAGAAAAATGAAATATTTTTCAATTAGAGGTATAAATATTGCATAATACAACCATGGTCCCAGAGTGTATGCAAACTTCTGACCCATCAACTTTGGACGACTCACAGATTAATGCCCTGTATTTTTAAGGGGATTTGGTCAAATGGACCAATTATAGTCAAATTCATAAGTTCAACATGTAAGAAACAAGAAATAAAATTGCCAAATATGTAGACCCATTTGCACTTACATAATACAGCTTTAACTATTTCCTGTCCGTCTGTATGCAAATTTTTGACCTCAACTGTAAGTACAAAGTACAAATTTATTAATCTGTCAAATGCCAGCAAGATTAACCAAGGTGGTTATGCGCTCTTTACAAGTCTGCAAATAAAGCAGTTTATGAGAACCCAATCTATCCTTTGCAACCTGGTCCATTCTTTATTGTGATTTGATGAATATACTTTCTAGTTAACTCGTATAGGATAGGCAGCAATGCAGCATGTTCGTCAAAACATACAAGGTGACAGACTAAAGGTGTTTGTATTTTAAATAAGCTTATGGGCATGTTATGAGAAACACACTACAGAAATAAGCTTTCCGTTATTCTGAATGTTAAACCAACCTAATCTATCACCAGAGCCATAACAGCACACAGTGTGTTATCATACTTGTATTCACAACAGTGCCTGTGTACTGTTAATTGGTAGCTTGGAGAAGTTTTATATTCTCCCAATTCCCCATGGAATAACATAAAGCACTTCCTGGGATAAATACAGACCAAAGAGCCCACTAACTTGGTGTCAATTGCCTGTAAAATGATCCATAAAAATTACACCAGAAGCATGAAAGCCCAGTGGTTGCTGTTAGAGCTTTTTAACGCCGCAGCTGTGCTACAAAACCGGACTTTGTGACTTACTAGGAGGCATGTAGGGTCAGTTGCGATTTGCTTTTGGTGGTTTTCTTTGACTGCCTTGATCAAAATCTATGAAGTGGAATGCTCACCATGGTTGTACTATGGTGAAGGACAATATGTATGGATATACAATAACACTATAATCATTCAATACATCAGAATCAAAGTTTTCTGAACAACAGTAAATGTAGTTGGTCTTTATCAAAATGTTCCATGCATGATGCCAGTGAGTCTGGTGAACGAGGCCACAAAGTGCACTCTTCTTTGAGGTCTGAGGACTTGCTACACATATCTAAAGTATTCTACGCTTTTACTGGGAGGTATCAAACGGCGGTATGACATCAGTCAGTGAGAGAGGAACACCTTTGATTCCAATCAGTGAGAAAAGAAAGATGCACTTAATGATCTTTTCCCATGCAAACTTCTGAAATTGTCCATATAGCACTGAGAAATTTGGTAGCTTATAAGAGTGCTCTCCACTGAATTCACGATAATTTCTGTCAATAATCCTCTTGATTAGTCTGCTTTGAAAACTTGACAACACTAGTAAAAGCCAAGAGTGTGTTTGCGTGATGTACATTAGCTGCATCGAGATTCAATATACTGTATTTGAAAAACCCTCGAGTCACTAACCTTACGACATAGAAAGTGATGGAAAGCCAGATAACTGAATCAATCAGTCAAGGGTCCAAAACTAGATTTGGCACAAAATCCTGTTCTGAGGGGACTCTCAGCCAATTCTTTGATGACCAAGATTCTCACTCACTGCCAGGTAGAAGAAGAAGTGTTAAAAGAGGTTATTTCTAAGTTTCGAGCCTCTCTTTAAGGCAGTAGAAAGTGCAGAAGAGTAACAAATGCTTTGCTGCAAACACTGGCCCTATTTGTGTTGTAATAATCAAAAGTCTATAGATATTCAAACTAGGAGAAAAGGACATCACCTCAGCCAGTGACAGCCCAATTTTTAGAAGACATGAGACAGCTGACACCATTTTATGTCATGGCGGCCATTAAAGAGGCGCAGCTGGTTTTACATTGTGCATACCAAGGAGAGGAAGGCAGGGAAACATTCTCCTATTTCTCTGTATATATAAATACCGTAATGGCACAGAACGTCACACAAGTTTTCACATAAAAGTGGAAAACACTAGGCTCTCCCTATATACTGTGTTTTTTTCATAGTTTTCTCTGGCATGTATACTTGGGATTGCATTCTATGTTGTATCAATCTTTGCAGGTTGTCTTCGCTGTGTAGTGGTCTTTGAGACAGGGTATCGGAGCTTACATCTAAGAACGGATCTATTCCAATTCAGACATAATAACGGTAACCAAAAGGTAAAGGAAACTGAACACGAATGGAAATAAAATGGAGCAGAAAGAAGTGATGCTAAGTGATGCATTGTTAAGACAAGGTGTAGCCAACTCTCTCGGCTTAGCATGCAACCTTCATCATCTATCACTGTTCTCTAGATAGTAATTAAATTAATGAAGCAGGTGCCACTTGAATTATTTTGCAATAAAGTTGCTTCCTTGCCTTTGGCTTTTGTATAGAATGCATATTGTGTGAATATAGTTATGCATATGCTGAATATCTTCAAAAAAGAAAAATGATTTACTTCTGGTTGGGTCCTTACGTTTACACACCTGACTTGTATGAATTATGGGACTATCAACCGAAATAAGACTTTCCTAAAACACCATGCTTAACAGCAAGCTAGGGAATATATTGCAGACTCATTGGAATTTAACATTACCCAAAAGGTTTACATTCAACGAATGACTCTAAATTGAAATAAAACACATTTAAGAATAGAGCACCCGTTAGCTTCTTACAGCTTGTTTTTCCATTAGTGAAAAACTCATACAGTGTAGGTCAAACAGGAATTGCTTAAACTGGCCAAAAGCTTTTTTGACCAACTGGTCATTGCTTCTCTACAGGACTTTGCAATTCCAAGTTGAGTGGCTGCAGATTGCATTAGCAGGAAAAACACTGCAGTTAGTGATTTAGATGAACCTATAAAAGCTGCCAGAATGAAGAAACACTGAACAAACATTCCTCTATTTTCCTTATATAATGTGGCACATCTAAGTAATATCTGCAGGACAAAAATTTGTAACTGTAGTTATATTCCAAACAAGAACTTTTTTGCTGAAGACATAAGACATCAAGGACAAGGATCACAAAATATGGAATGAATAGCTATTGGGGAGCCATGTTAGTAATATGGAACAGTCTTCATAATTAGTGAAAGAGAGAAAAATGTTTGTGCTACATTGTACCGCCAAAACATCAATTAATACATGGAATTGGGAAAAATATAGATGTGCCCATGCAGTGTCAAACGTAGGTTAAATTGTTTTTAAAACTGCTGGACTAATACTTATATTTTTTTTCATTTTTTTTTCAGTCTCACCTATTAGTAACGGTTGGTTGTAAAAGCCCAGGACTTAAAGTTTGTCTGAGTGCACTGACTCGAAATAATAAGGATTTGATGTGAATAGCATTCATCCAAAGTATAAAAGTTAAACAATGTGATTTTGGGCACATGAACGTGTCGCATTAATAGAAAAATGCAAGGAAACCTATAGACTACTTTGACAAAAAATTAGATTGTCAAGAAAAACAGATGCGCTTGATCTGATAAACCTTTCCTTTGAGGTTACCAGAGAACCAACAGCCTGTCTACTGATGCAATTGAGTACACAAGAGACCAGCTAACTTGATATTCAGGTCAAGGCACGAAAACTAGATTTTGGAGACTACTTGGATCCACCAAAGTCAGAAGCCACTATCAATTTGGCAGTTCTAAGCCTAGGGACACCACTCATGAACATTGTGGTGGCCTCATGGAAAGCTGACCTTAATGTAATGTATTGCAAAATAAAGCTGAGATTGTGTAGCACCATTCTAGATTTTGAATGACATCGTTTCAATCCTTAGCTTGAAACCATTCCATTACAGCAAGTAATTTATGCTTCTCAGTCTCAATATATTTCTACATTTAAGTAAGTTTATTACACACATGGATTGGTAGAGAGTGGAGTACCTGTTCACCTTAAGAATTTTAATGCCTTTTAATTGTTCCATAATGATAAACTCATACACGAATGTCAAACCGGAATTGTGACTAAAAGTACCAAATGCAACCTCAGCTCCCGGTCCATGTTTCTGCTGCCATTAAAGAGGCGCAGTTGGTTTTACTTGGCGTATACCAAGGAGAGGCCGAATTCTCTTTTTTCTCTGTATATTTAAGTACTGTTATGGCATAGAATGTCACAAATTGTTTGACATAAAAGTGGAAAACACCAGTCTCTCTCTCCGTATATTCTGTTTTTCTATCACATCACTCATAACCTCTGGCATGAATACTGGGGATTGCATTCTGTGTTGTATCAAACCCTTTCAGGTTGTGTTTTTTGTCATGCATTGGTCTCCGATGATGCGAAGTGATGCATTGTTAGGTTGACGCGCAGCCAACTTTCTTTCTCGGCTTATGCCCCATTCTCACGGGGGATGACGGTAAGCTTTTTATCAACGGCGGCGCAGAGCCAGACGAATTCTTGCAAGATTTTCAGTTAGGACGGCGCGAAGGGCAATTATGTAATCAATTAAGGCTAATCGATAACCATGCAGCGAAAGCCACGGCGGGGATCTTTTTGTTCCCTGCGGGGCAGAAAAGTTGTACGCCGTCATCAAAAGTTCGCCGGGGGGAAAGAAATTTCCTCCTCCTGCGGGATACTTTTATATCGCCCCGTGATATAAAAAGTACCCCGCAGGGAACCTATAACTGCCCCTCAGTGAACCTATTTCACCGCGGCGGACTATATTTTCACAACGCCGGGGATTGCTTTTACGACTGCGGGAATGGTTTTGTTCTCCACGGGGATGTCTGTAGGCCCGAGGGCACATCGCCGGGAATGAAAAGCATGACGCCGTTGTCAAGGGCACCGCGGCGGAGGAGGGCGCTGCGAAAGCCAATAAAAAAGGGCCGCAGAGGGCCGCCTTGCTTCACTTGCTGCTTGACCTTTGAAGGGGACACTCCTGGATGCTGGACAGACATGATGGCTGATGAAGATGCTGGGGAAGACCTTGACGTTGCTGTTGTTGCTGCTGTTGCTGGTGCTTTTTATCTAAGAAGAATACGGAGAAGGAGGAAGATGAAGAGATGGTGGATTCGGAATTGGCTGCTGCAGAGGGAACAACATGGCCATTTCTACCAGCTGCTGCCTGAATTGGCCAACAATGATGTCTCTGGCTACTACAACTTCTGCAGAATGCCTCCTGACATTTTTGCTGAAATCCTGGCTGCTGTGGCTCCTGCAATTACAAAACAAGACACCAACATGAGGAGGGCTCTGGAACCTGGATTGAAGTTGGCAGTCACCCTACGGTACATGGCGACAGGAGAGAGCTACAAGTCCTTGGCCTACGGTTTCAGAGTGGCTCCCAACACCATCTGCAATTTTATCCCCAGTGTCTGCATTGCCATCATGCGAGCTTACGAACATCTGCTGGCCCTGCCAATGGATCCAGCATCCTGGAAGGAAGTTGTCAAGGGCTTCGAGAAGAGGTGGAACATGCCCCATTGCATCGGAGCACTGGATGGGAAGCATGTTGGCATCAGATGTCCTCGGAAAGCTGGGTCAATCTACTTCAACTACAAGGGCTTCCATTCCATTGTGCTTATGGCTTTGGTGGATTCTGACTACAAGTTCCTGTACGTGCAGGCTGGATGCCAAGGAAGCTCATCGGATGGAGGAGTCTTCCTGGACACAAGGCTGAGGGACCTGCTGGAAGAAGAACGACTTGGGCTACCCCCTGCTGAACCTCTACCTGGCACAGTTGGGAATCCTTTTCCATACTTCATCGTTGGAGATGAGGCCTTCCCCCTGAAGAGCTGGTTGCTGAAGCCTGTTCCAAGAAGAAACCTTGACATCCCCTCCAGAGTCTACAACTACAGAATTTCAAGAGCCAGGAGAGTGGTGGAGAATGCCTTCGGTATCCTGTCCCACAGGTTCAGATGCTTCCTAACTACGATGCCCCAGAAACCCGGCAGAGTGGCAGCCATCACTCTGGCAGCCTGCACTCTACACAATCTTCTGCGAGACAGAATAGGAATTCATCGAGCCATGGACAACGACGTAATGGACAGAGAAGATCCTGCAACCCATGAAGTCACTGAAGGACTGTGGAGAGGAGACCCCTTGCATGACCTTGGATTCGCTCCAGCATATGGAAATGCCACAAGACAAGCCAAACAGTACCGAGACTACCTACGAGACTACGTGAACAGCCCAGCAGGAAGTGTCCCCTGGCAGATGGACAGAATTTGAAGATGAAGCAGAGCAGCAGCAGCAGCAGCAGCAACAGCAATTCAATGCCCCCCTTAAAAAACCACAAATTAACCCAGCCCTTGTAAGGGCTTACCACTTCCTCCAGAAAGAGCAGGCCTTGTACACATCTTTATGTTGACAAACCCCCCCCCCCAAAAAAAAAAAGCCCTCCCTGCAACAACTACATATTTTGTGACGTACATAAAATGGTAAATTTTTAGCTTTGTATCTATCTGTACAACCCATTTAAATCACTTTCACTTCCTCTCTATCTGCCTATCTATCTAGCTATATATCTGGCTATCTATCTGTCTATCTATCTGCCTATCTATCTATCTATCTATCTATCTATCTATCTATCTATCTATCCAAGTGCAATCCCTGCAAAGTGACGATAACTGCTTTTGTTTTCTGCAGTGTATATATGTAACGAGCATTGTGTTCCATCTATCTATCTATCTGTCTGTCTTTCTATCTGCCTATCTATCTATCTATCTATCTATCTATCTATCTATCTATCTATCTGTCTATCTATCTATCCAAGTGCAATCCCTGCAAAGTGACGATAACTGCTTTTGTTTTCTGCAGTGTATATATGTAACGAGCATTGTGTTCCATCTATCTATCTATCTATCTATCTATCTATCTATCTATCTATCTGTCTATCTGTCTATCTGTCTATCTGTCTATCTGTCTATCTGTCTGTCTATGTGCCTATCTGTCTATCTATCTATGTGCCTATCTATCTATCTATCTATCTATCTATCTATCTATCCAAGTGTCATCACTGCAAAATGACGATCACTCGTTTTTCTTTGCTGCAGTGTATATGCGACGTCCAAATATTTTCTTCTATATAGCTATCTATCTGCCTATCTATCTGCCTATCTATCTGTCTATCTATCTGCCTATCTATCTATCTATCTATCTATCTATCTATCTATCTATCTGCCTATCTATCCATCTATCTATCTATCTGACTATCTGTCTGACTATCTATCTATCTATCTATCTATCTATCTATCTATCTATCTATCTATCTATCTATATTAATTAAAGTGGTGAAAAAACTTTAATTAAGAAAGCAGAAATGCCACCTGTACTGGTTAAGCAGAAAGTGAAAATGGGCCAAAAAAAAAAAGAAGGGAAATAGCACCTTGCTTTTATGAAGGTGTTTAAAATTTACAAGGGCCAGGACCGGATTTTTTTTTGGGGGAATTTGTCAACTTTTTTTTTTTGGGGCTCTTTTCATTTTTGCTCTTGTTTGTCATCGCAAGAGTTTTTTTAGTCAACATAAGATGTGTACGTGGCCAGCTCTTTTGGGAGGATTTGGTGGCCCTTAAAAGGGCCTGGGGTTTTTTTTTTTCTTTTTTCAGACGACTTGAACAGGCATCACTTCCTTGGAGAGGGCATGTTGACTTGGCTCCACTGGAACGACAATGGAGTTTGCCGCTGGTGGACAACTGTCGGCTGCTGCTGCTGCTGTAGAGACTGCTGCTGCTGCTGTAGAGACTGCTGCTGCTGCTGTAGAGACTGCTGCTGCTGCTGTAGTGGTGGCTGCTGCTGCTGTAGTGGTGGCTGCTGCTGCTGTAGTGGTGGCTGCTGCTGCTGTAGAGACTGCTGCTGCTGTTGTGGCTGATGCTGCTGTAGAGGCTGGTGCTGCTGCTGCTGTAGTGGCTGCTGCTGTACTGGCTGCTGCTGCTGCCCAAAAGAGGGTCCGGGGAAGCCAAGCTTCTGGGGGCTGTCAAGCATCAGCTGGCTGAAGCTTAAAGATGACTGCTGCAGGGCTGGAGTCTGGCTTCGAATTGGCTGCAGGGACTGGAACTGGCTGCTGCTGCTTGGCTGGGACTGCAACTGCTGGCGTGGAGGCTGGGACTGCATCTGAAGACTTGGCTGCTGGGGCTGCTGGGGCTGATGCTGAGTTGTTGGAGGCTGCTGCAAGTCCTCGTTGACAAAGGATGGAGCTGGACCAGGAGGAGGGATGTATTGGTGCTGCTGCTGCCCTAGGATCATCTCCACATTCTCTTGCTGCATCATCAGGATTTTATCTTGGACGGCCGCCTGTACGAAGTAGTTGTCCGTCTGGCTCAAGGAGTGCAGGAGGCGAAGTCTCAGGGCACGGTTCATGTTCTTCCCAGATGTGAAGATACTCCTGCACATGTTCTGCAACTGGTGTACTTCTGGATCCAGCCTGTGAGCAGTTTGTGGGCACATGTCACAGAATGGTCCTGCCGGCTGAGGTGGTGCTGCTTTCCTGGGCCTGTCTGAAGTGTAGTGACCAGCAATTGAAGTCAGGGCAGAGGCCATCTCCTGGTCTGTGTCCTTCCTCTTCTTGGATGGCTTTCGTCCTGGGAAGACCTGCGACTGCTGCTGGGATGGCTGGAGGGACTGCTGGGACATCTCCTGGGAGGACTGCTGCTGGCTGGCTGGGAGGCTGTCATCAAGGTCGGGCATAGGATTGTAGTCCATGGGGGCATCAGAATCGGACGACAGGCGGTTACTTCCTCCTGGTCCAGTGAAGCTGGAGACTTCCACGGCACCCTTCGGAATGATGGAGGACCTCAAGAATTCACACTTCGCCAGGATGTACTTGTCTCGGTCGGACATCTTCTTTCTGCCAGCTCCAGAAGGCTTAGGTCTGATGCACTTTGAGAAGGTAGTCCTGAGGTTGCTCCTCCATTTGGTGACTTTAGCTGCTGTGATTTCCTTCCCCACTAGCAATGTAAGTTCTGCTGCTTTCTCTGCATCCAGTCTGTCCTTCTGTGCACTCTTGAAGGTGGTGGAGCCCTTGGAGTACAGCTGCTTGTTTTCCCGGTACCAGTCGATCAGCTCATCCTCCTGCTCTTCTGTGATGCCCAGTAGGTCCCTGGAGTTTGCCTTTCTGTAGCCCTTCTTCTCCTTGTGGACAAACTGGCCATCGGCGTCCTGGATCAGCTCAACCTCAGATCCAGTGTTGTCAGAATCTTCCTTTGGCTGGTTCTTCCCCTTGCTGCCCTTGGACTTGGCACCCTTCTTCTTGGGAGTATCTTCCTCTGTGGTGGCATCGTAGTCGGAGTCCATGGTCTGCTGGTGGATGATTGCAGCTGTCAGAACTGGTACACAGTCATCATCTTCATCATCAGCAGGAGTATCATCTGGAGGTGGAGGTGGAGGCTGGACTGCAGTCTTGGCTCGGGTCTGGGCTGGAGTGACAGGCTTGACTGGAGGCTTGACTGGAGGCTTGACTGGAGACTTGGCTGGAGGCTTGACTGGAGACTTGGCTGGAGACTTGGAGGTGGCGTGACGCTTGGCTGAAGGAGACTTGCCAGGAGTGCGAGGCCTTCCCCTTGGAGCAGTCTTGGTGGGAGTCTTGAAGACAGCAGCATCAGCCGACTGGGTGCGCTTGGTGGGAGACTTGACAGAAGCAGCAGCATCAGCATCAGCAGACTTGGGACGCTTCTTCTTGGCTGCAGCAGCAGTGGCAGGCCTGCCACGCTTGGTTGGAGACTTGACAGCAGCAGCAAGCTTGGCCAGGACTTGATCTTCAGCTTCTTCATCATCATCTTCATCCTCCTCATCAGGTTGTTGCAGCACTTTGGGTGGTGGCGGGCCCTCGAAGATGGTCTCACTGGTCACTGTTGATGTAGCAGTGGTCACTGCCACGATGCTGTCTTGCAAGCTGAACATGCTTGGAGACAATGTAACAGCTGCGTAGTCTATGAAAGGAGCTGGTGAACCAACTGGAGTTGAAGATGGAGTGGTCAGTGGAGTGTTGGCTGGATTGTTGCCCTTGCTTGGTGCCCTCAAGGTCTTCTTCCCTCTTCCTCTGGGTCCCATCTTGAAGCAGGATCAATCAGAAATGAAGCAGGATGAATCAGCAATGAAGCAGGATCAATCAGCAATGAAGCAGGGATTCAGCAATGAAGCAGCAATTGCGTTCGTCTTGAAGTTCAGAGTGGTTATGGTGCTCTAGTGGCTGCTCTTCTATTTATATGCGAGGCGCGCGCCAGTGCGTCTCCATGGCAGACCCCCCTTTCCCGCCGTGGCACAAAAGGTCGACGCCGTGATGGTTTCAGTACCCCGCGGACAAAGGATTTTGCTAAAAATAGCCCCTCTGGCGCCACTCTGTCTGCTCCGGGAGGGGGTCCAGACGACGGCGCGAAGGTTTTGCACACGTCCCGGAGCATTTTCCTTGACGGCGGAGTGCAGAAGAACCCCGGGGTCGACCTTTTTGGCGCCACGCAGAGAATCCCGCTTGTTTTCCTAAACGGCGGGAAACTTTTTGCCCCTCAGTGGCGCGAAAACTTCGACCCAGTCTTACTTTTCTGATCGCGGCGTCGAACAATTTATCTGGTCTGCTCCCCCGTCGATTTTAATAAAATTTGTACTGGTTGAAACTTTTTTTCTGCGACCTCGCGATTTGAAGTGACGGTAAGAAGCAGGATTCTCGACGGCGTGCAACCAAAAGATGTCCGGCGGGAAGCTAAAATGCCCCTGCGCGATACGTAAAAAGAGGAAATATTTTTCCGTCTCTCCTGAAAATACTTCGCCCCCGTTTCAAAAAGATCTCCGGGAGCTGCCGTGAGAATGAAGCATTAGCATGCAACCTTTATCATCTATCACTGTTCTCTAGACAGTAATTAAATTAATGAAGCAGGTGCCACCTGTTTCTTTTGCAATGAAGTCGCTTTTTTACCTTCGGCTTTTGTCTAGAATGCATATTGTGTGAATATAGTTATGCATATGCTGAATATCTTCAAAAAAGAAAAATGATTCACTGTTTAAGATAGGGCTACACATTGTTAGAACTGATTTGTATCAATTATGGAACTATCAACAGAAATAAAAACTCTTAATACACTAGGTATTGGAGCAAGCTAGGGAATATATTGCAGACTCATTGGAATTTAACATTACCCAAAAGGTTTACATTCCCAAGGAATGACTATAAAAGTGAAATGAAAGGACATTTTATAATGGAGCACCCGTTAGCTTCTTACAGCTTGTTTTTTTTTTTTTTTTTTTTAGTGGACAACTCATAAGTCAAACAGGAATTGCTGAAACTCGCTAAAAGCTTTTGTGACCAACTGGCCATTGCTTCTCTACAGGACTTTGCAATTCCAAGTTGAGTGGCTGAAGATTGCATTAGCAGGAAAAACACTGCAGTTAGTGATTTAGATGAATAAAGGCTGCCAGAATGAGGAAACACTGTACAAATATTCCTCTGCTTTCCTTTTATATATATAGGCTACATGTATATATATCATATATTCGTGCATTGAACACAAGTATATACAAGATAGCAAATTTAAGTAATTTTTAAATATGTTAAGTAAATAAATGCAAGTTTAGATAAATGAATTAATTGAAAATTTTAAGATTGTTTCTTGGTCTCGGCAGGGCTGCAGGTGTCCATTGGTCGAGATGGTAGACATCCTGAGCAGCAAGTGAGAGTTCCCGGATCGCCTCTCCAATTGTCTTGAACAGCTATCCTTCTCAGTCTCAAAATATTTCTACATTCAAGTAAGTTTATCACAAATGGATTGGCAGAGAATGGAGTACCTGTTCGCCTTAAGAATTTTAAAGCCTTTCAATTGTTCCATAATGATAAACTCATACATGAAGGTCAAACAGGAATTGCAGCAGCTGCTGCGTCAACCAATCTCTAAATTGCCGATCTCCAAATAGTCAAAAGACTAAAAAAGACTTGATTTAGATATTGGCAAAGAAATAACCATGCCCATCTCTGCAATTATCGCTCATTAGTGTCTTTTCGGGCCACTTAGAACATTCACAAATAGTTAATTGAATTTATGCCTAATCCTGCAATTATCGCCCATCAAGTCTTTTCTGAAATGCGGGGCGCCACTGCGGGATGCGGGATCGCGGGATTCTCGTATTTTTTTCAGAATTAGGCCCTGGGAATGCCCATCTGGCTTTTATTTTATTTGAAGCACTTCTAGTAATGATAGGATCGCAATTTTTTCACTGTTAGATTTGTCGTGGAGAGATGTACTTGGTTATATATGCGTAGCTTTATCAGAAAATTCCAAGAAAATATGATGGAGAAAGATATGTTTTATTTCTATGTATCTTGTTTCTATGTATGTAGGCCTATGTATGTATGTATGTATGTATGTATGTATGCATGTATGTATGTATGCATGTATGTATGTATATGTACGCATGTATGTATGTATCTATCTATCTATCTATATATCTATCTATCCATCTATCTATCTATCTATAGATCTATCTATCTATCTATCTACCTACATAGATCTCCATGATATTGACTGGGCCAATCATATTCAACATTTTATTAAATTTAACTTTATCCACTTATAAAGTTAGTTTCGGGGGTGCATGTCACTGAGTCAGGCTGAGTGGGGAGGTAAGGGTTTTAGGCCTATAACTAGAATTTCAAATGCTAGTGTTATTTTTCAATAGGCCTACTTCCATTTTTTTTTTTTTTGTTAATACTATAATAGGCGTACATGTATAACCTACGAGGCATGTTAAATTAATATTTTGTGTGTAAAATAATCTTATTGTATGCCGTCTGCATGACCAGGGAGGATTTTCTATTTATTTTGGAAGACTTCTGATAATAATGGAGCTGTGACTTTTTTTTGTCTTGGATAGATCTTTTCAGTAGGCTGGGATATATCTCTCTAGCAATATTGGAACTTTCCATTTTTTTGTCCAAAGGCCTGTAGTAATATAGTTGATTTTTTTCAATAGGCCGACATGCTTTTAGTTTAGTGTCTGTATAACAGGCCTATTTTAGGCTATCTACATGACCTGGGAGAGTAGAAAATTGTCAGATGAAGTAATGAAAATACTTGAATTAAAACTGCAAATGTTGCTTTCATAACAAAGGGTAATTTACCAGTCAGTAACAGACTGACATTTCTGTTTTCCTCTCAATCCCCCACTTCTAACCCATGTGGAGCTGTCCATTAGGTATTTAGATTTGAATTTGATGATATAAAATCACATGAATAATTTATTTTTTTTAAAGTTTAGGACACAAACTAAAATTTCTCGGAAATATTCTAGGCTAGCTAAAGAGATAAACTTGATGTTAGAAAATAGCTAATTTCAACCCGCATTTAATTGTGAGAAAATGAAGTCTGTATCTTTACTAGAAGCCGCGCAAATCGCAAATCACTGAATCCCGCATTTGCGGGATTTCCGCGGCCGTGTCCCGCATTTTAATATCGAAATTGGGCGATAATTGCAGGAATGGGCCCGAATTAACTATTTGTTAATGTTCTAAGTGGCCCGAAAAGACATTTAGAGATTGGCAAATTTTGCCAATAGGAAGAATAGTGTGCCAATAGTTAGAATAGCAAATTGCTCCTTTAGGCAAAGTGTGCCAATAGGAACAATAGGTTGCCAATAGTTAGGATAGCAAATTGCTCCTTTGGGCAAAGTTGTAGGATTTTCCCAAAGGGGAAATAATTTGCCAATAGTTAAAATAATTTGCCAATAGGAGAAATAGTCATGCCCAATTTTAAAATTAGGCACGATTTGGAGATTGGCTGCAGCAGCTGCATAAACCTCAGTTACTGATGATGTCCTGACCTTTAGCAAACGAGACACTGCAATTGTACAATGAGCAGGCTTATGCCAATGAGAGAAGCTCACTTATAACATGGAGGAAAGGAACTGAATCAACCGAGTATATGGTGGAGCCTAGACTTTGTTGGACCCCTTTAAGTCTCCTTACTGTCCTTTACTTGAAATATCTTGGGTATTTGACTTATAAAGAAACTTAGCTGTGTTTATGCCTCCTGGATGTGGCAGTTTTATAACTCAAATCTGCAAGAATAAATCTCGATGATTCTGAGAGTTCCTTGCAATGAACTATATTTTGTATTCTTTAAAGCCCTTCTGAATAATGACTGGCTTTCATATCAAATGGGTCTTCCGTGAGGATTAAGATCTTAATTTTGCTCAAATGTGTAATAAAAGTGCCAAATCCAGGGGTCATAAGCTCAGTTAAGTGTCTTCTTATGAGCCATGAGTATCTGAAGAATGGCTTTGCGCTGACTTCCTTAAAGAAAATTTTAGTCACTTACGGAAAATTTCATCTCTGTGTTTTGGTTGAAAGATGGTTTTCATTAGAGAATCTTTAATAGACTTCATTACTCTGACAATTTTATCGAAGCAGTACAATTTAGTACTGATGAAACTGCACCATTATAAGATATGTTTCAACAATTCAAAGTTTTGTTACACTCATGACAAAGGTGAATATCCTGTTGTTGTTATAAAAAATGTATCCTGGATCCAGTTTTGCATCAAGATACAGTAGTCAAATCGGGGTGATAGAATACACAGCAACGAGGGCAATCAGTTGAAGTGATATACTCTCTTTTACTAGATGAAATAACTATCTATAACATTGAAAGGGAGCCGCATATGGCTCGGAAATTAGCAACTAAGTATGCCACCATGGAGTTTCACCCAAGTTCCCAAACAGCCACAGTAGGAGGAATAATCATGATGGTATAATTGAATATTTTCCTCTCTGCAGTGGGTCTGGCATCCTGATAACTGAATTTACAGCCAGACCTATCAGTCTTAATTTCATTTGGTTGATTTGTAGACCTATAATGAGGAAGTGGCAGTCAAGGGGTGGGTGCAGTGATTCTGATGCAGAATGCACTTTACAGAACAAACACTTTATTATGATCACAACAGGTTCGCCTACTAAGTAGTGGAACCTGCAAAAAAGAAGAGGCCTGTCTTTCTTAAATTTATTGAAATTATCAGTCGCGTTCAAATGCATGGTCGTAGTTTTGAAAGCAATGTTTTGATCGCTCATAGTCCAGAACTTCACACATTTATACATTTTACAATGGCTCTTTAATATAACAACAACAATATAGAATGATGTTATATATAATAGCACCTTTTTCATATAAACCTGTTCACCGAGGCTCACCATACTGAACGGCAATCATACCGATCATTATAGTGATCCGGTTGCAAAAAAAACAGCTTCCATACCATACTGACAATCTCATAAACAATAAGCACATGCCAATAATTTGGTAGTGCACAAAAACGTCCATCGACTAGTCTGGAATGACAACTTGACAACATTTGTAAAAGCCATGGGTCTTTTTTGGGTTGTACATTAGCTGCATCGAGATTCAATATACTCAAAAAACCCTCACATCACTAACCTTTTGACATAGAAAGTGATGGAAAGCCAGATAACTGAATCAGTCAATTAAAAAACAAGATTTGGCACAACATCCTGGTAGGTTCAGAAGGGACACTTCAGTCAATTTGTTGATTGCCAAAGTTGTCGCTTGCTGCTGGAAAGTAGCAGAGGTGTTGCGGCTTAGAGGTTATCTAGTTTCAAGCCTCTATACAAGGCTGTGGAAAATGTAAAAGAATGACAAATGCTTTTCTTCAAACACAAGACCTAGCTGTATACATATTCAAGGAATAAGAAGAGAATATCACCTCAACCAGAGACAGCCCTGTTCTCAGAAGACTTGTGATGGCTGACACAAACCTGTATGAAAAACTTTTGCGTCAGTTACCATTAAAATAATGCCATCTGCAGTAAAAAGGAACAGTTTTCTACCGTAAAATGGCAATTTTTCACACTCATAACCATGGCTGCCACTAAAGAGGCCCAGCCTATTGTATATTGAATACACCAAGGAGGGGAAGACAGAAAAATATTTTCTTCTTTCTCTGTCTTTTTAAGTACTGTTGTGGCTTAGAATGTCACAAAACCTTTGACATAAAAGTGGAAAACACTAGCCTCTCTCTATATATTCTGTTTTCTGTCATATGACTAATATCCTCTGGCATGTAAACTGTAGATTGCATTCTATGTTGTATCAATCTTTTTCAGGTTGTTTTTTTTCGTTATGTTTTGGTCTCCGAGAAAGAATATAGGAGCTAACATCTATAAAAAGAATGAAGCTATTCCAATTAGACATACAATGGTACCCTCAAAGGTAAAAGAAACTGAACACTAGAGTCAATGCTGGTAAATCCGTCCAGGAGGGTAAATCCGTCCACCCCCTACTGTGTGCGTCTATAAATACATGTAACAGTAACTGTTGTTTGAGTTTTAAAATTATGACAAAGTCGTTTTTAAACACTTTTTGCCGTTTTTGTTGTCTTTACATGTATTTAAACAATATTTCCAGCCTTTTTTAACAAGGTAGAATGAAAACAATCAAATCCTGTGACGTCATCACAGACATTTTAAGACTTGGTTGCCATAACCGTGTAGGCCTATTCCTGTCAACAAAAAATTAATTTAACGTAAAAAATTATTTAAAATGACGTAAAATTTAATTATTTTTTGAAGGATTTGTTAAATTTCCCAGTTGTGAAATTTTAAAAGGATATACACTGGAAATAAAAGTGGACGGAATTACCATCATTATTTCAGAAGTAGCTGGATTGAGGGTTTGCAAATCCGTCCACCTACATCAAATATGTTTTAGAGTACTTTTATGACTTTTAATATTCATAAATGGCATACAAAAGATTACAGAAAGTAGATTGGAGCAATTATACCACTTTGTTTGGGTTAAAAGGGTACTTTAAATGTAATTGAGGCTGTCAATTGAAATTCTTGCAATCTAATTGATCCATATTTTTTAATCATTGTATTTCTCGTTCTGTCATTGTTCCATTACAAAGAAATAACAAAATATGAGAGGTGTGGGCTGAATAATGCCCTGTGGACGGATTTACCGTCCTTGCTGGACGGATTTAGCAGCACACTGGACGGATTTAGATGACCTACCCTTCATAGGCCAGTAGAAATTGACATGAATTTTGGCATACCTAGACATCGCCGATAACAAGCAAGTTTTGATATTGTATGAAAGCTAATGATCCAGAGATTTGGAAAAGGTGGCTTGTTTGAAAATCTTTTTCGGGGAAATTGAAATACAGCCGTTTCCATGGCAACAAGTCAGAATAAAATTGAATATTTCCAAAACCTTTAGAATTTGATATCTTGTGAACTATGTACACTACAAAGACTGTTTTAGTGTCAAAATATATGTTTTCTGGTATGCCCGATCCAATAAACCTATTTCCATATCAGTAGGCGACACCCTCATTTGCATATTTGACATTCCTTATTAGGATATCACATGATTTTTCATGTTCCTGAGAAATCTTTTCATGCATATTCACATTTAAAACTTAAAATCTAAAAATGTTTAATGATTCTTTAGCAGAAAGTCTTAGCTTTAATTTGATGCTACTCGCAGTGCCCTACCATGGATACACTCCATAATATCACCATGGCAACAAAACAAAAGTTTTTAATCAAGCTCATACAGTATCTTGCACTTCCATGAACAATCCTGTTTTCACAGGTTGTATTCATGACATGGCAACATAATTCACTGGATGTATGGGGCAGTTAAAATCCCCAATTTATGTAGTATTATCTTCCATATTAGCTTTTCCGTATTAGGAAATAAGCCACCCGAATGCAAGTTATGGCAAATATCCCATTAAATTCAGTGACAGATAGAGGACTCCTGTACTTGACATGCTGCTGATGAGTAAGTCACTTAAAAATCAACAGAAATCATACTAAAATCAAGCTAAAGCCATGAATGATAATTGAAATTGATATAATAAATACAGATATGGAATTACAGCTGTTTCCATGGCAACCAGTTTAAATAAAATAACAAATATCTCAAATTCTTTTTTAAGTCGATATCTTCTGACATACGTGCACTAGCAAGACCATCTAAGTGCCGAAATGCATGGATTTCAATATGCCCAAGCTGATCAAGCCATTGCCATATCAGAAGGGGGTTGCCCTCATTTGCATATTTGACATTCATTATAAGAAAGTCACATCATTTTCGACATTTATGAGAAATTGTTCCATATATTTTCACAATTATGACTTAAAAATAAAAACAAATACAATGTGTTGGTAGCGAACAGCCTTAGCTATAATTTAATACTACCTGCAGTGCTACAACATGGATATGCTCCATGCTATCACCATGGAAACACTACAAAACTTTTGAATTGAGCTATCACGATATCTGTCATTTCCTGTAAATGATCCAAGTTTTTGCAGGTTTATGAATGATATCAATACAAAATTTACTGAATGTTTGGAACAGATGAAAACCCAATTTGGGCAATATTTCAATGATGAACAGAGAAATTGAATTACAAGTGTTTCCATGGCAACTGGCTTGAAGAAGGACAACTTTTACAAATCTTTAAAAAATGGATATCTTTGATGTGTTTACAACAGAATGACTGTTGCAGTGCTGAAATATATGTCTCCCTGTATTCCTAATCCAGCAGAGCTTGGGCCATCCTCTTTTGCATATTTGACATTGCTTAAAATGAAATCTCACACATTCCCATATCCATGAAATATCTTTTCATTATATTTTCCCCAAAATATTTATAAACCTCTTGGGTAGGAGGGTTACAATGTGTATTGCAAACAAAATGTTCCCAGCTTTAATTGGAAGATACGAGGGGCGTTCAGAAAGTTTGAGGCTTTTTTTTTATATGGACATTTATTTTCAATCTAGAACTATGAATTTTTCACAGGATAAAATTCAGCATATTTGGAATGGATTTCCAAAATTTTGGACAATTTGGACATTTTTATGTCATTCTGTGGTTGCCATGGAAACTGAAAGTTCAGCTTCTTGGGGCAGATAATACTGAAACCACTAAAGCCAATGAATTTTGGCTGTGAGAGACCTCTCTCTATCACTTGCATTAGTGAGATTGACAATATTTGACACAAGAAATATAATATTAGCCTCAAAAAATACTCCCAAGCTCACCAAAAGCATTGATTCATACACCTGACCCATCAAAGTACATGTAAATGTTCCTTGAAGTCCTCCAGACAAAGTTCTGTGAAAGCATTCAGGTCATCCAAAGCCTTTTGTCATCCGCTGCCTGAAACTATAGCCCCCATTGATAAAAGTAAGGAAAAACCAGGACTTATGTAAAGCAGCATGTCACAGGAATAGCTAGGATGGATAATGCTGTCCATTTTGGTCTCTTGTTCATACTAGTTAGTAAATCCATGCTTTCACAAGTCCGTATGTAGTCAGGGAAACATACCTTTGCCTCCTGAATTTTCCCCGCCAAATTTGGCATGCAGGAGTGCTTTCCTACATGGGTTCAGTGTAAGAATACACACATTTGGTGTGCTTGAAAGCATATTTAGAAGCTAATACCATATTTCTTATGTCAAATATTGTCGATCTCACTAATACAAGTGACACAAGTCTCTCACAGTCAAAATTTCTTGGCATTCTTGGTTTCAGTGTTACCTGCCTCAAGAAACTGAACTTTCAGTTTCCATGGCAACCACAGAATGACTTAAAATGTCCAAGTCGTCAACAATTTTAAAAATTCATTCCAAATATGCTGAATTGTATCCTGTGAAAAAATCATAGTTCTAGATTGAAAATAAGTATCCATATGATATAAAGCCTCAGAACTTTCTGAACACCCCTCATATTTTCAAAGCCCTACCGTGTACCTTGGGGGCCAGAGGTATCGACCAGACATTGGCTGGTGTAATAGGTTGTTAAATATGGATGGATTCTTTTAACTCTGAGGAACAACTTCCAGGCGGACAACTTCTCCAGTCCAGTGTTCAATGCATTTTATTCAAAATGGTGTCCAAAACGGCCACCATGCATGCACTAGCTCTTAATTAGCTTGGGAAATATTTCTCCAATTTTTTAAGGTGATACATCAAATTAGGGGTTTCCAAGGAATTCAATAATGATGGTTTCAGGGTTATTGGAGGCGATTTATGACCCCTATGTGATAAATCCATTTGAGAATGATTGAAAGGGACATTCAGTCAGCCACCTGGGATTTTGATATTGAAAGTCCACTGAAAATATTGTAAATTGACTGCCCCAGATTCGAGCCAGAGCCAACAAAGACCCAGGAGTTTGGACTGGAAACACTTGCTTAGTTCCCTATTATCATGTCAATAAAGATGTTACCAACTCAACTATATGCTGCTCTATGCACCTGTCAATCCCCTACCACTAGTCCACTACCAAAACTTGTAGACTGCCAAATTGACCAAATGGATCAATCAATCCAGAAAATGACATGACGTGAAATCCCATGTAGGATTGGCATGGATAATAAGGAAATGAAGAGGACATAGCAGTGAGTCGAAGGATGATTGAAACTGCTGTCAAACACCATCTAGGTGACCCGGCCAGAGCAGAAATCTGGCCCAGGACCCAGCGATTGGCAGCCTAGTGAGCTAACCTTATCCTAGGCAACAGACTTTTAGACCATTTCATAAATTATTATTGCTACCTATTGCTGTTTGTTACCAAACCATTTTGATAAATCTGTGTAATCTATCTATCAAACTAAAATGGGTAATCTATTTCATCCATATAATCTATCCATCTAATTTATGCAATCTATCTAGCCCATAAATCCATCCATAATATCCACCCTTATCAGTCTATCAATCTATCTACTATCTGTCTATCAGCAGCTGGGTGACCAAGTGGTTAAGGTTCCCGCCTGCTCTGCTGAAGGTCTATGCATGCATGGGTTTGAACCCCGGGTGGGGAACCCAAAATTTTCAGTGTACCTTCATGAGCAAAATCCCAGCTGGATGTCGTTTGGATGAGACGTTAAATTGGCGGTCCCTTGTATCAGTGTCTATGCTGGGCAAGTAAAGGATCCCTTACATAGGGTAAATGTGTAACATGTTGAGGACTCCCGCTCTCTCTCCCATCTCATCAATCAACCCTCGTGAGTGCCCAGAACTGGGCTTAGAGGGCTGCACTTACCATATATATCCATCTATATCTATCTAGCAATCTAGCTATCTGTCTGTCTCCATCTATCCGTCAATTAACCCATCCGTATATCTGACTGAAACTGTTGTAATCTGATCTCTTGTGACCTAGTATAATGAAGATATACATTTTCAGGTCAGTAAACTAAACAATATACATTCAAATGTCACCATGACATACTGTAGTTCCAGGTCAGCCCATTTGCCCAAACAGAACATGATACACAATTACACATAATTTCAAAACGGTGGACTGTGATAAAACACTAAAGAAATTGATTTAACAAGCATTTGGCCCTTTACCTCTAGTTCTGGGGAATTTTAGATTTTCTTTGCTAATTTCGATTTCCCTGTCAAAATGTCCATTCTCTCATTACGACTATATACAATTCATACAAACAGTTGTTGTCTTAAAATGACTTACGGTGATTTATAAATTGTAATTCACTCATAGCTGCTCGTCAAGTACAGATAATTATGAAACAATTTTGTTTGAACATGGAAAATAAAGTGATCGCATTTAAGGAACCCCCTACTGATATGGGAATAGTTCAATCTTATTCATGGGCCTACCAAAAGCCATATAATATTATTTCTACACTAAAATGGTCTTTTAGTGTACAATATATCAAAAGTTATTAACTTTTACTAGATTTAAGATATATTAATAATATTCATGCCATGGAAAAAGCTGTAATTCAATTTCTCTGTTCCATTATATGACACAAATTGGTGTTTTTAATTGTCCCACACATCCAGTGAATTTTTTCATGATGACATCAATACAATAAATTGAAACTAGGATTGTTTATGGGAAGTGCAAGATATTGTAGGAGCCTGATTCAAAACTTTTGTTTTGTTGCCATGGTGATATCGTGGAGTGATACCGAGTGCATCCATGGTAGGGCACTGCAAGTAACTTAAAATTTAAGCTGACACTTTCTGCTTTAGAATTGTTAAACATTTTTAGACTTAACAAACAGTTTTAGATTTATAAGTCTTAATGTGAAAAGGCATGAAAAGATATCTCACATTATCTAATAAGGAATGTCTAATATGCAAATGATGAAGGCAACCGCCTACTGATACGTGAATAGTTACATCAGACTCGGTGTACCAAACACCAGATATTTCAACACTAAAATGTTCTTTCTAGTGTACATATATCAAGTTATCTCCATTTAAAAGGTCTCAGATATTTTTAATTGGATTCAAATCGGTTGCCATGGAAACAGTTGTAATTAAAATTCTGTAGGAATTATATTAATTTTAATTATCATCCGTTGCTTCAGCTTAATTTTAGCATGATTTCTGCTGATTTTTAAGTGACTTACTCATTAGTAGGATATCAAATACAGGAGTCATCTATCTGTCACTGAATTTAATGGGATATTTACCATACTTTGCATTCAGGTAAGATGGCTGTTTTCCTTATATTTAAATGTATAGGGGGCTGGTAATATTACGTAAATTATGGTTTTTAAATGCCCCACAGGTCTAGTGAATTTTGTTGCGATGTCATGAACACAACCGGTGGAAACTAGGATTGTTTATGAAATGGTAAGATTTTGTAAGAGCTTGACTCAAAACTTTCGTTTTGTTGCCATGGTGACATCATGCAATGTGTCCATGGTAGAGCACTGCGAGTAGCATCAAATTAAAGCTAAGACTTTCTGCTAAAGAATCATTAAACATTTTTAGATTTTTAGGTCTTAAATGTGAAAATGCGGGAAAAGATTTATCAGGAACATGAATGATTAATGTGATTTCCTAATAAGGAATGTCAAATATGCAAATGAGGCTTACCCCCTACTGATATGAAAATAGTAGTATTGGATTGGGCATACCAGAAAACATATATTTCAACACTAAAACTGTCTTTCTTGTATACATACTTCAAAAGATATCCAATTTTGAAGGTTTTGGAAATTTTTAATTCTATTCAAACTGGTTGCCATGGAAGCAGCTGTAATTCAATTTCTCTATTACTTATATCAACTTCAATTATCATCCATTGCTTCAGCTTAATTTTAGCATGATTTCTGCTGATGTTTTAGTGACCTACTCGTCAGCAGCATATAAAATACATGAGTCATCTGTCTTTCACTGAATTTAATGGGATATTTGCCATAATTTTCATTCAGGTGGCTGATTTACTTAAAAGGAAATGCTTATATGCTTGGTAATATTACATAAATAGGGGTTTTTAACTGCCCCATACATCCAGTGAATTTTGTCACCATGTCATGAACACAACCTTTGGAAACTGGGATTGTTTATGGAATGGTAAGATATTGTTGGAGCTTGAATCAAAACTTTTGCTTTGTTGCCATGGCGATATCGTGGAGTGTATCCATGGCAGGGCACTGCAAGTAGCATCAAATTTTAAAAGCTAAGACTTTCTGCTAAAGAATCATTAAACATTTTTAGATTTTTAGGTCTTAAATGTGAAAATGAATGAAAAGATTTCCCAGGAACGTGAAAAATTATGTGATTTCCTAATAAGGAATGTCAAATATGCAAATGAGGGTGGCCCCCTACCGATATGAAAATCGGTCGATTGGAACGGGCATACCAGAAAACATATATTTCGACACTAAAACGGTCTTTCTAGTGTACATAGTTCACAAGATATCAAATTCTAAAGGTTTTGGAAATATTCAATTTTTTCTGACTTGTTGCCATGGAAACGGTTGTATTTCACTTTCCCCTAAATAGATTTTCAAACAAACCACCTTTTCCGAATCTCTGGATCATTAGCTTTCATACGGTATCAAAACTTGCTTGTTATCAGCGATGTCTAGGTGTTCGTCAATTTCTACTGGCCTATCAATTTTTGTAGCCATGGTTTTGGTAAGAATTATTTGAATATTTGACTTTTTTGGCTGCTAATGATAGTTCGGAATGTGTTCCTTCCAATGGACTAAATTCTATTTCTGTATATATTCCCATTGTCCTAGAAATGCAGTTTTAGCCAAAAGTGGACGGAATTACCATCCTTGACTCTAATGGAAATAGGATGGAGCAGAAAGAAGTGATGCAAAGTGATGCATTGTTAAGTTGAGGCGCAGCCAACTTTCTTTCTCGGCTTAGCATGCAACCTTCATCATCTATCACTGTTCTCTAGACAGTAATTAAATTAATGAAGCAGGTGCCACCTGTTTCTTTTGCAATGAAGTCGCTTTTTTACCTTCGGCTTTTGTCTAGAATGCATATTGTGTGAATATAGTTATGCATATGCTGAATAGCGTTAAAAAAGGAAACGGCATGATTCAGTGTACAAGATAGGGCTACATATTGTTAGACCAGATTTGTATGAATTATGGAACTATCAACAAAAATAAGACATTCACAATACACAAGGCTTAAGAGCAAGCTAGGGAACAAATTGCCAGCTCATTGGAATTTAACATTACCCAAAAGGTTTATATACTTAACGGATGTCGGTAAAAATGAAATGAAAGGACATTAAGAATGGAGCACCCATTAGCTTCTTACATCTTGTTTTTCCATTAGTGAAAAACTCATAGGTCAAACAGGAATTGCTTAAACTCGCTAAAAGCTTTTGTGACCAACTGGCCATTGCTTCTCTACAGGACTTCCCAGTTCCAAGTTGAGTGGATGAAGATTGCATTAGCAGGAAAAACACTGCAGTTAGTGATTTAGATGAACCATTTTAAGCTGCTAGAATGAGGAAACACTGCACTGACATTCCTCTATTTTCCTTATACAATGGGGCACATCTCGGAAATATCTACAAGACAAGCATTTTTAATTAGTGATTTTCCAAACAAAAACATTTCTGCTGAAGACATAAGACACCAAGGACAAGGAAAACAAAATATGTAGGAAATGCTTCTGAGTACCTGTGATAAAGTGTGGATCATGCAGTTTCCAAAATTAATGTAAGAGAGGAAACTGGTCTGTCATGCTGCATTGTACCTTCAAAACATTAATTAGTAATAAACGGAATTGGTAAAAATGTACATGGGCTTATACTTATGATGTTATTTCTTTACATTATATTTCAGTTTTAATTTATTAGATTTTATCAACTATTAGTAAAGGTTGGATGTAAAAGCCCAGGACATGAAGTGTGTCTAAAGGCATGGATTTGAAAAAAAAAGGTAGATTTGATTTGATGGTGTATAGATCTGAATAACACTGGTATGAATTTGCAATATCAATACAAAAATTCTAGAAAACCTAAGACTACTTTCAGCGCCTTGGCAAAAATTAGATTGTCAAGAGAAACAGATGCACTAATGCTGATAAACCTGTCCTTTGGGGCTATAGTCCAGTTGCCACTCCTATGTGTCCCATAGTGAACCTTGCAAGTGTGAGAAGTGTAAGGTTTTATGGTGGATTCATGATCATATAGGTATATAGAAAAAATTTAGCCTGGTTGCCACTCCGGCAACTTTGGGCAACACCGGTAATTAGCATAAATCCAAAATGGCCGCCGTACGTCCAACCGCAACGACAACTTTTTTAATAATTGTCCTAGAATCAAATGCAATACCTCTTTTTCAGATAATTTTGACCCAAGAAGCATGAATCTGGCATCAAAATTTCTTTATCTGGTCATTTTGCATATAAAATATCAAGATTACATCAGTTCAACACAAATTTCCATCAACCAAAAATCAACGTCCCTATCATTTTCCAAATTTTACTGATTTCCAACAAACTTTTCTAACATAATCCAATTTTCATTCATTTACAATGTAATGAATTAAATTCTACAGTATTAAATGTTTAACAGTACAATGGACATTTCAATGAGAGATGTCATAGTATTTGTATATAATCAAATTCAACGACAGTTCGTGCTTGACCAAACTACTCCCACTTGTCATCAGACAACCACTTACGGTGTTCTCTTGCATTAGTGTTTTCTGCCAGAAACCCTTCTCAATTTTTATCATTTTCTTTGTTAAATTCTTGAATTTTGAAAAGACTGATGCAACAAGTACTGTTTTCACAAGCACAGTAAATAGTACAAGAGAATTTGTTGCGGTGGGAGCTTCAAGTGGAGGTCTTGCAAGCTTTGCCTTAGGCTTTACAGCTTCAACTTTTAAAATGCATGCATAAGATAATTTGAGGCTGGAGGCTGACTGACTGTTTCTGGCACTGGCCTGCCATCTTTTATCACCCATACATATTCTGTGATATCCAGTTCTGGAGGAACCAACAGGTCAGCTGCTATCATGTGTACTGGTCTTCAGATGGGCACGCTTGATGTTGCAGTGCAGGAATAGGTTCTCTTCCATTGTTGGAAGAGACTTCAGCTGCTGGAGCCTTGCGTCTTTCTCTGTGTACAGATGGCATCTCACCTCACTCACAGACATTCTCTTAGGCTGTCCATATAGTGCACAAATACATTTCAGTTCTTCTGTTGTCACACCTTGCTCTCACTAGATAGTGTCATCAGCAAAGAAATCTCCAGCTTTTGGGACCTTTAGTGCAGACACTTTACCCTTGTCATGCAAATAGGAGTTGGTGTCTGATATAGTTAAGTAGTGCAATCCTAATATTTGAAGGCACCTTGATCACATCATGTTGAATTGATGTCCAAAACGGATCGATACCAATGCTTCATGTGCCTGTGGAGATGGATTGTGTACAAACAGTTTCTGAACAAGACTTGAATTGCTTCCTTTTCTTTAGCAGCCGAAAGCTTATATCAAGTAAATTTGTATGTCATCATAAGGAAAGCTATTGAAAGGCTATTTGAATGGAGTGAGTTATATACGATCAGTTATTGAACAGAGTGCTGTTCAAATTGATATAAAGGTGACCTTAAGGTTATTACCCTTTCACCAGAGTTTATCACTGAGTGAGTGGATTGATTTCTTTCCAACAGTAATGCCCATGTATCCAACACAGTGGAAAATAATTCATTTCAATGGCAGTACAAACAACTAAAAATATGGTAATGAGACCATGCCGCAACATGAAGAAGAGGGCAAAAGGAGTAAGGAAATGGACAGTGATGACAGGCGGTGAATCTCTTCTGAGTTGGAAACAATGTCCTACAATGTCCTACATGGGAGAACAAGTCTGCCAATCTCTACAATATTGCTTATGGTGCTTTTGCTCCCTCAGAAGCAGGAGTTAATGTCATGCAGTCTGTTGCTTTTGGTGAGAGTATGGTATCTGAATTTCAAACAGTTCTAACTGACAGATTCCACATTACCATCTCCTCTCCCATATGGAAAATGATGCATATGAAGAAAGGCATGAAGGACCAAAGGTGGATGGTCGAGCGATATACATGTATAATGTGTTATATATTGACAACTTGAATGAATACAATAACACAAAATACAATATTTGATTTAGAAGCAATCTTTCTCCAGATGTTGACTATCAGTGAACAGAGGCAGATGGCATTTGGAGATGTCTAAAAATATGAATTGTGTCCAGTATCACTTTCCTGGATTGATGAGTTTGACAACATCAGAAAAGGAAGCAATTCACCACTTATTCAGAAACTGTGCATACACGATCCCTCTCCACAGACACACGAAGTCACTCCGATTGACATTTGGGTCACTTTCTGTATCACATTGTTTGGCCTTTAGAAGGACAACTGCAAGATCTTGTAGAGTCGATAAATGGAAAATGTCTACTATATATGTATCTGCCATCCTGGTGACAAAGTCATTGTCTTTGACAAGTAATACAGTTTGTCTGCTATGGATCATGAGCATCAACAGCATGTTGGGGTTGGTTCCATAAAGTATGACCTAACCCTAACCATTGCCATGTCATGAAACCATTAAAAAAAATAACATCTAGCATGAGTACATGCAACTTTGGTGATAGGGTGACTGCGGTAAGCCTGAGTGACTGTTTGATTAAACACAAAGAAGCAGACATTAAAATGATTTTACCTTTTGTGGCAGTTAATGTCTGATTCAGTCATGTATCTAATGATACATATATCTTTGTGTTCCTCATGTATTTGGTCAATTTGGGTTTACGACACAGCATTCAAGTTACAGTGCAAATGCAGCATTGGCATCGATCAGTTTTTGGACATCAATTCAACATGTTGTAATCTTAGGCCAAGGTGCCTTCAAATATTAGGAATGCACTACTTGACTGGATCAAACACCAACTCCTATTTGCATGACAAGGGTAAAGTGTCTGCACTAAAGGTCCCAAATGCTGGAGATTTCTTTGCTGATGACACTATCTAGTGAGAGCAAGTTGTGACAACAGAAGAACTGAAACAGAGGGACACAAATGTATTTGTGCACTATATGGACAGCCTAAGAGAATGTCTATGAGTGAGGTGAGATGCCATCTGTACACAGAGAAAGACGCAAGGCTCCTGCAGCTGAAGTCTCTTCCAACAATGGAAGAGAACCTATTAGAAAAGTTTGTTGGAAATCAGTAAAATTTGGAAAATGATAGGGACGTTGATTTTTGGTTAATGGAAATTTGTGTTGAACTGATGTAATCTTGATATTTCATATGCAAAATGACCAGATAATGAAATTTTGATGCCAGATTCATGCTTCTTGGGTCAAAATTATCTGAAAAAGAGGTATTGCATTTGATTCTAGGACAATTATTAAAAAAGTTGTCGTTGCCGTTGGGCGTACGGCGGCCATTTTGGATTTATGCTAATTAACGGTGTTGCCCTAAGTTGCCGGAGTGGCAACCAGGCTAAATTTTTCCTACATACCTATATGATGATGAATCCATCATAAAACCTTACACTTCTCACACTTGCAAGGTCCATGTTTTGGCAACTGGACTACTACCAGAGAACCAACAGACTGTCTACTGATGCAGTTGTGTACACAAGAGAAAAGCTAATTTGATATTCAGGTCAAGGCCCGAAAACTAGATTGGGAGACTATTGTGACCCACCAAAGTCAGAAGCCACTATCAATTTGGCAGTTCTAATCCTAGGGACATCACACGCATAAACATTGTGGTAGCCTCCTGGAAAGCTAGCCTAAATCAAATGCTAAGCAAACTAAGGCTGAGTTGGTGTCGCATTATTCTAGATTTTGAATGACATTGTTCCAATCCTCATCTTTATACCATTCCATAACAGCAAGTGAATTTACGCTTCTCAGTCTCAATGTATTTCTACGGTCAAGTATGTTTAATAAAAAATAGTTTATCACACTTGAATTAACACATGGGTAAATGAGAATAGAGTATCTTTTGGCCTTCTATAACATTTTTGTTGTTACATTATGGTAAACTCATACACTCAGCTCAGTGCCTAGGTTTCTCTATAGGTCTTTGCAATTCCAAGCAGAGTGCATTATCAAGAAAACACATTGGAGATTCGGATGAGCCATTATTTGTTGCCAGAATGAGAAAACATCAAGATGAACATTTGTATATGATATCTTCTGTGGGTTAATGTAAAGTTGGTTGATAGGTTTCCCATAAGTTCTAATATTTCAATTTTGATTTGTATTTCTATTGTCAGCGGGTCGCTGTGAGTCACTTACTTGTGAACCATTTGCCAGACTACAGTCTCCATTTCAATTTACGAAATCTTTAAATTCTATTATACCATTCAACACCTCAGTCAACCAATCACATACCAGTATTTCATTCTGATTTTTCCTATATTTTTTGTTGTCCAGTTATCATTCTCCTGGTATAAGCAATTTATTTACCGTATGATTGGGTATACATGTATGTGTTTATCACAAATTGGGCAAAAGTCCTCGGTCATAAATCGCATATTCCATCTCCCGTGGTGAATAACCTATATCTACTAAAATGTCAACAAGATTATTTCAGGTGGTTATATGCAGGCAATATGAGTATGCAGTGTGAGTGAAAGATACAGGGTAGTTTTACAAGTAGCAGAAGAACAGACGCCCTTGGTCCATTTAACATTTGACAAAGAATTCCCCAGGGACTCATGATGGATGTACAGTCTGTCTGCCAATGCAACTGAATACACAGGAGACTGGCGAACTTGATATTCTGGTCAAGGCAAGAAAACAAGATTTCTGAGACTACTGCAGCCCACCAGAATCGGAAACTGCGTCGTCGGAGGCTTGTGGAAATTATATGATCACTGAGGTAATATTACATTCAGACACTCTTTGCGTTACGACTTATTTTGAGGTTTATGTCTAGACATCTTCCGAACTTTAGACTGATGTTTAATGCATGCCATCAGATCCATGCCCACTGGACACTTAACTTCACAGCCTCTTGTTTTTCTGCAAATCAAATTTTTCAAAAGCGCAGGTGCCCTCTGCAATTCAGAGTTCAAATTTATATTATTGCAAACAAGACGAGGTATAGTGGTATTCCAACTGTTTTGTGATGTGATTTGTATATTGTCCTGATATCCACTAATAAATAGATGAGATGGGAGAGAGAGCAGCAGCCCTCAAAATTTTACACATTTATCTCACATGAGGGATCTTTTACCTGCCCAACATAGACACTGATACAACGGGACACCAATTTATCTTCTCATATGAACGACATCGAGTTTGGATTTTTTTTCTCATGAAGGACTATTGAAGGTCCACTGAAAATTTTGGATTCCCAAACCAGAAGTCGAACCATTCAGGAAATGACCTAATTAACCACTCAGCCACCCAGTTGCCTACAGAAATTACCACTCTTTTGACTTGCCGCCATACATTCTTTCTCCTCCCCCCTCCCAATTTTTGCTCAAACAATACCTTGAGTAAATGAGGTTGGTGTTGAAGAAGCTGCACCAATCTCAATTGCAGACAATACCCTGACCTTTAGCAAATGAGACCCTGCACATGCCGAACAATGAGCAGGGCCTCAGTAGGCTAATAATGCCAAGTAGGAAGAGCTCACTTAAAACATTCTGGACGGTCCTACTGTATCAAGAGAGCGAGAGAGAGTGGTCCCTGTGTGTTATAGGACTCCTTTAAGTCCCCTTATTGTCCTCCATTTTAAAACATCCTGAAATATACACAAAACATGTAAATATATTATAAAAAAGCACTGGAAAATACAACAATCAATTAACTTTATCACGTCATTGGATTTTCATGTCAGTGATTTTTTGGAGGATTCTTGAAAACCCATGCTTGATATTAGACCCATAAAGAGACTTATGACTCCTTGATGTGGCAGTTTTATAACTCATATCTGCCAAAATAAAAGCTTAATGATTCTGAGAGGGCCTTGTAATGAACTCATAACTTAGGCAGTGGCTGTCATTATCTGTCTTTTTTTGTGTTATGTTTCACATGCTTCACATGCTTCACAGTTATGTTCTCGTCATTCTTTGGCTAGTTCTCACGGAGACGTAACAGAGGGTTTAAACGACGGCGTTTCTTATATTTCCAGGAAAGGGCAAAGATTTGAGCATGTTCGCCGTCAATTTTGGCTTTACGGCGCAACAGGAACAGCATGCGCCGTTTTAAGAGGTCTTTCTACGCAATTCCTAGAAATTTGACGATGCAGGAAAAAAAGATTCAACCGGTTGAATCTTTGCGAGGAAAGAAGTGGTGAAGCAAGAAGAAGCGTAAAAAGAAATCAGTGCGCGCCGCAGATTTTTAAAGTTGCGACGCACAAAGAAGAGCTTCGACGCAGAAACAGCAGTGTAGCAGAAAGCTCTTGCTTCATGTCACATGTTTCAGACACGCGTCGCGGAAAGTCACATGTTCGACGCACGTGAGAGGGTGCGCGCCGCGTCTTATGGACCCCCAATGCAGCAGACAGAGTGGCGCCTGAGTGCATGCGTTGTTCTATTTTTAGCATCAACCCTTTGTCTGCGTGTCACCCTCTTTCTGCGCAGCGGCTGGGGCAGCAGCAGCGAAGAAGGGGGGCGAAGGAGGGGAAAAGAGGCGGTCCGCACCCTGCATATATATAGAGGGGGCCAGATTAGAGCACCATACCCACTCAGACCTTCGACCAGAACACACCTAGAATCCACGACACTATCAACTGCTACATTTGCTGCTACTTTTGTTGCTACAATTGTACTTTTGCTGCTACAACATGGGACCAAAGAGGAAAAAGGGCACCGTCGTCACCAGGGCACCAACCAAGCTCAGCACCAGGTCAACACTTCACACTCCTGGGAGCACTCCAGTGACAACTCCAGCGACAACTCCAGCTGCAACTCCTCTCCATGACCCTTCAGATGCTGCAGTGACTGCCTTCTTTACAACAGCCATGGCAGACATCTCTCTACCTGGGCTCTACACCTCCACTACAGCTGGCAGCCAGACGAAGACCACCACTTCAACCAGCAAAGCCACTGTCGTCAGCGAGACCATCTTCGAGGGCCGGCCACAAGACAGCACAGACGAAGATTCATCTGTTGAATTGTTTGAAGAGGAAGGAGACAAGCCTGCTGACAAGCCTTCCAAGTCTGCTGACAAGCCTGCTGCCAAGTCTGCTGAAAAGCCTGCTGCCAAGTCTGCTGAGAAGCCTGCTGCCAAGTCTGCTGACAAGCCTGCTGCCAAGTCTGCTGAGAAGCCTGCTGACAAGCCTGCTGCCAAGTCTTCCAAGGGTCTTCCAGAGCCTACTGCCAAGTCTACTCCAAAGAAGACTCCAAAGACTCCAAAGAAGACTCAGACTCCGAAGAAGACTCCGAAGAAGACACAACAGAGCCAGCCTGTTGTTGCTCTTGAAGACATCATACATGATGCCACCTTCGAGGAGGAAGACCACCAGTCCTCTGCTGATGAGACCCCTGCAGCTGCTGAAGCCAAGTCCAAGGGCAAGAAGGGCAAAGGGAAGGCCCCCAAGAAGAACATCAAGGACAACATGGGCATCACATCTGACCAAGAAGATGACCTCATCAACTGGTTCAGAGAGCATCCTGTCCTCTACATGAAGGGCTCCAGAGGATACAAGGGCAACGAGAAGCTGCTGCTGGACACAGAAAAAGCCAAGGAGCTGGGACCCAAGTACACCTCCCAGGACATCTTCAACTGGAGGAAGACAGTCCGCACCCACTACTCCAGACTCGTCAGGCCTGAAGCTTCAGGATCCGGCAGGAAGGAGACTCTGACAGACAGAGACCAGTACATCCTAGCCAACTGTCGGTTCCTGAAGGACTCCATCGTGCACAAGCCAGGGAAGGAGCTGTCCGCCATCTCTCAACTGTCTGCCAACCGACCAGCCTCAGACTCCGGGGACAGCTACACCCCTGAGGATTCCCTGCCAGCTTCCTATGACATGCAGGACCTGCCACCTGACCAGCCATCACAGGACAGACCTGACAGCCAGCAGTCGCAAGTCTTCCCTGGAGCGCCAAAGCCTGGAGCCGTTGCCAAGGGAACCAAGAGGAAGGCCCCAACAGATGAATCCATGCACTCCGCCATGAATGTCATCGCAGGCAGCATGCAAGCCATGTCCTCCGCCAAGAAGATCCTGAAAGGCTCTGGCTGCAAGATGTGCCCCGACCACCAGGAGTTGCAACCCGATCAGGTGCTAGTTCCCCCTTTCTTTGCCCCAAAACATACCAAGTGCAGCACTAGTACAAGTGCTGCATTCTTTGGTATAAACATATTTTTATTGCACTAGTACAAGTGCATGAATTTCTTAATTAAAATGTAATGCACTAGTACAAGTGCTTTGGTTTTAAAACTTGTGTTGGTTGCACTAGTACAAGTGCATCACTTTGTAATTTCACTTGTCTAGGGCAAGTGGCAGGTAGATAGCTAGATAGCTAGCTAGATAGATAGATAGATAGATAGCTTGATAGATGTAACACAATGCTCGTTACATATATACACTGCAGCAAAAGAAAAGCAGTTGTCGTCACTTTGCAGGGATTGGACTTGGATAGATAGATAGATAGATAGATAGATAGCTAGATAGATAGCTAGATAGATAGATAGCTTGATAGATGGAACACAATGCTCGTTACATATATACACTGCAGCAAAAGAAAAGCAGTTGTCGTCACTTTGCAGGGATTGGACTTGGATAGATAGATAGATAGATAGATAGATAGCTAGATAGATAGCTAGATAGATAGATAGATAGATAGCTTGATAGATGGAACACAATGCTCGTTACATATATACACTGCAGCAAAAGAAAAGCAGTTGTCGTCACTTTGCAGGGATTGGACTTGGATAGATAGATAGATAGATAGATAGATAGCTAGATAGATAGATAGATAGATAGCTTGATAGATGGAACACAATGCTCGTTACATATATACACTGCAGCAAAAGAAAAGCAGTTGTCGTCACTTTGCAGGGATTGGACTTGGATAGATAGATAGATAGATAGATAGATAGATAGATAGATAGATAGATAGATAGATAGATAGATAGATAGATAGATAGATAGATAGATAGATAGATAGATAGATAGATGGATGGAGGGATTGATTGATTGATTGATTTTTGGGCTTGTTTTGTCAACATAGGATGTGTACATGGCCAGCTCAATTGGGAGGATTTGGTGGCCCTTAAAAGGGCCTGGGGTTTGTTGTTTTGAATAGATAGTCTGCATCTTCTTCAGATTTTCTCCAACTGCCAAGGGACACTTCCTGCCGGACTGTTGACCCAGTCACGTAGGTAGTCTCGAGCAGCCTTGGCATCTCTGGAGGCATTTCCGTGTCGAAGTGGTTCTCCTAGGTCATGCAATTGACGGTCTCCCCTCCAAACTCCTTCAGCGACGTCATGTGTCTGTGGATCTTCTCTGTCCATCACTTCATTGTCACGGGCATGGTGGACGCCTACTCTGTCTCGCAGAATGTTGTGTAGAACACAAGCAGCCATTGTGATGTATGTCACTCTTGTAGGTCGTTGGGGCATGGTGGTCAGGAAGCATCTGAACCTGTGTGACAGCAGACCGAAAGCATTCTCCACCACTCTCCTGGCTCTTGAAATCCTGTAATTGTAGACTCTGGAAGCAATGTCAAGGTTCCTTCTTGGCACTGGTTTGAGCAGCCATGTCTTCAGGGGAAATGCCTCGTCACCCACGATGTAATATGGGAAAGGATTGTCTTCTGTGCCAGGTAGAGGTTCTGGAGGTGGCAGGCCTAGATCTTCCTCGTCCAGGAGTTGTCGAAGGACTGTGTCCCTGAAGACGCCGCCATCAGATGCACTTCCTTGACAGCCAGCCTGCACATAGATGAACTTGTAGTCGGCATCAACGAGGGCCATCAGGACAATGGAATGAAATCCCTTGTATTTGTAGAACAAGGAGCCTGCAGCCTTGGGACATCGGATTGCGACGTGCTTGCCATCCAGAGCTCCAATGCAGTTGGGCAAGTTCCATTTCGTCTCAAAAGCCTTGGCTATCTCCTTCCATCTTTCAGGCTGTGTGGGTAGTGCCAGCTGTCTTTCGAAGGCATGAACGATGGCAAGGCAGACCTCAGGGATGAAGTTGCAGATGGTGTTGGGTGCCACACGGAAAGCATAAGCTAGGGACTTGTAGCTGTTTCCTGTTGCCATGTACCGCAGGGTGATAGCCAACTTCAGACCAGGTTCCAAAGCCCTCCTCATGTTGGTGTCTTGCTTAGCGATGAGTGGTCCAACAGCTTCCAGGATTTCAGCAAAGATGGCAGGGGGCATTCTAGTGTAGTTGTAGTAGCCGGACACGTCACGCACTTGCAGTTCAGGCAGCAGTTGATGGAAGTGACCATGTTGTTCCCTCTGCAGCAACCAGTTGCGAATCCACCACCTTTTCTGTCTCCTGGCCCTCCTCCTCCTGTGTCTCAAATAGACAGCTCCGATAGCAACAGCAGCAGCACCAGCCACAACAATAATTTCTTCTTCATTCATCATGCATATGTTCAGTAGGCAGTCGTTGTGTTCTCATTGAAGGGCAATCAGCAAATGAAACAAGGAGGTCCTCTGTGTCCCTTTTTATAATGACCAAAAGTGACTCCTGCAGCAGCGAAACACACTTTGCCGCAGCGCTGCAACAAGAGACGTTCGCCGATGCTTAAGAGACCTTCGTCGCTGCTTAAGGCAAGGACGACGAAGAAGGTCAGCATCGACGCGCCTGTAATGTCCTCGGCGCTTTATGAATGCATGTGCGACGATGAACCATCAAGGCACGCAGTAACAAGTACCTAAATGCGGCGTTGCATCGTTACAGTCGTCGGCGAGGCTGTCATTTTCAGCGGCGCATCTTACCTCGGGTGTACGCCGAAGGTTTCCTGATGCGTCGCAGGTCGCCAATTTCAGACGTAGCTGCCTCACAACCATCAGCGGCGTAAGAGGAAACAACATTGGGCGAAGTAAAAGCAGCCTCGCCGAATTCCAAAACAAAGTGCGACGAGTCTGTTTGGAACTGCGCTGAGGAAAGAGAGGCGGAACGCGGCGAAGAAAGCTTAAGCAGCGCCGCGGACACCTCAAGACTCACCGCGGCTACTAACTTTAAGCGTCGCACATGACACTAATTGATTACGTAACGTGCCAAAACCAACGTTCTACGCCACAACTTTCCAAGAAATGACTTCTCTTGATGCGTCGCTCTCAAATCGCCGTCGTGAGAACCAGGCATTTCTGCACTGCTGAGTACCTTCACATTGATGAGCCAGAAAACCATTCAATCACAATGCAGTAGTTATCTCAGTCACTGTGGCTTGCATCTATTTACAATACACTGTATAATACAGCCATGACCATTAGTTTTCATTCAGCTGCTATGCTTCACCATGGTGCTATCATTGTGACCAATCATAACAAAGCAAATACTCACTCAATCTTCACCAAATTGTAAGGAATTAAAGTCTGTGCACAGTAGCAGGTGTTCTGATAAAATTTGGTTGAATGATTGAGAGAATATTTTCTTTGTTATGATTGGTCACAATGATAGCAACATGAACATGGTGAAACATAGCACCTGAGTGAAAACTGACGGCCATGGCTATGCTAGAGTGTGGGTATGTGACAATGCTGCATGTAACAGGTTAACTACTTTGGGGAATTTGTTAGTGCATGTGGGATAAGTTTTTGGCATCACGCTGGACACTGTATGATATATATTGGCAAAAGATAGAAGAGTCAGTTGAAACTGTATGACAGATTTTAACGGCAATATCATGTGAAAAACAGCAAGTCAAAACAGCCGAAACTGTGCCACTACATGTATGAGACATTTCCTTCACAAGAACACAATAAGGTTTACTGCCTTTTGAGATTTCCTTGATTACAGATTCACAAACCACTAATTTCCATTTCCATGGAAATGCCTTCACATCAAAGCCTTGTCTGGTCATTTGATGTTTCTCAGTCAATAAAGGCTGCCAGCTCAAAGCAATCAAGAGCAGTATTGATGGGCTATTCCATGAATGTAGTTACCAGATTCTGTTGAATCAAGGACCACGTCGATTGACCTGCCTTTTCGGAAGCATCTTGAAATATTCATATTATAGTTGCGATGGAAAGGAAGCCAAGTGTTATTTTATCATATTCTTATCCGTAAGACAACTTCTTAAGTTGTTTGCATAATTTAACACTGCTGTAGCCATGGCTACACTCGTATAATTATCAAAATGCTCTAAAATCCACCTATGGAGGTTATTATATCCCTGTGTTTGAAGCGGTAAACTTGGTGACTCCGGTACGTGAGGTATGCCTTCTACTTGCAATGATACTTTCATCAGCACAAGTCAGTGAATGAATTATATGGTGTATAGTGTATACATGTGATATCTGATGTGAAATGTAATATCTGCTGCGTTACCTTAATGACAGCTACCATAATGAATACAAAAAGTGCACTTTTATGACAGAAAATCATTGTTTTGACGACATGTACTGTTGTTTTAACGGTTACTGCCAGCGGCTGGGTTTATGTAATAAACATACAGTGTATGTCTTGACATGTACGGCTGAATATTTTCTTTACTATACACTCAGAGTTACATATGTACACTGCAGGTGAAAGTCTGTGATAATTAAGTTAAAAAAACACAAGGCCAATGTAGGCCTGCATGTAATTGCTATGGGAAATTTCAGGCAGTTAACTCACTTATCAAAGATATTGAACCATATGTACCGGTAACTGAACATATCAGGGCAAACAAAATTAATCAATACACCTCAAATATAACCCTTTTTCATGACAAGTATGTTTTTTAATTGATAAGAATCCATGCTTCCGCAGGCGGTTCTGTTGAGGATGTTTAGCATTGACTCGATAGCTAAATGCCACCCATTTCACTTACTTACAAGCAGAACTGTAAGTATATATATGTCTTCCCTCTTTGATGCCTCTTATCAAAAGCGGATCCTTTTTTAGAAGTCGTCAATCCTCGATTAAAGCCAGACATCGTGGCTTCGGCAATTGCTTTGATGCAGAATGACTTTAATGTTCTTTTTTGTCGTGACAAACGAATTTGGGGATTTAAGGATTTGGACCAAATACATGTTGCAGGTTATATGTTGAAAGACATGAAAAGAATAGCATTCATCCATAGGCTCCATAATATTAGCATAATTTGTGGTGTTACAGTTAGATTATAGCACCATATGGAATAACTAATAAATGTCATGATTTTGGGCACAGTGGAACTTGCCTAAAAATCCTACGCCATATACTGAAAAGTCTGTGTAATAAAGAAGTTGTCTTGCGGAAAAGATAGAATATATGATAAGTAACACTTGGTTTCCTTTCTATCGCAAGTATAATCTGAATATTTCAAGATGCTTCCGAAAAGTCTTGTGAATCAAAATGGCCCTTAATTGAACTGAATCTGGTAACTAAATTCATTGAATAGACGTCAAAACTGCTCTTGATTGCTTTGAGCTGGCAGCCTTTATTGACTGAGAAACATCAAATGACCAGACAAGGCTTTGATGCGGAGATTTTTCCATGGAAATGGAAATGAGTGGTTTGTGAATCTGTAATCACGGAAATCTCAAAAGGCAGTAGACCTTATTGTGTTCTTGTGAAGGAAATGTCTCATACATGTAGCAGCATGGTTTCACCTGTTCTGATTTTTAATTTTTTTTTCAGAGGATATTACAGTTGGAATAAATTATTTGAAAAGTCCGTAAAATAGACCGTGAGTTGTCACTATATGTGCCAAATATTTCGTAATATTTTGCAAATGCCTGTTAAATTGAATTCCATCAACCATGTAATTTTACCCAGGAGAGCAAAGTACAGCAAAAAGAACACTGTTATGGCATTTAGAAATTGCAACAGCACCATGGGCCCTTTCGCTGCGGATGACATTTTATGGATCTTTTTACAGTCGATTTAAGCCATGTCAGTAGGTGTTTTGGCTGCTGTTTGTCAAAGGAAATGCTCTCCATAACTCCATGGATGATTTTCGAAGTACTCCTTTATGATACGATATGATAAGAATTTATTGCCAATGAATTTTTTTTTTGACAATTACATATGTAAATGTTCAAAATGATATAAAAAAATCAAACAAGTTCATGAAACAATAATAGTATTAACAATAATAAGACAAGTTATATGCTGAATTTTGATTAGCATTTTAAATGATTTTTGGACTGCAAAGAATCTGGATACTCATGACATTGTAAGTGGTGCAGTGTCTGAATACTTGACATGTCTATAAACTTCAGTTAGTTCACTATCATTTCATCGAATTAGTCTGTTCTCTCCCATCCTCACTTTCTATATTTATAATTGTTTCTTCGCGTAGGCCTGCCTTCTCTTATGAATGTATGAATATGCGATTGAAAATTCCCCAAAAGACACACATAGAAAACTGTCCTGCAGCGTTAAAAATGATTTTTTGGATCTAGCCTCGTGTCCCCAAAAGACACACATAGAAAACTGTCCTGCAGCAAAAAAATGATTTTTTGGATCTAACCTTGGGTGCCACCTACTGTTAAAAAAACGACTTTGGGGGGCAGTACAGCGTTCTGTGGATTTCTATGCTGGCCTGCAACTGGGAATCCACATTTTACTTGTAATCATGCAAGTCTCTGATTGGTCGCTTTGTTAAAAGACTGATATCAGGCAGGGCAGGAAATGGATGCCTCAAGAGAATATTCCACCTTCTTCTGCTGTTCTCAAATGTGCATAATCAAGTTACTCTATATGCCCGTAAATCTTGATTAAAGATTCCATTATGCTATGATTCCCATTGGTGTGAAGATTTTTTTTTATCACACTGCAAAGCCATGCACCTCTGTGGCTGAGTGGATTGCATGTATGCTGGCCTTGTAATTTTGGGTTCCAGTTTTCCATTCTACTGCATGCATGGCAATACTTGACAGCTAAATTTAGATACTGACAGGGAGCCATCTGGTGACATGCTGCAAAGTGGCCAAGCGAATGGAACTCAGTTAGCATTGAAACTCCCACCTCATTGTTCTATGTGAGATATTTGGTGAGGCTGGTTGTTGAATATGATCACAACACCAGAGGGCTCTAAAAACCAACAGTATTGCAATGTGCCCTCTGGTGTATTTTACAGACAGTAAAAAGGTAGAATAACTGCTTCATCTGTGTTTTGGCTTTGGTTACTTTTCTAATTATTGTCCTTTATCATGTAAAGCTATGCCAGTTAGAAGATGATTGAAAGAAAACACAAGAGCAGCTGAAACATCAAAGTTTATTAAACTTGAGTAAATATCGTGTGGTGTCATGTAAACATACTTTTGTCATGAAAGGAAACTTTGTAGGAACATGTTTCTGAATCATGTGTAAGTCTTAATTGGATCAACATGAAATGCAGTGATGTGTAGATAAATGGTCTGTACAATGCTGCTGCACAGTGTTGCAACAATGATTTTATGGAACTAATTATTAACTACGTCTGCATGTAGCTAACACAATGCTGCTGCAACAATGAGTTTATTAAACTAATCTGTTGGCTATATGTAGTTGACTGTGCCTAGTAGACAAAATGTTGCAGCGGACTGTTTTTATTTATTGTCAGCTACATGCAGTTAGCTGTATCTAATTATCAGAATGCCCAAAATATTTATGGAGGCAACTATCAATTAGTCATTTATGGCATGAAAAGTCATTTACATTAATTAAACACAATTGCTGTGTACATTTCACAGGCAATGACAATCGGACAAGAGAGCACTTAGCGCCTGCACAAAGTACTTATCCTAACCAGTCTTCCTAAGTGTACAAAGTAATAAAAATAGTGTACACAATAAAAAATGACCTTCATCAACATCAAATTAATTATGCACTTAATTAATAATAGACATGTCATGCTAAGGCATAGTCAGTTAGAATCATTTGTATAAATGTAACATTCGAGATTATTTTACATCCGGCACATGAAAAGATGTCTAAATTAATGATTCCTAATAATATAATCAGCATAAATCATGTTAATACATAGGTCATCACATTCAATATGCTATTCTACAAGATATTGTACAAAAAACATTTGGTCATATCATGAGAAACAATGTTACTAAGTGACAATTGCAGTGATTGCCAAGGTGCCAGAAACTGCAATTAAAAATCAGCAATGAATACAAAAAATTGTCAATTTTAGATGTAAACAGCTTTTTTTAACAGGAAAAGAATAACAATTGCCTGTTGTTAAAACAGCGGCAACAGAAAATTTGACACAACTTGTTTTACAGTGTCTCTAATAAAAGACTTCTCTCGTGAACTCATTGAACTCGACATCTTTTCTGTTACTTTCATCCAGGTAGAATACTGACATATCAGCAAAACTTGTCCCTCGATATTGCAGAATGAAATATCCATCATCGTAAGTGTTTCATCTTTGGTTACAACATGGTGTCAATCCTTGTTCTAAATAGCAGTGTAAATATCAATGTTTGTTGTCTTTTGACATCCTTCAAATTATTTTGGCACAGCTTTTAATTTTTGATTTCAGCATTCTAATAAGAGACATTAAGGCAGAAGTTGAAAACTGAAATACGTTCTCATTTTCTACGGACACCCTCGACCTTTGCATGTGTTTTATTATGAATTTATTTTGTTAAAATTTTATCCCTTAGAAATGTTGTAAACAAATTGGAACCCCGTCAAACATTTGTGAAAAATTAGTACCTTCTCAGGGAAAACTTCCGATCTCCATATAAGTCATAAATTCAAAACAGTACCTAAATCAAAAAAATGTCCATGTGACACCTGTTGACATTTATGATTTTATCTTATCATAGTTTGAGAGCCCTAATTTATTGAGAGAATGACAGATTCTGAGTGCCTCCTCAGACCTCACATACGTAATTATGTACATTACCTGAATTTCTTTAAATCAACCAGAATTTGTATACACAGTCAGATCATATCACGAAACAGGCCTATTACAAATCTTCATCATTAACTCCTGTACACTAACAATCTACCATCAGTAATTTCAAATAACATTATCACAAAAATGAGAATTATCATCAACATTGTGCTTTACACATTGTTATTTACAAGTAGTGTAATAATAGCTTAAAATTTGTTAAGTAATAGTAATGTTCTTCTGAAACTATCACACTATGTTCTCAATCACAACCATGAAATGAATTTAAATAAGCAAATGCTAGAGCAGGTGATTTGTGCCTGATCCTTCCAAGTTGACACTACAAGCCTTTAAATTCAGTCCATCTTAATTTTCTGCAGTCCCTTCACAGGCAAATACTGCATCAATGAAAAACGTTGCTATTCAGAGCATGCAATAAGCCCAGGTTTCATAAAATTTAAGTATGCAATACTATGCAATAGTATGCATGAAGCTATATCTTTGGATAAGCAATTTCAAAATTTTCATTCAAATTTAAGTAAATGTCATATTATTGCCTCATTATTTAACACTCTCATAATATTACTTCTTTATAAATTTTGCAATGTAATTTGGGATGTTTGACTGTCAGTTTTCTGATGATTATACATGTAATCAGCATATGTTGTTCTCAGGTACAATCAGTTCTGTGATGTCGTATTTAAAATTATGACAATTACATCATTTGCAGAATTTATACAAGTAAGCACTGAGAATTTTTTAAATAATGACAGTTTCACAAAACGCTGCAAATACATGCATCTAGTGTAGATTTACACTCGTTAAATTAGGGAATTATTCAATGACATAAAGTATACACTATGCTATTGTTTATAACTCAATTTTGATACTTATTGCTCAACTGTAATACAAACAAATCAATTGCAGATCCTTACAGCAACACTATCATAAAATCAAGAATCATTGAGAAAGGTGTGACATAATTTCTAAGAGATATATAACTAATTTACATCTAAATTTGTTAAATTTCAGATGCAACATCTAGACATTTAATGCAGATAGAGCCCGTTTCACGATATCATTATTTATTGGATTAAATATATGCATGCTTTTATGACAATGTACGTATAATATCCGCATGCCGACAAGTTTTTGAGAATACAGGTTAAGATGTACCAACACAATTTTAAGCAGAGATCCTGGCAGTTAATACAATATGACAATATCAATGCATTCTTAAAAGTGAATCGCTAACAGACTTGATCAATAAATTTACCTTATCAAATTTTAGAAAACTATTGCCCGATCTTGTATGGTACCTGGATGTTTTGTGTGTATAGGTTCTCAATTGCTGATAGGCAATAAGCTTGAACATTTCAAAATATGTATCATTTGACTTCCCCAAACCATTTTAACATTTTCATTGACACACGTGATATTTTGACACAGATTTTGACGCTGCATCCTCAGATTGGTCATTGAGAACAATAACTTAATACTATACCTTGCTGCACCTTTTTTTAACAATTCTAGCTCTGAATTATGAAATTTGATAAAGGTAAAGTCATCGCATATAATTATGACAATTTATCCTTAATAGACACCGAGTCATAACTAGAAGAACTGAAAGCGAGACCCACATTGTTCCCAGTCAGAATACATATCAACAGTCAGAGAACAGAAACTTAATAAATTTTAGACATACACTCTAAAAAATTTCAGACAAAATTGGTTTATCTAAAAAACCAATTTTGTCCCGACATTTTTTAGAGTGTACTCAGTCATAACATACAGTAAGAACTTCAAATACATGTAAAATATTCAGAGTATTACAGTCATATCATACCATCCGATCACACGCAAGCTTTATGATTTGAACGCTGGATTATCACTCACTTGAAACACCACAATCATTGTGCAGGTTACAGTTCACATCTTTGGCCCCAATGTGCAAGAGTCTATCAGATAATGAGTCATTTATTCACCTGAACAATTTTCTGTGAATCGTTTATAAAGCGTACAGCTAACTTACAGCTTGTACACTGTGTGCTGATCAAGACCAACCAACCTGTGTTACCACTGGTTGCAAGTACCGGTAAGTTTTTTTGTCGTTACACTAAAAAATATACAATGAATATTGACAAGTAGCTACAGTACTAATCTGCAGTGTCTTTTTGAAAGGTGAGTCCGGACTAACTTTTGTGTAGTACAATATTAAAGATTATCGTAGTTGTAAAACAATTTCAACATCAGCGTTATATGTTTTGTTTGACAGAGTGTATTTAATGTCAGACTAGTAGTTCTGCACTATAAATAATCTATATTTGATTGCAGACTTCACTAAATGCCTGCAAAAATATCTCCTTAAGAAGGACCCTTCATGTCATTTGAGTCACCTTTCTATTACAAATTGCAGTCCAGCATAATGTACATTTATGCCGATACTAGAATTATGTACATTTATACCTATATTATTCATGACATTTTTGCAGGATTCGCCTTTTTTGTGTGCACCACAGAAAACATATGTCTTTTTTCTGGCATCTGCCATGAAAATGTTGTTTGAATGCGTCAATATTTAACAAAAGGCAGCTCTACGGTTCTTGGTGCATGAATCTGACAAAACGTGCTTTACAGGTAATGAATAATAGTAAAATAAAGAAACTTTTACCCACACAGTCAAGGCACAAGCACTTTTGCATAGCCTACATCACTAAGGATATATCTCAGGCACCCGGATTCTAGAAGGGCGGTTGAAGAAGAAAATCAAAATGACACAGAGTTGACCAACTTATGAACAACACAATTGAATGAAAAAAAAGAATGAGACAACATCATTAACGTATTATTCTGACCAAAAAAAAGTACGAATGAGACAACACCATCATTAACTTATTATTCGGACAAACCATCATTAAACACCATAGAACTTCATAATTAGTTACAGATTGGCACAGCGTTCCAGACGCCAGCGACATGTGGTGTAATCAAGTGCAGTTAATTGCCATCACAAGAAATGATCAACTTTCTGATGAATCCAGGATAGCTGTCAACAACAGACAAAAGTGAGTGCTATTCCTACCACTTCAGTGCTGGTCAGTGATCAAAGTGTCCCACCTGAAAACAACACTTAAATCAATGTGGAAACAGAAAAAAAACACAATAAAATCAACTGAAATGGTTCACTAAATGAAATATGTCTTAGAAAATAAACAACATTAGCACAATGTTACTGAAACTAAATTGTTACAATATCGAAGATAAAAATGTAGTATGTTACCGAAAAATGATAATACTTGAACAACATCGAACTGAACTACTTCTGGGGAAAATTCAGACAAAATCATTGCCTTTGTAATTGTAAGTTGGCTCAGTGGGCTCACTACTTTTATTCTCAGCTTTGGTCTCAGAGGACCATGGGTATGAAATTGGTTTTGTATCACCAAGCTTACGTCCAGCAAAAGGACTGCTTTCTTTTGTGGTATTCTCCGGAGCCTTAGGGAAAGGTTTATTGGAGTCTTTAGGAGGTTCTTCTGCTGCAGGCTTTGGGTCGGGTTTTGGGTCTGGTTTGGGGTCTGGTTTGGGGTTGGGACTGTTGACCACTGGATCATGACTAGCAGGGGGACTAGGTGGCTTTGTTACAGGAGCTGGGGGATACGTACTAGGCAACTTTTTTGGATCCAGTGACAGCTCTTTGCTTTCATCTTTCACCTCCTTGTTCGTCAGATTTTCCTCTATCCCTGCAGCCTTTTTCCAATTGGCAGCTAAGCCCTTTCCATTAGGAAGGATACTACTAGAGTTATTATCAAGAAGCTTCTCTGTTGGTGTCTTGGTGAGTTTTTCCCCTCCTATTTCTGCATTGTTTATAAGTGGTGATTCGTCTTCCTCATGAATAATGGATTTCCTTGGTTTGGCATTTCCGTTCATGGAGCCTTGACGAAGAAGATCTGAACTCGAGTCATTGCTGCTGAGTGATCCTGACTTATTCAAATGCCTCGTACCTGCAAAGTTAGATCTGTATGGCGACTCTGAGATGGGGTCTTGTTGGAAAATATTGCGACGACCAAGCCTCTCCATGGACAAGCGGCTTCCCTTCCTTTTCAGACGAGAACCTGCAAATCAAAAGTAAGTAAAACTACAACAAGTCTTATATAACAAAATAAGCAAATTTAACTACAGCACATTTTCATTCACATTCATATACAGTATTGAGGACATGATTGATACTCAAATCATAATTTCATAGATTTTTGAAGATATAATGATATACAGAGAACAACAGTACTACATAACCATGAAGACAGGTATCGCTGATGCATGCAAGAGATGCTGTTTCTGTACTTGGTTTGAAGGTTTGTAGGTATTTTTATTGAGTGCTGTGTGCATGACTGTGAGGAAATGGGTGATAACACGAGAGGAGACTACTTTTAACAACAAACAAGTATCTAATTGTCTACAGAACAAGTTGCACAAAGTGAGCTATAGAGAGAAACATTGACAGCCATATGGATACCGCCAACCAGTGCTTTCGCAGCGCATTACACGCTAAAAATACTAAACTAACTGGCATTTAAGCAAAACTATGTAAGTTAAAGCAATAGAAAACAGTGAAACACTACACTGGTTTCTAGTATGTGAAAAATTATTTGTGAAAATAACAACTGGATGGTTGGTCGTTGTTCTGAAAAACATGAATGAAAAATTTTTAGAATCGTTTGAATTTCAAACTTAGAAGTCAAATCACTCAAACAGTTGTTGAAAATTTAGGTTAAGGCAAAGTGTGGATCAGTTAAAGGTTGCCAGTCATGCATTTCAGAAACAGCAGAAAAGCCAAGTCACTATAAGAAACTCACATGCACTCATGGATGAAAGATCGATAAAAAGGTTCCTACTTTTGGGGGAAACCTATACATATCCCGCATGCACGAGCAATATAAGTTAAAATCAAGGAGAGAAAGTTTAAGTGCATTTGTAATGCGTGCAAGAAAAGAGAGAAAAGTGGTTCATCTAAATCGAATTAAAAGGCTAATTACACTTGCATGTTGTGATATTGGTATTAATACAATGGACGAATACCTGTCCTGGTTGAAGGATGTGCCACATCCCGCTTGCTGCGCACGGCCACTTGACGACATCTTTTTAGTGGTCCAAGCACCTGCTTCCGGCTTCTCCAACCAATTTACACACATTTTGTACATATATATGTATCATGATCTGTACATATATATACACAATGTCTCTAGCTAATTCTACGGGTGCAACAAGAACTCCTCTCATCACTCGGCGTTAAAGGAAAATGACCTACTTGGTTACCTAAAAAAAGGCACTAGTCTAAGACAAAAGGAAGTAAGCGGAAGGTGCATTGGCTGGCGGTAGCAAAGACATTAGAAGAAGTTGTATGTCTTTGGACAGTTACTGACACAAAATGGTGTAAATGAGTCTGCAGGTGACTGCAAGTGGAAGGGATAGCATTCACTCTAAACTTGGTTTCTTTCCATGACGAGCAAACGTTTCTGTGCAAGACAATTCACAAAAGCACAATGTATATAAATATGGTCACAAAATGATGGTGTGAGTAGATGCATGTTAGGAAATCAAAGGAGTCTGCTAGGGTTTTTTTTAGTGAACAACGGTGGTGACGATGACTAAGAGAAGGCCTTTTTCTTTCGCTGGATTCGGCTTGCTTTACCCGATTTCTGATGGTGCGTGTAAGTCGGAGTCTTCATGCCATTGTTGCGCAAAATTTCCAGTAATTCATAACGGAATGAATTGATGTCTTGTTTGATCTCATTGAGGTCATCTTCAGTGACTCCCTCTGTCTTCTCTCCTCTAGTCCTCTTCATTATGTATCTCTTCACCAAGTCTCTCATCACACTCTGTATAAAAAAGAACCATCAAACCAATGAGCAATAAAAATCTCACATAATAAGAAAATTCCTTATGGTCAGACAGCACCCTCTTTATCCTAAAGACAAATTAGTGCTTTTGACTTTTGCAGGCTTGGGCCTCTGGCAGTGAATCTGCTTTGCATATAATTATAGATGACTGTACATAGTAAAGTATTGAGCAATTTGATACAACTGTTGAAATTCCTCAAGTGGCAAGTGGCAAGTGGAAGATGTTTTAAGCACACTGAGAGTGAGTCCCTTACTTGGTTTCCTGCTATTACAGCTGTATCAAGTGAAATAGTTGCTTGACTGACTTACCTGGTACCTAGCTTCTTTTTCATTGACTTTTTTCACCAGTTTCTGAATAAATGGGAAAAAGCAACATCAAAGTTAGAACATTGCACTAAATTTTAATAAGAAACTAATCACGCCCAAGGATCTAGTACAATAAAGTCAGGATAAAAACAGGAAGCAGAATATTCAAGGTGTGTCGGTATATGTTCACACTATGTCACCATGTGTTTATCAAATAGGTGAAGACATATTCCTATGTCACTGCTTAGTCTGCTGTATTCCATAACCGACTTGGGTGTGTCTGATGAAACATCATTATGATGAAGGAAGGTTTAGGATCGCTCTTGGCTATACGCCATCTCATGATGGTAGGGCGGGATTTCAGGCAACTGACTTTGTAAGTTTGTTATTTTGCCCTCAGGGAACTTATCTCAATCAACTCTTAATCTTTAGTTCAGATGGTTCATCTACTAACAAACAACGATCAAAGGGTCAGTCCTCCCACTATGAAAGCAATATCATATTATGTATGATAAGACTTAGTGCTGAGCCAGGCAAAAAGATTTGTAATTCAATAGTTACTGTTACTGGATGCTAATGAACAGTTAATGACCGATCTTTCTGAATCAACAATTTTATTAGTCCTTTGCTATACCATGTTTTGTCCACAATTACTGAAGCTTATTTTCCTAAATTTACCTGAATATATGATAAAGCACATATAAATGCTAATAACAAGTGACTATGAAATCTAATTATAATATATTTATTGCCTTCACAACATTTTTCTTCACTAGCAATTTACTACATCGTGAGAATAAGTAAAATTCACCTTTCCTAAATTGAAGTTCAAATATGTAACACCCAAACTGAGTTTGAAAAATTGTCCCTGATTTGAAATATCTGGGTATACTCACTCTAATGCTCTGCCATTTGGACCTTTTCTGCTGTTTAGTACAAGTGCACAGTTTTCGGTGGAACCAGAGAAGGATATACCAGAAGGATTTGGGACTAGGAATGACATTGAATGGGGGTGGTACTGTAGCCCCTTCTTCAAAATAGTTGATCCAAAGTTTTGACCTGGCAAACTTCCATTCAGTGTCTGAATCATTCTGAAATGAACATAAAGTAATTATGAAAGTCTCCCAAAAATCATCAGAACTGACAAGGGATCAGAGTTCATAACATAATTCTATTTAAATTGACCAATTTTATTTTTGCATCAATTAATAAGATAAATTCTGATAACGTGAACACAAAAAATGTTATGAGTGACCAATTATGTCAAGTTTTAATCATAGTCTGACTTAAAAACAGTGTACTAAAAGGCTTCTGCTGTTGTACCACCTGAGGAGTACATGAACCTTAAGATAGAAAGTGTAGATTTAGTTACTTTAGGATGCAAGGCCAAAAACCGGCTAATGCAAGTGTCATAGATGTTTTTAAAGTTGACTTTAACTGCAACACAGTTTTAATGAAACAGTAGAGGAAACATCCTAGCATAAGAAGGGGTTGATGATTTTAGTGAGGTAATTTTGGGTCACAAGGGAAACAAGATTTATACTTTTCTTTTATGGCTAATGCTGTCCCATGTGTAAGTTGATATATTTCTATTCAGTGATAGTAATGCTTCCTGGCTTTGTAAAAGTTATTGCCCGACATGAAGCTTCTCTTGCATCGTCTTAGCGATCAAATAAATAAATGGGACTTCTGACCCAGTTTCCGAAGGTAAAGCTTACAAAATCTACCACTGTTTTAACAATTGTTTTAACAATTGATTGGCCCAGCCTCTCTAAAAACACAAAGACTCAAGAACATCACAGATGTTTGTGTAGAGAAATCAAAGACTTGTATCGCGAAGAAGCAGGTCTGTTTTACCTGTTCTCTTCAAGGCTTCTGTGGGATTTGCAATGTCATGAACAGTAACATCCCTTTTCCACTAACTTTACAAGTGATGCACATTGAAAATAGACACAAGAGGATACCACATCAGCAATTGCATTTCATTGGTGAGATCAACAAAGACAAAGACAATTATTTCAAAAGGGGGACAAATGTAAAAATTCAACACACAAAAGAAATGCTACTTACTGAGACATATTGGTAGGAGTTTGACAACATGGCAATCAAAGTGTTGAGAAGGACTATGATGACAATTGTACTGTAGGCACCAAACATTGTCTTTCCCACAAATTGGGTAACTGTGTGAGGTTCTTTCAACTCAAAGTTCTTCACATCCACCAAGGCAAATGCAGCAAAGTATAACGTCTGCGCAATCTCCCACAAACTGAAATATAAAGTATCCGAAATTTAATCTTCAATATTTTGTTGATACAACATTAAAGCAAGTTTTAAAAGTGTTAAGCAACAGCGCTATCGATCATCTTCATGAAACCTAACAATTTTTATAAGTTAAGATCTTTTTTTTTGTAAATAATAAGTAGATATTTATTGAAAGAAAACAATTTTGATCTCATGCAGTTCGAACATTGTATTCGGCATAACCCACACACAAACAACATTTTGAGAGGCCAGAGGAACAGACGCTGGCATGCATTGTCAATGATCAAGTTTTTTTCATAAGCAAGTGATACTGAAGCTTGTATGGAGGGAGAAACCAGCAGGACAAGTGAAACGTAAAGAATCCGTTTGTGTTCTTTCACTCACATAATATTCGAAAGGCTCAGAATTCAAAACCTATTGGTGTTTTCATCATAATATTCTATGGCTGATACTATATCATTGTATTTTAAACGACACCGGATTAATAATTATTCTTTATAGCAGTTAGGCGAAGTGTCTTTTTCTCCTTTGCAAGATGGTAGGGTCATGTGCAAGTTTTGAGAAATGCTAATTTATGGTCATCAAAAATAGTTCCATTTCTTTATCACCCAAATAAAACTTACTGTCTGTTTTCTCCTTATGGTCATGGCAAAAGAATCTGAGTGATACATAGATATCAACAAAAAATGAAGAAAAAAAGAAAAGGATGTCTAAATTATTTGTCAGTCGTACGTCACAAACCTCTATGCCCTGACACCTAAATTTCATCTAAAATATATACCCTGACTAGGCGCTCCCATCATTTGCACAGTAAACTAATGCTGAGATTTTTTTTCAAAATTTGGATAACATCTATTACTCGAGTGTGCTGCTGCATGCATCAACAATAATCCTGATTAGAGCCAGAGAAATTCCTGAGACAACACATTCGTTGGGACGTTGAGTGAAAGCCCAGAGAAAGTGAATCATGTGTTCCATGCAGAACTGTTCTCGCAGCGTACTTACCTCCCTAGAGACCTTTGTTAGGATAAATGGCGAAAGAAATTCAATAATAGAGGAAAAATAAAAACCACCAAAACAAGGAGGGGGTATTGTTCTGTTAAACAAAATCTTCTGCAGATATACAAAATATCCTAACCAGTTTATCTTCTCACCATCATAAAATGAAACTTTATTTGAGAAACAGCCAAATCAAACGCAAACAAGCAAACCTATTAGATGGAATGATGCATGTCAATAAAATAGTTATGAGAACAGTAAAAAAAATTTCAAAATCAAAGTATATTTCCGCTCTGGTAAACTAAACTTTATGTCATGTAATGTGAAGTCTCTGCAACCACTACCCGTAATAAATTGTAATTTGCGTGTGCCGGGTCATTTGGTAGATTCGTAAGGTGAATAACTAATGTAACTACCCTTAACAATTTCGTGTATTTATGTTTTTGAAATAGTTTTAAACATTTTTTTACTAAGGGTTGTTCTCTTCATTGCAGCCCTTTGAATTACATATAAAAATAAAAAGTGTGGAGATATGACTTACTTTGCAAGGACTCGGCTGCAGACCTGATCGCAATTATCGTCGTTTCGTGCATTGCATTCGGCACATTCTCTCTGCCTGGCAGCTGCGTAGTACCAGTAGAGCTGGTTGATTCCACAGGCGAAGGCTACTATCACAAGGACGACTAAGAAACTGAATTTGAGAATATCACCCAACATTCTGCCCAAAGAAATCTGCAGGGGACCTAGGTGAGCATTCACAGTAAACATGTAGACTAGTTTGAGGGTGCTGAAGATATTGGCAGTGGCAAACAGGGCTTCCGCAACCAGATTTGGGTCGTAGGCATCCCAGTTTTCTCTTGTGGCATAAGCCGCTGGGTCTCCCCTTTTTATCTCTGCTTGTACCTGTAACAAAATGGGTGTTCAATATTAGGACAGACATTTTAATATGAAACAAGTGGGACCACTGCTGCAAAGTAAAAAATTCCAGATTTTTTGGACACCAAGGAAATACATCTTAGTTACACAGACTAATGTTCGCTATATATATTAGAAATTTTCAGAGAAATCAATTCATTTTGCTAGTTTTTTTTACTTTATCCAATCTAAGAAATAATGATTTGCAATAAAATGACATTTAACTGCTTCATTTAATGATAATTTTGGGGATATTTTGATGTGATTTTCCCTATACTCTTTGGAAAAGTATTTCCTGATACAATGGAAGTATTAGTCAATTAGGATTATAGGAGCTTTGCAAACATTGTCTGGATTACAATGAATTGATTTTTTTGGATAAATAGCTTATCCTGAATGCAACCATCAGTGACAGAAGCAACACAGCAGAAGCCATATTTACAACATGCAATATGTCAGCCACACTAATGTGTCAGTTAATGTGCATGCCACAATAAATATACTGTACATAAAGGGCAATGCAGTGTGGTATTGTCAGACAAAAACAATGATATGCACATTAGCTAAGAGAATCCGTGGTTGACTTACCCTCAAATAAGCTACTAATTTCAGTGTGAATGTCGCAACATATAAAGAATTGGTTACAAAGTCAAGAATATTCCACATGTCCTGTATATACGTCTTGGCACCTTCATCCCATAATTGTTTGACCTCTTGCCACATTAAACCTGAAATATAGAGTATCAAATTATAAATAGTTTTTCCCATCCTCTGGAAGGTTGACTTTTGTATTAGGGCAATTCCGTAAAGTCCGATTTACAGATTTGACACTTTAGCAGCTTGTATAGCCCTACCATTACACCTAAGCTATTTCATTGTTAAACAGGGATGAGGCCAGGTAATAGGGGTATCAGACAAGTCATCAACCAAAACTCCAAATGCAACAGGAGCTGAGCTATGTCAAAATATCATCGTGTCAGACGTACATCGTGTGAGTACATCCGACACGATGACATATTACCTTGTAGCGCAGCTCCTGTTGCACTTTGAGTTTTGGTTTGAGGCTTGTCTGATACCCCTATTACCTGGCCTCATCCCTGTTTAACAATGAAATAGCTAAGGTGTAATGGTAGGGCTATACAAGCTGCTAAAGTGTCAAATCTTTAAATCAGACTTTACGGAATTGCCCATGAATCACTTCACTTCTGCAGATTGGTGGAACCAAAAAATGCGATAAGGAATCATTTTTATCTTCTTTTAATTGTTTCTGTTACAGAAACATAAAAAAAAAAAAACCATCAATAAGTGCAATAAAATAGGATCTTCTGACATAATTATGATTGGGTTTTTTTAAACACATTTTTTTAATTTTAGGCATCTTTATACCTTATGCTTAGCAATTCTTACCCACAACCCAAACTATAATCATCCACTCAACGACAGTTGGAGGTGACCCTCGAATTTCTCGACTCATCTTGTCGTTTCCTCCAAAATTAATGATGGCTTCTATCCTCTGAGACGTTAACACCAATAAAACTGAAAGAGTTTAATAACCCATGCAATAAGTCAATAAAAATATAATACCTTGCGTGACAATACATTGTGTGACAACTGGCAATTCAGTTTTACTATTAAATAATTTTTCGATTACAACACAAGCTTCTTTCATCATGAGAGAAGTTAATTAAGGTATGTCATAACAAAGGCGGGAAATTACACCTCTTCCAAATAGAAATAACTGAAAAATTGGTCTAATTGGCTGATGACACATGATATAAACAATATAAATATTGTTACCATTGGCCAATGACAATACTTGTCACGATATCATTGGCTGATGACGCACAATATCAGTAAGGAACAATTTATTATTTTCAATTGCTTGATGACACATGATGCAACAATATAATAATTGTTTTCATTGGCTGATAACACGTTAAAGCAATAATATAACAATTGATTTCCTTGGTTTTTAGATAACACATGATATAAGTAATATAACAATTGCCTTCATTGACAGATGATACTCATGATATCAACAATATGATGTTTGATCACACATGATATTAACAACATGATAATTATTTCCATTGGTTGTGACATATGAAACCTGCCTTTGGTGATAAGTTGAAGCTACTTCAGTTATAATACAGTTCATTGGGTTGCTAAAAAAACTTACAAATACAATGACTGTCGGTACTTACACAAAAATGAAAGGTATGATGCGCTGTGGCAAATGAACTTGATGAAGGGCCGCCTCATGAAGTGTCCTGCGGCACCTTTTGGCATAACGAGATACAGGAGAGACAGCATGGGATACATGAAAGACACTGTGCCGGTGAGTAGGGCTTTAAAGACGATTGGTCGCTTGCGGAATCCAGGCAGTCCTTCATACCACAGGGTACCGAGCAACTGTTGGCAGTTTGGGTGAGCTACAAACTGAATTTAGAGATTGAAGATTTATATTTTTCATGTAGAATTGTAACAAAAAGGATGCATTGCAGGTTACCTCAGTATAAGTTTGAAACAGAGCAATACATTCAGATATATACGCAACAAAATATGGCCCTTAATGTGTTGACAGGTGTAGGAATTCAACATTGAGAAAAATTTATGCAAGAAGAGTATTGATACACTGCATTCACAAACTGTTATGTAATTCCAGTTATAAGAGTCAAATTTTCAGTATATTATGATAAGGAAATAGACTCTGAATGCTCTTTATACAATGTTTGGCCAAAAACTTATTGTGTATCAGTTTTGTTAATTATCATGATACAATTAATAGTTGGCCTGAATTATTAGGTGAATGCAAAAAGGATAGAGGTTTGCTGGAAAAGTAACATATTAATTTTGCATGGTCACACTCACCCGTTTCTGTTTGTACTTAATGGCAAGTTTTAGGCGGGCGAGATTCATCCTCTCAATTTGTGTGGCTTGAGAAGTGTCTGTGACTGGGACTCCGGTGCTGTCGTGGTTGAGTATGATTTCCAACTCTTGAGATCCTCTCACCTGGTCCAGCAAGTCAACAGCAAAGTCTCTCACTCTTTTCGCTAAGTCTTCATAGTCTAATTTGAACTCATTCTCTAACCGAGACAGTCTTTTTAACTCCCAACTCAACTCGAAGGCAGTCAGGATTGGGTCCTTGCTACTCAAGGCTATCAACGAGGGACTCGCTAAAGCTCGGTAGGCGTTGATTCTCGACCGACTGTGGTTCAAACTGTCCTCACGACTGTTGGTCACACATTCCATACACTGGCACCGGACGTCGTGGGGTTTGGGGATGCGGTCCCCTCGGTCGAGAAGGATTTTGATAATCTCATAATTGTCTCTGTGTGCGGCCAGAATAATCGGAGTGATATCGGGGGTATATGAGCTCGATGGCACACCTCCTAAGAATCCCTGAAAAATCAACATATTAGATTAGTTATCACAGTCTAATAAATTCATAATCGAAATGTAAAATCGACTTTGTTATATGTAGGTGACATGTGAGGACAAAGTTATATATTATTATTCTCAAACCAAATTTCATGATAATCTTAAATAGCAAATTCCAGATTTTGCTAATTACAATTCATTTAATGGTCATGATTTTTGTGCAATTCATTAGCAAGATCATCAGATTCTCATACTCATAATGTTGTGACAATCGTTTCAGATTTAATTGAATGCATGCGATCACGATTATTTTAACAGTGTTCCAGAAATAATTTCTCGAATCATGAATTGTGTGACATTATGTGTTAAGTCCATGATTCAATTCAAATTGGTGATTCATGCTTGAAATACAGTAACCAGAATAGTAAAAGATGTTAGTCCTCTATGATTGAGGCTGAAGTTTTTCATTACAACACTCCACTCAACTCCGGTTAGACTAAGCCAAGACCACACCAACGATTGTGAGATACGACATCGTACTATAGTTTTGAAAAGTGTCCTTTGAAATACTAATGTCTTGTCTATTTCTTTTCTAATTCTCTTCTAGTTTAGCTAGTATGTTTTGCTGTATGTTCTGTTAATAGTGCAGTGAAATCTAAGGGGAATTTTCAATCCATACCGCATCCTCATCATCCTTATACTCGTGGTTCTTTGTTATGTCCTCTGTCATGAGCTTGAATAAACGGACTATTGACAAAAAACCCTGTAAGAAAAGGTCAGAACATGGCATCTGCCATCTTTCAAATTTTCAATTCCAATTTCAAAACAGAAAAATTACTTCTTTTCTTGCTTAGTTTCGAATTTACAAGTTTAATTTCATTTTAGAATTTACCATTTCTAGTTTCGAATTACAAGAAATAAATTTCTTTCAAATGTGGCAGATAAGATTGTTACATGTGCCATTCTTACTTTCAGATGATACTGTTTCCTCATTAAGGAGGATAATTTAATCATTAGTAGATTCATAATAATTTCTTCTTTTTTTTCAAAATGGATTGTTTTGTCGTATATGTACAGTGAATGTGTGGACTGTGAACTGATCTAATGGCCAAGCGCGTTGAATGAAATGATAGTGCGGTATAAAAAATAGATTAAAATGTATGAATGATATTAAAATTGAATATTATATATGGAAAACAATTGTGAAAAGAAACATCTGACTTCATTTTGGTGTGAAATAATGAGATTTAAAGAAAGTGCAAATAGTAATAATTGTAATAATACTTCATTTATTCATATATTCTTTTTAAACATTTAGTAATAATGTCTAATTGATATGAATTATAACCAAAATGAATACTTTTAGGGGTACATATTACCAAATACACCCATTCTAGAAAGAACTTTAAAACAATGGAAACATTGCCATAACCTTTCCTCACCGACCAACCAGAATCATTAATTTACATATTGCTGTAGTGAGTAGTTCTAAATATAAATCATGAAATTAATTTCTGTGATGTGCCACCATTTTACCTTTTACAAATGCTGAAGTTCACAAATCTGTGATAAATATGAGGTGTCATCATTTACAATTTGACACTTTGTGGTCAATACAAAACTCTACTTAAAACATTAAATGGGCACATACATTTTGTATTTATTTAAATCACTCAAATATTTCTGTGGAGACTCAAAATGTAAATAAATTGAAAATGTACATTTTTGTAAAACCAAATATCAGGTGTAATATATACAATTCTAATTACCTGATAAACAGGTAAACTAATTTTGGATCTAAAGGATTGGGTACAATGGGGTTTCAATTCTATTTGGAGCTTGGGAACAATTGACTGAATCTCAAGGCTAAAATTTGGCCATGTACTCCAATTTCATATTCCTTTCTTTCATTGTTTCCTTCATAACTACTGATGACATTTGGAAGAAAATGCAATTAGTAATTTTAACAATGTCATTGAATGTTTGATGAAAGATTGGGATATCTTTATCTTATTCGCCACATGTTTGGCTAAGGGGTCAAAATTGCATATTTTTTTGAACTGACTGATTCATTTGTCTGATTTTGCTTCAACGACAACCTCTATGGTGTTGAATGTATTAAATGACACAAAATCAAAGAAATAACGTCAGCTTTTTCTTCGAATCAATTGAACTGTTTGCATGGAAGGTTACGGAAGGACATTTACATCTACCAAACCTTCAATGATTGTGCAGTGATGGCGTCATTAGATAAATATGTGAAAAAATAAGAAAAATAAGATGAAATTGGAATACAAGGCCATTTTGAGGAGGTACACTTCGGGAATACTCGCTTTCCAGGGATTATTTCTATTTTGGGAGGCTCCAGGAATGGTTTCCACAAAAAAATGTGTTAATATGATTCTAAGGCTATGCCATGCATCTAAGTATATTACATGCACAGTGAGGTGAACTAGCTTCAAGCTGCTGGTGATAATTTGCATAAATTGCTGAATTTGCATATCTCCTGGTGCTCAGCACGTGCTAGGCATGCTTCTGCCACCGATGACGTCATACTTACGTTTTCCTTCACTGGGGAATCTGTTGAACTTTTCTTTGCTTGGATTATCTACCACAAAGAAGACTCCATATTACTAAAAGTGCACACTTGTATTTAAACATTCTCTATAGGTTGGATTTAGCAACAGACTTGTTGCTGGATAACTGATATGGGCAATTTAATTCATGTATGTATGTGCTCTTAAAATGCTCTTATAATAAGACCTAACCCATTATGTCTTATTATAAAAGCAACCCATTAGGTCTTATTATAAGAGCATTTTAAGAGCACATACATATGGGTATGGTGGTATTTTGATATGTGACAACACAAGCAGAAGAGGTCCTGATCCTCTGTACCCATGAGCGTGTCAACATGAGTGGGTACAAAGGAGCCATGACTTAAAATCATCATGTGTGGGATTATGTCAAAATACCGCCATACAGCAATTTGGTCTTATTTTATAGGCCTATACCCCATTATGTAATCCAAAAGAGAGCTGAACTTCACTCAGATGATCTATACTCTACAGTTGAATCAGCCAATCTGAGCATAGGTAGCTGTTCAACTGATGATGTCCCAATACTATGACATAACATGATGTCACAATAATAAACAATGCACTGAGTGTGAAAAATAGCCATTGAGTGCACAAAAAGTCTTTGAGTGCAATCATTTAGTATAAAACACAATACCACTTGGGTTATATCTACTGCTTATAAATGTATATTCATGTGGTACTGTAAGCATTGTGGGGCATATTAGTTGTAGTCTATGAGTATAATTTGGCATCAAGGCACAAAATGCCTGTTGCCCAACTCAAAATAAATTTGTGTATGCCCTACGCCAGCCAGTAGAAACAGTTTGAGATTAATTACAAAGGTCAACATTAATTTTTCAAAGTCTCACCAAAGATTATCTACTGCATACACTGTAACAACAATGAGAAAATGGCAAACATCACACTAAATGTCTTATATATTCACCATCTCATCATTGCCTAAGGGTTGTGAGATACCCTCAAAAAATGTTAGTTGTATTTTTTTCAATTCCCCCATTTGCACACAAATACAACTAACGTTTTTTGAGGTTATCACACTACTCTAGGCAATATGTTACAGAATCTTTTAATGGATTGGTTTCGTTGGAAATACGATATGTAAAGATTCAGATAATAGACTAGGGCCATGCTTCTTTCTGATGTCTGAAAAAACTTTCTGATCATAGATAAAAAACCTTTTTTGTGAAATGTAGATGACTCTCCTCTGAAGGAAAATATCATATAACACTTTTTTTCATAAATGTATTTTGGTAGTGCTGATGGGCCTAACCCAACAACACTGTAAAATTTGAAATTTTGGGAAGCTCAAATGATTGAGTGAGATTGTTGCACAATTTTTTTTAAACTAACATAGCTTGTTGTTTTGAGTTATGATAATCTTTTCCGTTTTCATAACTTAAGACAACAAGCTATCTTATAAGCTTAGCTGAAAAAAATTGTGTAACCGTCTCACTCAATCATTTAAGCTGACCTGAATTTAAGATTTTACAAAGCAGCACATTGCAGCAATGATGTGACAATGTCCCAAATTTGGTTAAAATAATGTTGAATTGTCTCTCAGAAATTATGTCGCCACAATGTTGTGAAGCAGTGACAAAATATGATGTTAGCATGCAATATTGTTCTACTGGAATCGGGCTTTAAAATGATGTTTCAAATGTCTTGATATCTCACTCCAATCCAAAGATATGGCACCTCAAACATTGATGATACGGAACATTGAACTTTGAGAAAATGGCATTTGAATCTCCCGTCATTGCAATAAAGTAAATCAAGAAATACACCCAATTTAAATAATTTAAAATCTGTTTTTGGTTAAAATTGTCTTAAATATTCAAAGAAAAGGGCTTTTACCAAAACGTGGTACAAACAGCTAAAAAGCATCAAAATGTGACCTTTTGACACATTTTGCTGATTTCTGGAAAATAGGGATTGCCTACTTCGAACTCATTTTGGTGGAGCACGTCATTGTCATTAAGTATTGAGAAATTCAGAGAAAACTTCAATGCTGTGTTCATGTTGTGACAACATAATTTCTACCATAAATTATAATAATTATACATCAATCCACCAATTGGCAACGTCTTGTTTACGTTGTGTGACTCTTTGGAAGTTTTATACAATGGGAATATTTCGATATATATTATCCTCTCTCATGCTTTTCTTCCCCACTTTTCCAATGTATGCTGATAAATCTGTTTCTAATTGTAGCTAATTAACAGTAAGAGCTCTTTTTGTGTATATAATGAGATTGTTATTCACAGGCCTGCACATGTCAAATTCAGATGTTGAGATGATGACAAAAAATTCTATTTGTAGTTTATATTATTTGATCTGATACCGAATTTGCTTTGTTCGTTTTGTAATCCCCAACACTTGCATAGAATATTGAGAGAGTTTTGGTTTGTTTTTTTAGAGAGATTTCACTAACACAAACCATATTGATTTTTATTTGTTAATTAAAGACTGACATCTTGCAGTTTTGTTTTTTAAAGGTCAATCAATGTAAACTTACAGCGGTGCTGTTTAATCCTGTTCCAAATTACAGAAGTTGTGGGTGATAAAGATTGTAATGATATGTTCTGCGTGTTTACTAATAAGTATATTTCATACCAGATTGGAGATATTCTCAATTTTGCTATGCTCTCTTCTAAATTTCAGTGTCCATATCTTCCAGTCATTGTTGTGCTTATAAGGACAAAGACAAAAGGGAAGACAAACATGATTTCTTGAAACAATTTTACAAATACTGGAAGACTCATTTATCAACTGTTCAGAAATCATGCTAAAGTTTATAATAAATTAATGAAGGAAGGATTTTGGTTATAAAAAGAGAAAACCTTGAAAAAATGCATTGAAACCCAAATTGTGACCCAACACATTTTATTTGTGAGCATAAAGTTACATATTATTGGGATATTCAGAGTTTTTGATATGTCTATGAGTATGGATTAATGCTGTAATATTTAGGTTTGCTGACACAGCAAGCATGATTTTGTTTACCAACACTATTTGCACAGTGGGATACCCCACATATTATGTTACACACCCTTTGCTGAGCATGAATAATTTATGCTCTACATATATGTTGAGCTTCTTCAGCAGGTATGAACAGGTAGCATAAAGTTGGGCGGGCCCATTTTAGTGAGCTGCAGCAGCTAGCATTCAACTATAGAGCTGAATTGAGCTGCAGCTTACAATGAATTGAGCTCAGACTTTCAACCAGCCTCTGCCTCACTGAGCTCCACAGGTGATGTAATTTTACCATTAGAGGGCGTCTGATCTACATGGTGCCACCTAACTTTCAAAATAAGAAACTGTAAATTCTTCATGTGAAAATGTTAACTTCATAAGAAACTGTAAAGGCTTCCTAGTAAATATTACAGAATGGTGGAGCGTTGGATTTCCTGAAAAACCTGTTAAAAGCAAAACTAAAGACTCTCCACATAACAATAGGTTACCTCTGTAGCTTTTCATATATATATATGATGAAATAAATTAATTCTCTTGTAAAAGACCAATACCTGATTCTCATTAGCATGTTTATATTGTGCACAAAATGGACTAAAGAGAGCTTTATGGTCCCAGGGGATATGATGTAGATGCACCATACTACTAATACACTGTTGATTGCATCCATTCAACATTCTAGTGCTATCCCCAAACCTTAATTGGCATGCTGCAGCCATAGGCATTGGATAAATCATCTTTTTTCTCCTGAACTTGAGGTAAAAATAATTCTTCTGGATTTTTAGGAAGAGGGAGGCTTCAACTCCCCCCCCCCTCTCCCTGGTTGCATCATCTATGTTAGCAGTTTGTGTAGGGCTAATTTTACCAAATTATTTCTGGTGGAATTTAAATAAGTTTCTTTCTTCTTCATTCATTGCATCAAGACTCATGTCAAGCCCAGGTTCATCGCATTGGTCAGAATAACTGAGGCAAGTAAAATAGATCTGAATTTGGGAACATGATTTTAAAACAATACGTTTTAAATTGCGTCTATCTCACTCTCTGGTCCTAGATTTCTCTTTAGTGATATTATTATGTTTTGCTGGTCTCCGACAAACCGACATTGAGGGACCAGTTAAGCTTTTCAATTCAAACCCAATCAAGGGTGAAAAACACTTCAGATATCTTCTTTCATATCCTACTAAATTAGTATTACTAATAAGGTTGCTGTTCCATAGGCCCGTGCTTGCTGATACTGCGACGAAACGAAACATATACTTCAAGGTGTAATCTCTGATTCCGCAAGTTATTCTGAAGACATATGTTATATGTTCCTCCACCAAAATGTCGTATTTTAGATTCCCCTTAAGTGGTAAGTTTTCGTTAGTGTAATTTGCATGAACAGTTACAGAAATGTAGGCTGAGTTACATATATCTTTTACTGTGTGCCTACGTCATCACTTTGGGTGGGGCATCCACAGCATCTTGTCAGTAGCAATTTTACTGCTTAACACGGAAATAATTATTGGGTGGTGCCGTTCTACATGTTGCAAACTTAGGACAAAATCAAATGGGATCGGCTTAAGTACTTGCTAAATGATCCATTTAGATAAATTGCTTGTAAGATTATTGAGAAATGAGGAATTCTATCTCGAAGAAAATGCCTTGTATAACCGAGAAACATTTGGCAAAATAGGTAAATGCAGACAGATTTTGGATGAATGTCACGTTTACAGAAATATGATATTTTGTTTGCTAGAGGTACAAAAAAAATGCTGTGGTTTATCACAGATTGTTTAGTGCATAACAAAATGCTTCATCTATACGGAAAATAGTTAAGAATGACACTCAATATTACACTGTATAAGATTTGAAATGTTGAGTCCGCTGAAACCATTGAATGAGACTGTTGCACAATACCTTTGAGCTGATATAGCTTGCTGTTTAAAGTAATGATAATCTATCCATTATCATAACTTGAAACTAACAAGCTACGTATGTTGGCTCTCAAATGAATTGCGCAACCATCTTTCTCAATCATTTAAGCTGATCAAAATTGAAATTTTACAGTATCTTATGAAAAATGTTATTATAAGGTCACGTTCAAGTGAATTTTATGAATGAGTCTTTGGCAGCCAAAGTATAAATTTTCCTCGTTTGATGTATAATAGTAATGATTGCCATTAACTCTCAGAATATAAGGTTACTGGTGGACTACTATGAAGTGTTACATTACAACCTCTGCTAAATGACCATTTAGTCTGCAATTATAGCAGTTGTGCACAATAGCCTATTTACTAGGTCGCACCTGGCAATATTTAGTGGGGTCACAGCAGGAAAATGCGTGCTGTGAATAGCTATTTCCCATTAGTGCCTTTTGAAATACGTTGCTTTTAGCAAACTTCGCAAATAAAGTAAAAGGAAAGCCGGCGATTAAACTAAAACTGCGTACACTAGTGTGTTCAAGGAATGTTCCAGAAATGCACAACGAAAGTCTATCATTGAGAAAGGTAAAAAAAAGGGGCCTATTACATAATATTATCATCTTAACAATTTAATAATCGCAATATAATTGTCAATATTTGTACAGTCTGTTTAGGGATCACTTCAGGGAGTCTTAGCCTACTCTTAATATTATAAACCATAATTTTTATAAAATGCAGAGTGTATATCTAAAAATATACAGATCTGAAAGCAAAATATGGATGTGATAGTTTGTCATGATTATGATGAAATAAAATGTTTTACGTTTGTTACAGAAATCATTTCCAAGATCAACCCCCCCCCCCTCGAATTCATTTCAAAATCAATCAGTGCAATCAAAAGTTTCTTCCCATGATATATTACTCTATTTACTTTATATGTATCTTAGGTTACTCTAAGAAACTAAGCTACTACAGCTGATTAATTTATGCAAAAACAGGCTGGACTAGTTACAAGTCTCAAGTGATTATAATGTTGCTTGGGATTTAATTTAGGCAGGTGCAAAGATTCTGATCACATTCTGGGATCAATATTTAGCAGGTTTCATCTAGTGGCTGGCATCATTCGTGTCTGGAATGGTCTAGTAACGACCCTTCAATGAATTTGGTCGGTTGGAATAGCTCTTGCAATGTTTTTGCACCTGCTCTGGTCTATTATTCAACATGTTAATCGAGAATCAACGAGGAAGCGTGATCATTATGTTGAGTCTTTTTGACGACTGATGATACATTTTTAGTTGATCTAGACTTTAGAGCTAGCAGTGATACCTGTGAAAATGATGAACGGATCATGCACAAATAAATGTATAAAGAAGTTGTAATAAAATGGTCTAGTTACGACCCTTCATAGAATTTGGTCGATTGGAATAGCTCTTGTAGTGTTTTTGCACCTGCTCTGCTCTATAATTCAACATGTTAATTGAGAATCAACTGATGAGGAAGCATGATCATTGTGTTGAGCGTCGTTGACCACAGTGATACATTCTAGTTGATCCAGGCAACAATATAAAGAGATAATGAAATATTGATCTGATCTGCAACCCTTTTTCAGTTTTAAGATAATTGAACTACAGGGTGAACTGATTAATATACAAAACATTCAATAAGTCAGATCTTCCGCAATAAATTGTAGTTGATCCACTTTTAAAAGGCTACATAGTAAGAAAGACTTCATCTATAGGCGAATTTTCTGTTAGGCTAAATGCACTTTAAATTTTGAATTTTGAGGTAGCTTAAATGATTGAGGGAGATGGTTGCACAATTTGTTTGAGCTATCATAGCTTGTTGTTGTAAGTTATAACAATGAAAAGATTATCATAACTCACAACATCAAGCTATGTCAGCTTAAACAAATTGTGCAACCATCTTACTCAATCATTTGAGCTGACTCAGAATTTCAAAATTTACAGTGTGGACTGTAAGACTGCTTTAAGACTTTTTTAGATCTAGGAACTCCTTTCAAAAACTGTGTAATAAACTGCTTTAACAAGTATTGGGCCTTATTTTGGTATCATACCCGTTTTAGTGTCAAATGCCATTCCATAAAAAGGCCTGATTGGCAATATTGGGAGCTATTGGGTGTGTATTACCCATAATGACAAAATGATCCCTTTGTTTCTCAGCCATCAGTCACTCAGAAGTATTTCTGTTCCTTCATCGATATGAGCCATAAAATAAGGTGATGACTCATAAGCATATCTGGTTTCTTCTTTTCCTACCCTACTGACTAATGGACATAGAAGTGATGTTATATAATGCAAAACAAGCTTCTTCTTAATATCTGTGAATTTACTTCAACTGCAGTTTTTTTTTTTTTTCAATAAAAATCATGCAGTGAAATATTTAGAGGGGGGGGGGGGCACTGAGCCATACCTCCCCCCATGTTGTGCCCCCCTCAGACCATTTATAGATACTCCCCTGGATTTATATGCATACCTAGGTTGTGTCAATATTAAAGCTAAAATTAAGTTTGACTTGGGTCCAGATCAGGTTATACTTGAGAAATAAATAACAGTAAAAGTTATAAAATGTTTGAAAAATAAGGAGTCTGAAAAACGGGAGTTTTGATCCACGTTCTTCTTAATTCAAACTATATTTCGTATGATTATCTTGCTCCGGAGGTTGGCCTAATATCCTATGCAAGGTTCAGCTGCTTCTGCAAATTCCTTGTGCATCACGTTCTTCCAGTCTGGTTTTCCCAGAAGTTGTGACTATGCATGGGGAATTTCAGCTTGAACGTACACCTGCTTGGTATTCATCAAACCAAAGCTCTGCTTTTTAATATTTCAGTATTTTTTAAAACAGTTTTATTTTCTTTGATGTGAAAACTTAAGTTTAACCGAGCTGCAAAATATGGATTTTTGATCGGTTCGACTGTCTGCTTGCATACAATGTAACTAATTGAATCATTGTGTTTGCTTTTTGTGTCCGAGAGCAGGGCCTCGGGCCCTTTGTCGTCATCAATGGGATTGTCGTATAAAAAGTTGGTGTGGAGCGAAAAGCATTTCACAGATGCAAGAACCACCCAAAGTTATGATGCCATTATGATGCCCAGTGTTTACACTGTTGCGCAAGATGCCCTGGCTTTAATCTTATGTCTCACTGCTCTAAATAGTTAACTTTAATCCACCAAATTCCTCCTTGCTCAGCAGACGATTTCTGAGAAGCATCTTCTTCTTCTTCCCTTTGGCCCTTCCGCCCTGAGACAAAGTGGGGTGCACCACAACCAGAGATTTAAGCTTCAGCCAATTACTAAAGATAGACAGATAGATAGACAGATAGACACATAGATAGACAGATAGATAGATTGATAGGTAGATTGATAGATCTATAGATAGAATGCAACTTTTAACAATTTTTAGAGATGTGTTAATGTAATGATCATATCCCATTGAGTTATATATAACTGCTCGAGGACACGGTGCATGCATTGCATGCTATTTTTATCTTTAATGTTACGCATACATGTAAAAATAATTCATTTATAATTTTTAACAAGGCCGAAGATGACTTGATTGAGAGATCAATGTAAAGTCCTTGCTTAAACTGAATACAAAAATTACTTTGGCCTATCCTAATTTAGTTTTTATTCTGTAAAATCCTATCACATATCTACAAAACTAACATTGACACCATATAGCATTCTACTATGACCTAAATGATCCAGTGCTCATAATCTGGGTTTCCTATTGTACTAATGTACAAACGGCTTACAAATCCTCATTCACTTATCCAAGAGGCATTTGAGCCTTTTAGTCATGCAAACGACCCATGTCTTGCCTTATGCATCATGCTACTCGATGTAGGTTAATTGTGGGATGTTTCACCTGTCAAAATAGCACCTATGACAATGTGGGGTTATGACTGTACATGAAGGGCATGATAATCATTTCATGAGGTGTAATGTATACTGTGTTGCCCAATTTGGATTGCTTACAATTTGGGAAATTTAAAGTATATCATATTTTGAGAGTCACCCCAGTTGGCACACGACGTAAACCCCGACATTGCTTATTGGTGGAGGTCTGGTTGCTGGTCACGTTGATATGTATGGTAGAGATTATGTCGCCCCAACGTGAACACTACGTAGGGGTTTTTTTACAACATTGCAACAACGTCGCAAGCTAACATCGAACTCTTGACATTGCCTCACAATGTTGTAAAACGTCGCCACAACATTGCATGCTAACGTAATATCTTTGATGTTGCTTCACAACGTTGTGACAACATAATTTCAACCATAAAATTCTACGTCATTTAACGAAAAGGGTGACGTAGTTGCAACGTTGCTGAAACGTCGATGTGCCCATGGGGACTCCTAATAAAATGTAATATTTTAGCAACGGTTTGTATTGTACTCTCTAACAGATCAGGAAAAATAAACTCTTAAAAAAGTGTTAAGAAGTAAATTCTTGAAAAGCCCTCATTTGACAAAATATTTTAAAAAGCGTAGCTTGGCTACCCCAGACTGTTCAGAAACATATTAATAATTGCACTTAAAATGACAAAAAAATTAATAGTCTGGTTGAAATATGTTGACTGCAATTTAAATCCATTGATAGGAATTCAACATTTCTGTTAAATCTGAACCCAATCTGTTTCATATTTTCCACAGTTGCAAATTGTTTTGTCCATCAGTTCAAATAGATGAATTTATGTTATTGTATCGTAATTAGCTCAAGGCCCACCAGATAAAGGAAATCACCATAAGGCCAATTCCATAATACAAATTTTACTATTTATTTGTCAATTGCAAACTTACTCAGGTAGGTTCGTTCTGAAAATGTTAAACAGGGAAGTTCACAAATGGTGATGTCCTAAATTTATTCGCAAAATTATGTGTTTTTTTTGCATTTACATCTTCATGCAAGAGTGGGGGTTGTACCCCCCTTGGATCCGTTACTGTTAAGTATTTCTGACTAGCCTAGTTCCCATTTAATTAGTATTTACACAAATTTACAATACTTGAGATTATATGCATACAAGTATATGAAAAACATACTGCCAGGCAAATCACCAAGGAGAGAAATTATTATTGGCATGTGGTGAGAGTGATTTAAACTCAAGATACACACTTTAATTATTTCTTCCCAATTGCGTATTAACTGCAAAACAATTGGCAACTGTATACAAGCAGCTGCTCTGCGAGCTACAGGTTTTCATTTATATTTAGCTGGAAATAGGCCTATTTGATGTCACCTTGACATTTCAGGTGTGACAGTTTATCCTGTGTATACTTTTTAGGCAATGTTTGAGAGTAACAGCAGACTGAGGAAGCATGTCATTTGACCATTGTTGAAAAGTGTAATAAAGTGTCTACACTGCAAAATTTGAAATTTTGAGACACCTTAATTATTGAGTGAGATGGTTGCACAATTCCTTTGAGATAACACAGCTTGTTGTTTTAAGTTATGGTAATCTGTCCGTTGTCATAACTTAAAACAACAAGTAATATTAGCTCAAAAGAATTGCGCAACCATCTCACTCAATCATTACCCAGAGAGTGTCAATCATTTAAGTTGACTCAAAATTAAAATTTTACAGTGTAGGCAAATGGTGGTATATGTAATATATCGCTTATTATTTTTCTGTATAACAACAAAAAGACAGTACAATAGATATCAAACAGTTACTTATATCACACAGTAAAACCAGCTGCCATAACTTTTATGGCAATAACCATGCATTAAAAAATGATAATTATTACACCAAAAAGAATGTCTTTTTTTACTGTAAAATGACAATTAATTTTTTATTCATAACAGTAGTTGCCATTAAAAGGACACAGCCGGCTTTACAGTGCAAGTCTGTATCAGAATTCAGAAATGCATATAGGAAGCATTTAAAAGATTAAAAGCTTTCAGAATTGAATGTATACTTAAAAGAAAAAAAAGAGTTCCTCTTAACCATAAAGAGAAATAACAGATTATCAAAACACCAAAATGCTAAGATCGAATGCAATATGTATCGAGTCTAGAAGCAGAGATATAGATGAAACAATTCACAAGAATTACAATCGTTCACAACATTTGCCTGCAGTGGCAAGCCACACTGTCCCTCCTGTAGTCACTTCTCTTATCAGCAGACTGTAAAATAAGAATTTTGTGTCAGTTTAAATGATTGAGTGAGATGGTGGCAAAATTCCATTGAGCTGCCTGAACTAGTTGTTATAAGTTATGACAACAGACAGATTATCATAACTTAGAGCAACAAGCTATGTAAGCTCGAAGGAATTGTGCAACCATCTCACTCAATCATTTGAGCTGACTCAAAATTCTATTTTTACAGTCTACTTATAGGAGAAGTGACTACAAGAGGGGCAGTGTGGAAACTGCGGATAGTATTGTGAATGATTGCAATGTAGGTATACTGTAGAGGAAATTTATAAACTTCATAATAGGTCATATAGATTTATAATAAAGAAGAACAATCATATAACAAATACAGAGAATTATATACTTACAGACAAGTCTTTTTTGTTGTGAGTTTGATGGGCCAGGAGCATCTCAACAGCTTCGACATTTTCTTCATTGATGGCATGAAGCAGGGCATCTCCAAGTTCCACATTGAAGCTGAGCAACAGTTCTATCATTTCTATATTCTCATTCTCTATGGCTATGAGTAACGCAGTCCTTCCAAGGGGATCCACACAGTTTATGTTGATGTTGAAGTAGATTTGAGATTCTTCTAAACTTTGTCTGGCTGTGGGTATGTCTCCCCTCTCCACAGCCAGTAAGAATTGTTTCTCATCATTGTTCAAGTCAGTTTCCTTCCTGACTATGCCCATGCCTAGACTGTCACCCTCAGTGACATCTATACCCAGCTCGTCCATGAGCTTTTGAGGGTTCATCTTGGCCTCTTTGTATTTCTTGTATACCTTATCCATGGCTGTTTCCTTCACCTCCTTCACCTCACCCTCCTGAAAACAGAAAAAAAACTAAATTAAGTCAACTTTGTTTTTAGATAAGACCTTATGGTATATGCTGAGAGATATACTATACACTGTAAAATTTGAATTTTTAATCAGCTTAAATGATTGAGTGATATGGTTGCACAATTCCTTCGAGCTTTCAAGGCTTGTTGTTTTGAGTTATAACAACAAAAAGATTATCATAACTCAAAACATCAAGCTATGATAGCTCAAAGAAATTGTGCAACCATCTAACTCAATCATTTGAGCTGACTCAAAATTTCACATTTTACGGTGTATGTATTCCTGTATCCAATTGTCTTTAACATGACAATTAGAGGGATCGACTGAATGACATCACTTTTATTTCTCCTGCTGAAAAAAAAATTGGGATGTCCTAAAGATATTCACAGTACAGGCATATAAGTTGCATAGAACTCAAAGATGTCAGGAATTTTGTAATTGTATAAATTAGTATTTGTATAACTTGATTCCCTGATGTGGGGAAATTTGTGGTGAGCCTTCCATTGACTACAGCTCAGGGCAGCCACAGAGCAGTGCCCCATGGGCAGATGTTATGGAACGTTGCCCGAGGTTCCTATGCCGTAGCACCCTCCAGTGTTGGTGATCACTGTATGATGACGATTGATGAGAAGACTGTGAGTGTGCACATGCCCCATTAATTCAGAGATAATTAGGGCAACAAATTCATAAATACAAGCCATAAAGCCCCAATCATCCATCACCTAGAATAGATAGCTGCACCAGACAAAATAGAAAACTGTTTATCATACAAATGTTTTAAAAAGTTTGGTGAAACGTGATGAAGATGCAGATGATCTCCATAAAGTTACCACTTCCTAACAAAACATCATTTCAGTTATTTTATTATAAAAAAAGAATCATCATGTTTATATAAATTAAATCAAGCATACAGGCGACTAACAAGTGCTAGCAAGCTTAATCATTGAACTTGACTTTGACCTACTATTTTCCTAAAGACTCTAAGATGGCGTTACATAATTTGTGATCTAAAGGCAATTAATCAAGTCTTAGACAAAATCCGTAAGAGGTGTTTCCTTTGATGAGTTCTAATAGCCATAAAGCCAATATAGTCTGGTGTTATTGAGGGCAGTGCCTGGATAAAAGACATGAATATGTTTATCCACAGGCCAGCCAAGTGCGGCTCAATACACCATGTTACCTTTTCATTTAGAAATGGCGGTAGACCTTTTTGGAACCAGATGAAATATATTATTGTGTCAGACTAAATTGCTGTACAAAAAAGGAAAAATGTGTTCAACATAGGCCTATGGTATTTTGGTCAAAGCTAGGCAACATTGTTGGTATAGAGGGTTGGGTGTAATAGGTTGCTCCAAAGCACTTGGCTTAGGGGCCGGCCCTCTAGCTCAACTGGTTTGATAGCGGACCTTTAAAGGGGTATGTATTATATGGTGCATCAGCCTGCCGCCTGAGGCTACTCTGGTTCGAATCCCGGTCATGGTGGCAGGTGGCATTGAGGTGAGATTATTGACTAGATTGTGTCAAAATCTCAGGGAAGTTGGGGGATATGGTATAGTGTATAATATACATAGCCTATATATTATACAGGTAGTTGAAGACGGAAGAGCCCTTGATACAAATTTGCTGAAGTAATAGGCAAAATCCAGATTTTTAACAACAACGTTTTTAAACATCACAATATAAAAAATAAAAGCAGCAATGATTGGGGAGAAAATGTCCATGAATGTGACAACCCTGCAATATGAAAACTTCTCCTGTACAACAAACTTATTCCAATGAGTAACCCTTTCCCAGTGTCCAAAGAAAAACGGTTAGGCCTACATCACTTAAAAGCTCGATTTCTCAACATGCAGCGTTTTGGTGTAGACAGAAGGGGCTCAATCCAGGGACTATTGTACACACTGCATCTGCATTAATCCATCTAAATCTCTTTTAAAGTATATCATCACTTTAAAAGGCAATCCACTATCAACTGAACATGTAATCCAACCTTTATAGCTGTGCGGTGAGCTTTTGCGAAAGAATGAAACAGGCCAGCGAGGCATTGCATTGACATTAATCCAAAATTCACGAAAAAGAAAAAATTTATTGACGTTTTCAACAAGCAAGTTTCTTTTCGGCAGGCACAGAACAATTCATTGCACAAAATCAATTTTCAGAGAGGCTGGAAGTGATCACGTTAATTTTTGCAAAATTGAACGTAATGTGTCAGGTTGAGCTTACAAGAAGTACTTGTGACAAATGTTTTGACCAAAGTAAAATCTTACGCTTCTTCATACTCAAAAAAAAGAGCAATATTGAGTGAACAAAGCATCTGTCTAATTAGAGGAGTTTCTGTAGCACAGGGATTCTTTCGAAATCTATCACCATACTGGGAAGTATGCAGTTTGTTGAATATGGTATTGTACATATATGTATAATTATTGTAATTGTATAAATTTTATATTTCTCTCAAATGTCTCTTTTTTGATTATTAAAGTTGTTTCTACATTGCTTTCTGTGATTCTAATGAAAAGCTCTTGTATAAAAACTTCACAATTTGTTAGATTTTCACAGTTTCAGTAAATGTCATTTCTCCCATGTGTTGTGTTCATTTCATAGTTTTATTGTCTTCTTTCAACGCCTTCACAGTTATTCACAGGTTAAATTCAATAGATTTCCTCTTTCAATAATATTGTTCATTCAGAAGCTAACTTTCCACAAAGCAAGATGTATTTATCCAAGGCAAAACACAAGTAATTGTAAGTACTATTAATTTATTTTTATATAAATATTTATCTATAGTCTTTGTTATATGGTTCATCATAAAGATCAAGATTTCAATATGTAGCTAATTATTTGAGGTTATTAATTCCTATGGTGATGACTGTTGTGTCATATATTTATAGAATATTTTGTATGTTATTTCTTCTTATAATCTGAACTATTGTCTTTGTTTCTTCCTTGTAGCTAACCACACTCACACACCACACACACATGCAAGCAATAAAGGATTTTGTGCGTTAGAACTGTGTTATCAAGTTATGAAGTCTAAGAAGCTCTGAATCAACAGTTAGAATTACTTCAAAGGCCTGAAGTTAAAAGTTCTCCATGATGTCTGAAAAGGGTTCTGTTACTGATGAACTTCATGGTTCATTTGAAGAAGAAACTGATGTAGACATTGCAAAACTACAGAAGAGCCGGTCTAATTATGCTGGATGGGTCTTAAGAACTTTGAATCAAGTTGATAAATGTCTAAAAAGTCCTCACTTGTCATTGATTCTACCTGTAAGGGACAGGATTACCGGACAACTTAAGAAGTTACAGTCAGCCCATGAGGCCTACATTTCTGTTCTGACTGATGATGATGACTTAGATGCTGCCGAGAAGTGGATGGATGAATATCTTGACAGGGCAACTGAGAAGTTGAGTCTACTTGAAGATAGAATTGTGTCGCTTTCCAGCTCAGTTAAAATTCATTCTCCAAGCCAGCCTCCTCAAGTGATTGTACACACTCCTCCTGATGAACCAGTTGCTGGGTCTTCTGGAACTTCAAATCATGTCGCATCTGAAAGTACAGTTCCTGCCACAACCAAGTCGACTGATGTGATTGCAAGCAGTGAAGCTTCAGTTTCCCAGTCTTCAAGTTCTTCAGATCTCCTGTCTAATTATACTGTGTCATCTTCAAGAGAAAGTGGGCCATCAAACGCAACATCGACATACACAATTTCTGTGTCAACTCCAACGCTTATGACTTCGGTGAGTCCTTCTACTTCACTTAATCCTTCCGCTCCACAATTTGTTGCAAGAGTGTCGTCACCTCCTGCATCAGGTTATTTCGAAGTTCCCCGTCCTGTGGATGCCTGGATTTATGATTTGGTGCCCGGAATAGAGACAACTACCCTGTCCTCTCCTAGTTCTCCGAATGACCTCTCTCTTACAGTTGCAAGGCTTGAACTGGACCGGGATCTGCCGAAAGTGGAACTTCCTCGTTTTGATGGATCTCCAATTATGTGGCCTAGATTCGTGGAGCAATTCTATATTCATGTCCATACCCGATGTGGCTTGAATGATGCCAGGAGGATCGAAATTCTCCAATCACATGTCACAGGTGAAGCTAAGAAGTTGATCCAAGGTTTGGGATTTAGTGGTCGTAATTATGCCCAATGTCTTCAAGAACTTAAATTTGCTTTCGGCCATAAAGTTGCTGTGGCTCGGGCGTATATTAACTCTGTGATATTAGGTGGAATTATTCACAATGGTGATGCATCAGCTCTTCGTGCATTCTACATCGCCGTCCGTGATTGTATTTCAACTCTACAGCAAATGCATTACACAGCAGAGTTGAATAGCAGTGATGTTCTTGAGCGAGCTTCTAGGCGTATACCAAATGACAAGCGAAGCAAGTGGAATGACTTCATCCGGAATGTTTGCCGTCTTCGGGAACCTACTCTGATGTATCTGCTGAAATGGCTTAAAGACAATGTTGAGTCTGAGTTCTGTCCTTATGCACTCCCTTCTCGTACCCAGAAGACTCATGATTCAAGTCAACACCAGAACTCAAGAAATCAACATCGCACTACTCCAGTTCATTATTCTACAGTGAACTCGACTTCGGCTGCTGACAAAGACATTTCGAAGGAAAAGACTGTCACGTGCTGTCTTTGTTCAGGTTCACATCATATGGCGAAATGCAGAGACTATTTGAGTAAGTCGCCTGAAGAAAGGTATGCTCTTGTAATGTCAAATCAGCTATGTTTGAATTGCATGTATCCTAGACATAGAGTAGCAGACTGTACCTCTACAATTTCATGCAGAAGTTGCAGTAAAAAGCATCATTCCACTTTGCATCGTAATGCTCCCAGTAAAGTTGAAGCTCATGTTAACACACAAGTCCAGGAAAATGTTCGTGAAGCCAGTTCAAATGTTGCCCAAACTGTATATTTTCAAGTGTTGCCAGTAACGGTGCAAGGTCAAAATGGCAGAGTTGTGAATACTTATGCATTGTTAGATTCGGCTAGTGATATCACATTGATCAACTCTGAATTGGCTCACGACTTGGGTCTTAAGGGACAACAACAAGATCTTGTGGTTGATACTATGGGGCCATCGTTTAATTTTCGTTCCATGTGTGTCAGTTTCTTTGTCAAGGCAGGGAGAGATCCAGATTCCAGTCCATTGTGTGTATCGAAGGCGTGGACCAGGCCAGGAGTCTTCAATTGTCCATCTTTCAAGATGTCTGAGAAACTTCGAGGGTTGAAGCATTTGGAAGGTTTGAATCTCTCTGATGTTGGGTCACATGAGGTAAAATTGCTTATTGGTGCCAACGTTCCTAAAGCTCATTTACAACTTGAAACCAGAGAAGGCTGTTCTGATGAACCTGTTGCGATCCAAACACAGTTAGGTTGGTGTGTTATGGGTGTTCAAGACTCTGTGGGAAGTAAAGCTAAAAAGGCTCATGTAAATTTTTTGTCGTCTGCCAATGTTGGTCTTGATGGTCTTGTTTCCCAGATTGAGAGGCGTAGGCAGACAGAGTCATTTGGTGTGAAGGTTGATGTTTCAAAGTCCTTTTCCATCCAAGATCAGAAGCAATGGAAGTTTGTTCCTGGGCAGATGAATCCAGCAGATGCAGCCACTTGTAGTTTGCTAGCTCAAGAGGTTACCAATGGGTCGATGTGGTTTCAAGGACCAGAGTTTTTGAAGATGGATGACAGAAATTGGCCTGAAATTCCCAAGGTTGGACCTGTGGCAGAAGATGATGACAATTTAAAGAAACCTGCAATGGTGAATGTGACTCTTGGAACTCAGTGTGGCAGCATGTCGAAGTTGGAAGTCATCAATCTTATCCCGCCTGAAAGATACTCATCCCTGACAAAGTTGAAGAGACACGCAGCTTGGGTGATCCGTGCGGTGAACAACTTTCTTTCTCACATTTCTCGTTTCAAGTTGTCTCCTGTAAAGGAGGAGAGGTTGTCGCTTGGTGAACTTGAATTTGCTGAAAGGTGTCTTGTGAGGAAGGCTCAGATTGATGGATTTTCTCGTGACTTTGCTAATTTGAGTTCTGGTTTGTCCTGACAGTCACATCAAATGTCTTGATCCTTTCTTCGATGTTGATCTCCAGCTTATGAGGGTGGGAGGACGCTTGAAGAATGTACCAGAAGGCATAGCAGCTCAACAACAGATCCTCCTTCCATATGATCATCATGTTACCAAAGTTATTATGCAGTCGGAGCATAGGAAATCTGCTCACTATGGTCCTGAACAGCTTGTCTCCATGGTCCGTGAAAAGTTTTGGCCAGTGAAATGTCATCTAATGGCTAAGAAGGTGATAAGTGATTGTTTTGACTGCAGGCGTCGAACTAGGCTTCCCTCCATTCCATTTATGGCTGACCTTCCTTGTGAACGCGTTGCTGGTTTCACAAAGCCTTTTCAATTCACTGGTGTGGATTATTTCGGTCCTATGGTGGCCAGTATGTACATTTCTCACTGATTCAGCTATTAAGTGGAATTTTATTCCACCAAACGCCCCACACTTCGGTAGGGGTGTACCGAACCCACTTTTGGCAGAACCGAATACGATTCCGTGCCTAGATATCAGATTCGGCCGAATCCGATTCCGGACCGAATCTGATCCTTCTTTCATCGTTTGCTTATTGGCAGAAATCGAAGTTTGGCGCACAACGTTAGGCTCAGTCTTGCCAACATTCGCTTTGGCAATAAACAAACACTGATCACTGTTAAGCCTAAGCTGTGATATAAAAGATTTATGCTTCAGTCATTTTGGTCATATTAGTGCCCCACTTTGTCCTTCACTGGCTGGTCCCAGCATTTATAAAACTCTCATCTAATCTATCAGAAATTGTGTATCCTACTGAGCAAAATAATTTAGTATCCAATAGGTGCAGTTATTGCCTTTTTTTATTTATTGAAATGGATTTGAAAAAAGCTCATGTTAAGGTATGGTATAGATGGCGCCACTTGTTGCATGCTTTGCAATTATGGAAGTTGTGGATTTCTGTTTGGTTCTGAATGAATAGATAAGGTCATTATTGTGGCAACCTTAACAATTGTCATTCCTTGTCAGTAGCCATCCTGTGAGCACTGATTTGAAGGTGCTATTAAAAGAGTGTAATGTCAGTAGCATCTCTAAACATTGTGTCATGAATATTGCAATTTTAATGTACCAAGTCGCTAAGATCTATTGCATACTTGTGTGGTGAATCTATTTAATAGAAATGACAGGTGTAATTTGAGGAGAAACAATTTCGTTCTATTAAAGTATCCTCGTACTGCAAAAGATGGTTAATTGTCTTTGGTGTACATTGGTGCTAAACTGTGGGGAGATATTCACTCTCATGTTATAAGGTGACTGAAGATGGATTGAATTGCTCAGAACTGCCATTCAGTACAGAAATTATAACAATCCCTTCTAACTATCCAGCGCTGGGCCAATCAGGCTTATTTTGCGTCGCCATTTTGTTGTGTATTGGGCCTGTCACTGTGCACACTGTGCTGTATTTGAACCACAGCCATGAAACTGCAACAGGCAATTGAGATGTGCAGTACAGGTGCTCCTTTCCAATCAATAATTGCTGTTCAATGCTGAATTACCTTCACCATTTAGGCTTCAAGTGCAATTCACTTTCACACTTCCCTGTCATCTGTCAGCTTGGGGAAGACCTGCCTGACACAGCTAAAAACTCAGGAAAACAGGTAATCTCAACCAAGGTACATGTGGCGCCACCTATAACATACCTTTACACAGGTAATAGTTAAATTGAATTTATAGCCAATCTAGAAGTAAGAGAACATTTTCATCTATATGATCTCACAGATATTCCCGTGTTACAAAAAGGTGTTATATCTTTTTATGACATTGATACATGTGTGAGTCCCGTGATGTGTTCCAAAGATAGACCCTAGCGTAACCCTAGGAGCGTAACAAAAATAACCCATTCACTGTCCTGATAAAGAGAGCAGACTGGCCTAACTTTAGCACCTGAAATTGACCAGAAGTTATTTGTCCATCATGATGGCAATAACAAATACATGCATGTCCTCGCTTAATTGTTGCTATGGTGCGTGACGGACATGTAAAGTTCTGGGCAATGCAGGGCCGAATCTGGAGTCGGCTCCTCTCACGGCCGAATAACCGGACCGATCCTGAAGGTCCCTAGATGCGGCCGAACCGAATACCGGCTCCTGCTTCGGTACACCCCTACACTTCGGTGGAGCTTGGGAGATATTGGTGAAGTCTGTAAAAAGGGCTTTGAAAGCTTTTCTCAAAGAAACTTGTGTTACAGAATCAGTCTTAAGAACTACTTTAACTGAGGTTGAAAATGTTGTAAACAGTAGGCCTTTAACTCACAACAGCTCAGACCCCAATGATTTGTCTGCTCTCACCCCCAATCATTTTCTGCATGGTGTATGTTCTGCAGTGGTCCCGCCTGATCAGTTTCATGCAAGTGAAATAGACAGCAGAAAGAGATGGAGACAGTCTCAAGTGTTATCTGATCATGTTTGGCACAGGTGGTTACGTGAATATTTGCCATCATTGAATGTAAGGCAGAAGTGGACCAAGGAACAGCGCAATCATGTAATTGGTGATTTGGTTTTGGTTATTGACAGTAATCGTCCTAGAGGTCAATGGTTGCTTGGCAGAGTTCAAGAGGTCATGCCAAGTAAAGATGGCAAAATCCGTACTGTCAAAGTTAAAACAAGTCAAGGTACTTATGTAAGACCAGTTGCAAAAATTTGCTTACTGGAAGAGTCTAAATTGTAATTAATTTGAGGACTGTAAGTCCTCAAGGAGGCGCTGTTGAATATGGTATTGTACATATATGTATAATTATTGTAATTGTATAAACTTTATGTTTCTCTCAAATGTCTCTTTTTTGATTATTAAAGTTGTTTCTACATTGCTTTCTGTGATTCTAATGAAAAGCTCTTGTATAAAAACTTCACAATTTGTTAGATTTTCACAGTTTCAGTAAATGTCATTTCTCCCATGTGTTGTGTTCATTTCATAGTTTTATTGTCTTCTTTCAACGCCTTCACAGTTATTCACAGGTTAAATTCAATAGATTTCCTCTATCAATAATATTGTTCATTCAGAAGCTAACTTTCCACAAAGCAAGATGCATTTATCCAAGGCAAAACACAAGTAATTGTAAGTACTATTAATTTATTTTTGTATAAATATTTATCTATAGTCTTTTTTATATGGTTCATCATAAAGATCAAGATTTCAATATGTAGCCAATTATTTGAGGTTATTAATTTCTATGGTGATGACTGTTGTGTCATATATTCATAGAATATTTTGTATGTTATTTCTTCTTATAATCTTAACTATTGTCTTTGTTTCTTCCTTGTAGCTAAACACACTCACATGTACACACACATGCAAGCAATAAAGGATTTTGCGCGTTAGAACTGTGTTATCAAGTTATGAAGTCTAAGAAGCTCTGAATCAACACAGTTCGACCAATGAACATAATTTAAAGGAAATGTGTGACTAGGTCAAAACTTTTCTAATTTGACAGATTTGTGGTACTTTATGTTACCTTCATTTCCCAAAAGGTGCTTGGCAGCACCATGCCCCTTATTGCATTGATTCAAGCTCAGCAACAAATTTTATTCTCTAACTTTCAAAAAATGTAATAATATAAAAAGGGACTAAGGTTATTCACAACGGGAGAGGGAATAGGCCTATGTGATTTATCAACCGAGAGCTTTAGCCCGACGTGTGATAAACACATATTCCAGGTCCCATGTTGAATAACCGGCTTATACCTTGAGACAAACACTCAAACAGTCAAACATTAGACTATAGGTGGACAACAAAGAATATAGGAATTAACACCCAGAAATACTGGCATATGATTGGCTAACAGAGGTGTCAAATATTATATTATGTGGCATTACAAGTCCCTTCTTCCACTGATCAATTGATTTGATGAAGAATATGTTATGTATTGCCACCTGTTTAGCAACCCTTGTCATTTTGAAATTGTTAGGACTATGCAAGAATATAATTGAAAGAAACAATGTCAATAGCTCTGTTCAAACAAAGACTGTCTGTGATATCAAACAAACAGTTTCAGAGTCTGCCTATACTGAAAATTGATCCGGAAATGCCGACTGCGGTCTGCTAATGGAAATGTTGTTTACATAGGCGAGTTGGTAACGACTAAAATGGAGCCTTCATGCAAGTTTCATGCAAACCTGACTGTTCTAAATTAGATATTTAGCATTATAGTCTTGGGGTTTTTCTTCATGGACATATCTAACGTTGTAAATTGTATCATCTCTCAGGAGGGAAATAACATGAAGCTGTATTTATTTATTTATATAAACGTACAATTCACTTGTCAATTTTCGCTTCTATAGCTTACACATATATTATTTCAAAAGAACCAATCTGAGTCATTTTAAATGCATGATGTAGCCTACTTCTAAATATGACGCTTTAAGTTCCCTATATATATATGGAATAAAATAGTTACTTCCTTTCCATTAATGTATTTTTGCTGTTATGCCATGTTTTGGAAAAGTAAATAATAGAATTGAAAAGGATAAAGAAAAACAAACCTCTAAGTTTACATATGATGACATGACGAGCATTCACAGATTTTTAGTCCCAACTACATTGTCCTCATAATAAAATTAAGTTGGATCTGATTAGCATGCAAAGCTTGTCCTCCTTCAGGAGGTTATTTTAAAATTATCAAGGATGCTACATTTACTAAAATAATTTTGCTGTTTGATACAGACAAACTGGAACATAACTGACAAGCTAGAAAAAGACGTACTTCCTCATACATGACCAAATGTAACTTGACTAATTTAATTAATTAAAAGTAGACATTAAAATCCAAAAATACCTACCATTGGCAGATAATGCATGTTTGCAGCTTGAAGGATATACCATCCATATAAAATGAACATAAATATAAAGTGATGCTATTTCCTGAAAACTGTGACAACATGATGATTTTGCTATAGGCTAATGTAGTTTAACAAGGGTCATCAATTTCATATATTTACAGTGCATCTGTAGGTCAACACCCTATATGAAGCCTATGGACTCTATAGACAAAGAAAGATGTGCTATGTGGGTCATTTGGCATCCATATTCTTCTGTGGACCATTAGTGCAGACCCTGTACGTGAGGTGATACTTATTATTAGGTAATGAAAAAAGTTACATTAACATAATCCAAGAACTGAGATTGTTATAGTAAAAATGTATTTTAGTTAAATCGAGGATGTTTGCATACAAAAATAGAAATTAAAATATTTTACATAAATTCTAAATAAATTTATCAACGCTTTAGCAGTTCTTGATAACTTTGAAATATTGAAATTTCTAAAAATAAAAAAATCGATTTTATTCTATAATGACAGAAAAGTTGCTTCCTTTTGTGAAGGTTTCAGATGCAGTGTCAGCCTGTATGTACGGAAGCATCAGTGGATGAAACATCAAGCCATAGCACAATTGCAGATAGAGACTACAAATTCACCCAGAGAGCTGTCAAATAAAACTGAGTGCTTTTTAAGTGCAGGGTGGTTGTTTACACACCAAACACAATTTGTTTTCCGCTGTAGACCTATTTCTGCTTCAATATCCCAAATGTATGTGTGTGTCAGTAGAATCAACGTGTGAATTGTGTCAATGTGTATACATATAAATAAACATAGGCTGCAAAGCAGCAAAGCTTCGACGAACTTCACAACTGTGAATGTGGTGTTCTATCGTGGAGAGCATATAAAATATATATGATAGACAAAACAAAACTATTTACAATGAATTGTCTCAATCATGCAGAGTTTCATAACCGACCATATCTATAGGCTATGCATGAAAATAATTCATTGATGTAAATGCATAGTGGCTGAGTCTCAGCCCAGTCACAAAAACAATATTATAACTGAAATATTTTTCTCAATATTTTCACAAAACTACAGCATATCTATCAACCAGTTCCTCAAAAGGTACAACTAGACTATATAAGCAATAACTGTACCAAATTCTATCCAGGTACATGCAATAGGGACTGAGTTCTCGCCAGGAAATGATCTATCTGACCACACGCCCACCCGCCCGTCCACGCGATCGCCCAGCGGACGGACAACATTTCATCCAAGTGATTTCATGCCTCCTTCAAACTTCCTTTGCTGTAAAAAATTCAGGTCCCAGTTGTGGCACTCAAAACTAAGGGTTGATCAAACAGATGATAGAGAGAGATGGGGAGTCCTCAACATATTACACATTTTACCCCCATACCATGCAAGAGACCTTTTACCTGCCCAGCACTGATACAATTGGCCACCATTTTAATGTCTCATCAGAACGTCATCCTGCTGGGATTTGCTCTAGAAGGTCAACTGAAATATTTTCTGTTTCTAATGTGCCTCGAGTTTCAAACCCATGCAAGCAAAGACCGTCAGTGGAGCAACATTGGACTGTCAACACTCAATCAATGTCATTGTGCTGCTAATTTCAACATTTCCATTTCAAAATTTCCTTAATAATCTATCTATCTATCTATCTATCTATCTATCTATCTATCTATCTATCTATCTATCTATCTATCTATCTATCTATCTATCTATCTATCTATCTATCTATCTATCTATGAGCAAACATCAATAGATTTTGAACAAATTTAGAACAAATATAGCACAATGCGGATAGGAAATGTACAATAAGACACATGTGTATGATCAATGATGACACGAGATAGCATGATATATAAAGAGAATAGCTGTTGGCAGTGGCCTTGCTTAAAGTTGCTATTTCTGATACTTGAGAAGAAGTTGATAATTTCACAGAGAAAATATCATAATTTGGCCTTGGCTCCTTCGTCAGCTGTTCAGACAATCTTGGCATTATTGGCTTGAGTCAGGCCATTAGCAAATTAAACAGGATGCTAAATGTTTCAGCAGCAGTGGTGTGCACTGCTGTGCAGGCCTATTGTTTCTTCTAAATCATTCAACACAGAGCCAAAATCTGAACCATATCACTGGCATTATTCTGTGATCCTGTAGCTACTAGCTGGATAATTATATGTGTTGATTGTTCAATTGTTTATGGTGTTTTCACTCAAAATCATCCCAGAACAAAATCGGTTTTTCCAACAACAAATGGTTTTTTTGAAATAAAGATGATGATTTGTTTGTATTGAAGTTTTTTTTTTCAGGAACACCAACAGCATTAATGACAATACAGAAGCTGAAAAGCCTTTCCACAAACTTAATTTAATTTGATTTTTAACGGCGGACAAGCCAAAAAACCAACGAGGGCTTAATTTTGTGTGAGCTTCATTAAAAAAGTTAAATGGTATTGGAAGTTGGTTATGTTGACAATTTCTAAACAGTTGTCCCTGCGTTATAAGACCACCCCTTCTGCGGTCATGAAGCGGTCTCTCGTCGGGGTGCGGTCTCTCGTCGGGGTGCAAAATGCAGTCAAAATACTACTTAGTGCGGGAGGAAGGTGGTCACATAAGACAGGGCGGTCTTACAACAGGAGGTCTTTTAACACAGGGACCACTGTACCCAAAACATCAGTTTTGAGGAACACTATTTTTTACTTTTGGGTCAATTAAAGTCACACAAATAACAAAATTGTTATATTTTGCATAAGTTTAACTCAATATCTTTCTAAATCTGAGAAAATTCAAGAAAAGTAAATCAAGTCATACAAAAGTAACATAGGGTAAGGTATTTTTCCCCCGAAGAATTGGAATTTTATTTAACGTTGTTGACTTATAAAATAATATGTTGGTACCACAGAAACCTATCAGATTATTAGTATTCATTATCAAAAAGCAAATTTTGCAGGTGAATGCTTAATAACCACGCCTTTCTGGTTAAACGATGAAGTCATTTATTTGTGGATGTAACTTACATAATACTTAATGGTAAATTTAACTGATAATTATGCAGTTGATTGGTGCTTAATCACCCAATGAATGCATTTGGCAAAGAGGAGAGAAATTTGCTCATGAATTACGTAATGTTATGTGGCACTCATAAGAGATTCCCATTGAATTAGATCCGTTCTTTTCTGGCAAGTATAGAATTAAAGATGTTTTTTTTGTCCATTACAGAGACCAAGTCCATCTTAACAGACTGTACAATTACACCCTTGGCAGGCCTGCTCAAGCATTAGCTTTTTCACTTCCCCAAGAGTAAGCAGGCAGACAGTCACAACCATACCTTACCTGAGGTCTAGTCCTAAGGGCCCTGCTCAGCAAACAGCTCTGGCATGCGACCACTTTTGGTTTGGCCTGTGGCTGATCATTAGTCAAAAGAGATTCTCTTGATGAGCGTGCTTAGTTTGATCTTTTAACCTGTCTTCTCCAACTTATGCCCAAAGAGCTAACACATACTATACGAGTACACCACCATATTGGCACCATAACATGCAACGCAAAATGCATGGAACATGAGTGAGATGGTTGCACAATTCTTTTGAGCTAACATAGCTTGTTGTTTAAGTTATGATAATCTGTCTGTTATCATAACTAAAATCAACAAGCTAAGTTAGCTCAAAGGAATTGTGCAACCATCAGACTCTATAATTTAAGGTTACTAAATTCAAATTTTATAGCGTATACACACAGATTTAAGACATGTATCTCTCCCTCCTCTGTTAATCTGCATGTCACCATTTCTCATACTTTTATTAACTGTTCTTTGCCCTGGAGAGTTCTCCTCCAAACCTAGAAATATCTTGGCAAGAAAATTATAATACATGTAAAATTAGTCTAATTTTCAACAATACAAAGATTTCGTCAATTCCTTTCTATTTCTTGACAAACTATGTAGCGTTTTAGTAGAGCGGAGAGAATCAGATCAATGTGTTGCTGGGTGTGATCAACGAAGAAGATTTTGGAGGACATTATAAGGCCCATGTCGCAACAAGAAATGAAAATGACTAAAACGTAGATTCCTCCATCACGCTTTTGCATAGATGGCTTAGGAGGTAATCTTATTATTGCAATAACTAAACTACCTCCAATAATTGTCTTGCTGAAACATGATCTACACATTGCTAATGATTGCAAAGTGATAATGATTGAAAAACAATATGTGTCATTTAATTAGCAAGTAAGTTAAGCAGTTTATTGAATCATTTGTAAGACAATGGGCTTGATTTGGGGAGCAGCAGAGGCCAGTGAGTGGAATTGAATCTACAGGTGAAAGTGCCACACCCTGGAACACACCAGCAGACAGGTAAAGACTTTCAGGCCAAGCAAATGCTGGTGAGCTGCATAACTACACACTTTCAGCATCAATATGTCCAAAAGAAAAACAGGGGAGGGTTAGCTCAGTGATAAAGCGTGCTGGGCTGTCAATCGCTGGGTCCCGGGTTCGAATCTAGCTCTTGGCGGTCACCTACTATGTTGGATGGTAGTTTCAATCATCCTTCACCTTATTGCTTTTTCCTCCTCCTATCCTAATTAGCCCAGCAGGTGCAAAAATGTAAACGCAAATTCCAACTCATCTATCCATCAGATGTTGACTTCTGAACAACTTTCGTCAAAGAAACCAAAGACTTCACACCTGGGAACTTAGGCATACATAGAGCTGTAAACAGGATGGTTGACATCACTGCTGTGGCAATTTATGACTTTTGTTACACAAATATTTGGAATGTAAGTTAGATTTCCCTGGAAATTGGCAATACTAAAATATCGCAATGAAATAACAAAACATCGCAATTCCTTGCACAAATTTTTAGTCAGAAATCAAAGGTTTGAAAGGAAGCATTGTCACTCATTTAGGCTCACCGTTGAAGCTTTCTGCGAATTAAAATTAACGAAGTCTAAACTATTCATGCATATTCAGACATTCCACTTACAGTGCGTCAAGATAGTGAAAGGTAGAATCACTAAGGGAATAATGATTCAAGTGGCAAAAAATACTTTTCTATCCTTTCAATATATTTCTCTTGATCAATCTTTTCATCTTCGATATACAGAACTTTTAGGTGCAAATATGTAAATGTTTATGAATTATGCATTAAATATCAACAACCTGAAAGATCAGCAAGTTCCTAATGGTGAAAAAAACCTGTATGCAGTTGCATCTGCAATCAACGCAATCCCACTTCTGACACCGTTTCTCTTGATCCAACCTTTGGCGTTTGATTTTCTCTCTCTGAATTGGCTGACTAATTGAAATTGGAGACAAAATCGAAAGATGTAGCAGAAAGAGTCAACTGAGCATGGGCTTTCTCTGATTGCTTCTGCACTGAAGAAGGGGATGTGTAAAGCTGACAGGGCATTAATCTATTTGTAACAGTTGAGGAAACTTGTGCCATCCTGCTCAGTTTGACAAATCATGCAAATGTCAATATAATATCGAGGATAGCTTTTTATTTGATGTGAGACGAAGCAGTTCATATAAAATTCATTGTATTCCTCACTTCAATGGACCGAGAAAAACAAAAACGATAAAATTTTTAGCAGACAAGCTTATCGCAAACTTGTGTCTAAAAAATATTTTGAGTGTAATCAGGCGCAATCGTCAGCTAAAAAACCATGGAAGTTGTCAATCAGAACCAATTTGGTATGTAATTCAATTAAGAAAAATCAGAAATGCGCTTTGGTTTTATCTGTACATAGGTTTTGTTAAGTTTTTTATCGACAGAAGTGGATGTCACTTTCATTTTTTTACGTAGTATTACCCACTTTTTACATTGTGTTAGAATTCTCAGATTGGAACCAATGCAGAGCAAACACTTTTTGAAACAGAGGTATATATTTAAGTATGTTTGCCAAGATATTTGGTGGTTGTGATTCCAATTTTGTTGTTTTTTTAATTCTTGTTTCAACATAAGGATGATAGGTCTGCCTAGAAGGTGATGTCAGCAAAGTATTGAGGAATATATATATCAGCTAACATACCGTAAGAATTGCATAAATCGAATGGTAGGTAAATAAGTAAAGTGTCTCTTAAGGTAATTTATAACTGGATCCCTCTATGCCTGATTGATGAGAAGAGAGAGAGATATGACAGAATGGTGGCTGATTCAGGCTTTACATCATTATTGCAGCTGGGTGGTTGATTGGTGAGATGGTGAGAGGCCAGGCCTGCCTTCTGAACTGAATGTCTTTGCCCGCATGGGTTAGAACCATGCATGGGGAACCCAACATTTTCAGTGGATCTTCACGAGCAAAAATCCCAGCTGGATATCATTTGGAGACATTAAATTGGTGGCCCCTTGTACCGTGTCAGTGCTTGGCTCCCGTTCTTCCTCACATTTTATCAATCAACCCTTGTGAGTGCCTAGAACTGGCCTAAGAGGGTTGCACTTACCATATCCATCTATCTATCTATATATCTATCTATCTATCTATTTCAAGCTAAAAGGCAGAGTGGCAAAGGATGATTTGAACAGTTGCCTGACATATTTATATACCAAGATTAGAGAAGACCCAGGAACCGAGTAGCGATTACATGCCCGGAGCATCCACCATCGACAGTTTTTGTAATGCTATAAAGATGTAAGTTCATTTGATAAATCTTGCAGCTTTCGCATCATCAGCAATATTATATCAAGCATCTCATATTCGCATGGTACTTTTTGCTACGCAGATGAATCGTGCCAAAAATAGCGACATTATATCCTTGAAAACCTTCTACGACTCTTTCAGAGGCAAGTTCTTTTAGTAATAGCAAAAGACTCAAAGGAACAGATCACATAAATATTGTAAGTAAATAATGAATTAGTAAATGGTACAGATGTTTGTTTGTTCTTTGGTACACTCATGTCATGCCATAGGAAAGATTAATGGAATGTAGAGTAAAGGGCAAGGAACCCCAATTAAGTGAAAGGGGTCCCCAGTGTTAAAATAATAACATATTTTTCTTGTGCTTTCTCATGTGGATAAAAGGAACAAAAGAGGCCCTACTGAAACCAAAGAGCAGTACAGAATACTTTACAAAAGAAGCCCGAAACACATGCACCGATCAAAAACATTATCATTGCGTTTTCATGGGATGGCTGCTTGCCCGAAAGGTAGGGTAAGAAGGCTTTCGCAGCTTTGTACAAAAATATCCATAACTTATATTTTAAAAAGGCAGTTGTTTCCAATCTTGTAGGTAGAGTAAAGACCAAAGTTTTTGACTGCATAGCAAATTATAAATTATGCAGGCTCCATGCATCATCATTTCCTGGCATCAAAGGAGTCACTAGGTGAGGTTTGGGGAAATTTCTGCATCATTGGATAAGCCGACAGCTCAATTTTTTTAATGTATCTGCTTGTCGAATACATGAGCGATGGAAAAGGACTTGGAGCTCACAAATTCCTCAGAAGCCACTAAGTGACTTGTGCCTTTTTAAAATATAGGCCTGTTTTTGAATCCATACCACTTGAAGCTATTTACAATGATCGACTGACGAAAAAATATATGATGTCAACTATGTCAACAATGGCTTGATAGCTTCAAAACATAAATAATTGTAAATGGACACAACTGACTGCAAAGTTTAACGTACCATACATATCTAAGGTTTCATAATTCCATAACCATATTTTGCAATTCCAACTTTTGTGTTCTGGTAAGACTTGGTAACATTACAATTGGTAATATATTTTTTTGATACATTATATCAAATGTGCAGTGGACCTTCAATAAAATCTGTTTCAAATTCTAGAATTCTTTTTGATAATTCCTTACAATTTAGGAAAACATTTTTTCAAATCTAGCCTGGTCTCGTAAAAGACACTGCGTTGCCTCTATTGTAAAATTGTTTTAATTTCCAAAATCTTGCCAATTTGTAAAATTGATTGACTGGTCATTATTTCTGAACATTTAATGTATGTCTTTGTGCTGGATCTTTGTAGCAACACTTCACCAGTCAGTTCAAATGTTTTCTGCGACAACACACTGCATAAAAGTCATACTTCAACAGATTCTCATTTAAAAACTGCTTTGATTTACAAAATCTTACCGAGTTGTCAAAAGCTTGATTGACCGCCATGGTTGGGTGTTTTCCTTGTCCTGTTCAGCAGCAGAAGCAGCAGCAGCAGCAGCCACTCAATAGGGTGTGGTCTCCATCCTTACAAGTTGTGATGATGCTGACAGGCAGCATCTTTCAGGCATCTTGTGTTCGTAAGCCTGTATTAAGTCATCGCATGAGTATTGTCCAGTAAACATAGTGCGTATGTGTTTTTGTTGAACCAGAAGTCCATGTCATTCATAGTGTTCGAGTTGACTATACATGAGTCGTGCAGTGTCACATTGTTGATACGATGACAATACCGTGATGGTAACGACAACACCAACAGCAACAAGCCTGATGCCGCCTGTCGCGATAGCTTCAATCTGATGCACCAGTATATCAATGAGGAGTGGGAAAGTATCTTGTGATGGTGACAAGCGCTGGAGCTTCAGCAGCACCACCTGTAACATCAGCAGCAACAGCAGCAGCAGTAGCAGCAGTTGGGTGTGTCTTGCCTTTTCACCTGTGCATCTCCTCCCGTCCTCTGCATCCCTGCATCAGCCCTACCTGCTTCATCAGCCCAGCCTCATCAGCAGCCCTGCCTCCCATCATCCCAGCATCCCAGCATCATTGCTTCCCAGCGCATCACCTGTTGTATACCATTCGCATAGCAACAGGCGCCCAATTCTCCAATGCGAACTGCATCTATGCAATTTTGCTGTCATCACGAAAATTAATTGTACTGACATCCAGTGCATTTCTTTATTGCTTAATCCAGCAGAACCACTCCTTTCAGGTTTTTGTTTGCTTGATGTGTGCTTTTCATGCATTTCTGTATTATAAATGAGATATAATTTTTTCCCTGTTTTTATCACCTAAACTGAATCAATGTACCAGCAATGAAACACTAGAAGCAATCTTGTTTTATTCGACAACTTTGAAACAACTTCGGAATTCCTGTACACCCGTACAAATCAACATTTTGTCTCATGCCTAAAAGATTTGTATGGCTACAAGCAAACTAATATCTTCTCTGTTTTACATACATATATTGTTTTGACAGTTTGCATGGTTTTCCTTTTTAATTGCAAACATACTATTACATTGGTGGTGACTGGATGGATAAATTAGTTGGCTTTACCTGGTATTAATTTAGTAGGCAATTAGGATACATGCATACAGAAGGAGGGCGTGCACAACAATGAATACAAAGAAGTCTATGTTACCCCTGACATTACCAAGCAAAATAGAACCTAGAACCCAGATATTGGAAACCTAGGGCTTTATACCAACTGTTGTGTCCACTGTCCACTTTCCTTCGTACCACTGGTTTCCATCAAAATAACTCCTTTGAATTTACATAATGTCTTTTTCAAAATAGACTACTTGGCATCCATGGTCCACACATTTCCAGTTAATTGCAAAATTGCACTTAGAAAAGCCATTGAATCTATGAATATTATCGCATATTTTCAACACTTTTACGATGAAGACAGTTCTCCAAATTGTTTTGTCTTCTGGTGCTTTACCTTTGCTCTTGCATTCGATCAATATTCATAAATTTGGAAATAAAAGTTTTTATGGCTCTTGGATTTATGGCTTATATTTCTTTTCCGGTTCTTCCTCTTTTTTCTCGAGATAGTTGAGTGATTTGTGAAAAAATATGCCGTTTTTACATCCAATGGTGATCATTATGGTAGACTTAGGATCATATATTTAACACATTTTATTAAAAGTGTCTCCTTTAGAAACATTATGGCCTGTACCAACTGAAGTACCAACCTCCTGTGAACCATTGTATGATATCTCCATTAAAATAACTCCTTTTGAATTTACATAATTTCTTTTGCACAATAGATTCTATGAGTATTTGGCATGGTCAACTCATTTCCCTTTAATTGCAAAATTGCACCGAGAACAGCCATTGAATTTATAAATATACGGTATCACAGATTTTATGTCATTTTTAAGACTGAAGTCAGTTCTCCAAATCGTTTTGTCTTTTTGTGCTTTGCCTGTATGCTTGCACTCGATCAAAGTTCTCAATGTTCATAAATTTGAAAACAAAAGTTTTTATTGCTCTTGGATTTGTGTTATATTTCTTCATCCTCTTTTTCCTTGATAATATTCTGGTAATTGGTGACAAAATATTCCTCTGTCACACCCAAAAGGGATCAATATGATGAACTTAGGATCCCATTAAATTTTTAAAAAATTTAACTGCTTATCGTGAAAGTGTCCCTTTCAGAGACATTGTGGCCATACCAACTATAGTGTCCACCTTTGTACTACAGTGTACCACTGCATGAGATCGCCATTCAGTTGACTCCACTTGAACTTATATAATGTTTTTCCACAATAGATTACACTTGGCATAGCCCTCTTCTTTCTATACCATTTATTGCACAATTGCACTGAGTCAAAGAATCCACCAATATATCACATTTTTTATATCATCTTTTAGATGTAGCCAGTTCTCCGAATCATTTTGTCCTTTTGCTTTACCTGTACTCTTTTACTCAAGCAACGTTCATAAATTTGGAAGGAAAAGTTTTATTGCTCTTGCATTTATGGTTATCTTTCTTCTCCCTCTTTTTCTTGAGATAGTTGGTGATTTGTCTTTGTCACTCGCAAATCATGGATATGGTAAACTTAGGGAGATGTATTTTAACAGTTTACCTGCTTACAGCACAAGAGTCTCATTTTGAGACATATTGTCACTCTTGATTCTAAAAAAATTGACAAAACTGATGTTTTGGAATATAAAATGGTTTTTGAAACAGCCAAGGTGGTCTTTGCATTGAAGTTTAGTTTTTCCAAAAACCTACAGCATTGATGACGATTGACGAACCGTAATCGAAGTGATATGGCGGGCATGTCCAAAGAATGCAAAGACCAGTAAGGCCAGACTTTTTTAACTTTTAGCTTCTTGGATCGACCACCAACAGATTTTCGGCCTACGGATAAAAAAAATTAGCATAACCAGAATTTTTATCAAATTGACATTATAAAAAATTGAGATTTCACCTTTTTTCTTTTCATTTTACCGACTGATCCTAGAAAAAGTGGCTCAAGAAGATCCGAGAAGCTAAAGATCAATTACGTCAGGCCTAATAAGGGCTTGCGTATTACATTATTTTTTTAGAGAGTAGGGTAAAAGTGTCTCTCCTGAAAACACTGCGGCCTGTGCCAATGCCATGAGGATACACTAAATTTCTGGAAGTGCACAGGAGATTGAGTACCTCAATTATACTGTGGACACTGGGTCTTCCAGATTACATTTAAATTGTGAAAAGCTGAAAGCATACACATTCAATCTCAGATTTTTTTCCTGAAATATAAGGCAACCATCCAGCAAATCCGCAGTGGTCCACATTTTACTAGTTTAATTGTGAAAAGCTCCACTGCAAAAGGATTAGGTTCGAGAATTATGTATTTAGATGCAGTTATTTGATATGGTTAACTGCTGGATCATGACTCTAGCATCCAAAGGGAAAACCTAGTAAGACACATTTTGGAATTTCTGAGAAATTTACTTTTAAATTCCAGTCCTTGCAGTAAGAAATGGACTAACGGGGATTTGCCAGTGTCATTCTAGGGTAACGGGCCACTTCTTGAAAGTCTAAACTTAATAAATATATAGAAACATACTAGGTTTTCCCTTTGGACGCTAGAATGTGTGCGAAATGGCCCGAGATCACAATCATGTTTCCTTTCCTTTTTAAAATGCATTCGAGAAGACTATTTTTGATGTACAGTGTATAATGTTATCAAAATACTGTTTAAACTTTGTCAGTTCTCAGCGAAGAAAAAACCAATGAAATGGTTTTGTTACAAAGTGATGGTTTTAAGCTCTTAAATAGGTCCCATCATGAAACCCTTGCAAGTGGCATTTGCTCCACCTGCTAACCACCTCCCACCAAATTTGAGTGTCCCTCCACCATTTTGTGTCATCCTTTTGAAATGTTATAGGACACTCAAGAGTTTTGATCCAAAACGCAGTTCGTCTCAAAAGCCAAGAATCATTTTACGTGAAACGGGATTTTTCCATCTAAAACTATCTGGTATGAAACATGTCACTATCTCATGCACATCATTTTTCTCAGGCAAGAATCAGAATCAGAATCTCTTTTTAATTGTCCTTGCATTAACATCACAGCATCATAAAATGTAAAGAAATATAGAAAATTAAATAAATTGTTAACAAGGACCGGAGGCCACATTAAGGAAATTAGTTTTTGTTTTCAAGTGATTCGCATCAGGATGAAAATTGACAGTCATGCATTTACCAGCATGGTTCAACTGCTATTCTCAGTATTCTGCTTGACGCTAACCTGCAGGCAAGTCCTGGGTAAGTTGTAACTAAAGGGGCACACAAAGTAAACACAGCTTTATATAGGAATGTGTGGACAATTGCTATACCTGTGTAATTGTCAGGTTTGCCCAGTCATGCCGGTCACTATAATTTCAAAACAATAAAAAAATTGCCTCAGACTTCTTTTGAGAATCTGCAGTTGATAGCCAAATATCTATTTCAAATAGTAACTTGGATTAGGTCAGCATGATATTCTGGCTTCTTAAACAGTAACTTTGATTGTGCAGATGAAATAGTTGAACAAAATAGTATTTCAAGAGTCAATGACTTTGGCATCACAGGTACTAGGGCCCTGCACGGGACCAGTGGGTCAGTCCCGCTCCCGCCCGCTCCGGCCTCTCTACTCCCGCTCCGATCCCGGTCCCGTCAGATTTGTCAATTACAATCCCGCTCCCGTCCCATCCCGTCAAGTTCAGTCCCGCTCCCGCTCCCGTCCCGTGACAAATTGGTCCTGGGACTTCCGTTCCCGCTACGTGAAGATGTTGGTCCCATTTCAGTCCCGTTGAAAAGAATAGAAACAAATTGCCTTTACTGTTACAGAGTTTTTATTTAATAGATTTGATAAATATGAATAAATAAATAAATAGCAATAAATAAATAGCAAATCCAGCTCCATGTTGTCCATGTCAGTAACAATGCCAAAGTTTTTCCAGACGTTCGATTTTGCAGCACTAACACTCCGTATTCTGTATTGTCCATTCTTAAGAGGTTTGCAGATTTCCTCAGTAGCCATGATGTCATGTGTTCAATGAGCAATGTCAAAATAGGTTATGCCTTGCTGTCAGCTCAGCAACATTTTTATATATGACACTTGAATTGCAATTACGATATCTACTCAACCCCAGAGTTGTGAAGTGTCACCTGCCACTGCAGAATTGCTATTTGCCTTCACTTGAGTTTTGTGTTAAGTTTAAAATCAAAACTCTTTTGATTTATAATTATAAAGTACAGAAAGGCAATCATGATTACTTTGTGTTAATCAAAAGAATTTAATTCTTTGTTCTTTAAAATCATCAGTTAGATATAAAGTGCTTAGATGCTGTGTTAAAATGATTTGTTTTTATCAAATACATGTATCAATTTTAATATACTTGCTATTTTTCACATTTGTATTAATGCAACTTATAATTTTCCTACTTGGAAGCAAAATAAAGATATCTATTTGTTTATTTATTTATTTTAATATAGGTGGCACTGCATGCACTTATATTAATTTTGGTGGTTAGTAACTACTGTAAGGGGTTATATAAGCTATTTTATAAAAACATTCATAATAAATAGAAATTAACAAATACAATGAAATCAGACAAAATATGTAAAAAGCAAAGAATAACTAAAATGGAACATCCATGGTGTAGTAGGCTTTATGTTTAAGTAATCCAAAATATGCCAGCACTGGGTATCATGACCAGAGTTTAGCAATGCAAACATGAGTGACACTGGGATATGGACGGGAGTGCAACGGGACTAGTGCTTGATGTTCCAAGTCACTCCCGTCCCGTTCCCGGGCTTTTGGGGTGGAGGGGACCCCAGTCCCGTCCCATCCCGCCAGCTTCAATCCCGCTCCCGTCCCGCTCCCGGCCCCAAAATGACCTGGGACTCCCATGGGTCCCATGGGAGGCGGGACCCGTTGTCCAGTCACTCCCGTCCCGTCCCGTGCAGGGCCCTAACAGGTACACCTTTAGGCAGAAACAGCAATGGTAATTAGGAGCTGCTGCCGCTGGCTGCCAGCTCCTTTTGTATTTGTGCTCATGATCTTTGAGTCACTTGAAAATGCCCCAAATTTTTGTCAAGTTTTCTGGACTCCCCTCACCATTCCAAGGGTTCATAACTGAAGGTAATTGTAGGATATGCAAACTAGCATTACATGTGGGTAAATTCCATTACATTCTTGCTTTGTAGAATATGCTACAGGCCTCATAAATCCTGTAATTTAGGACACTGCAGTTGGCTTCACCATTTAAAATTGGTGCCATTTTAGCCTGTGACAGGACAGGTTTTGGGTCAGACCAGTCCTGCACTGTGCCAGACTGCCAGTACAGGTGTTAACCAGTCCATTCAGGCCCTAGTCCTGTTACAGGCTTGTATGCTCAGTGATGCATGAACAAAGTGGGAATTCCCCTGGTCTGGGGATTCCCCAGATTCATTGCAAGTACAGTGCAAATTAATTGTAAAATGTTGGTTGGCTTGGGTTTTGCTAGCAGGGTTGGATTGAAATACAAATAAACCAATACCTATCTAATAATTCTAAACATACATGTACTCTACTAACACAGTCCAACTAAATCAGTTAAATGTTTAGTCATATACATATATCACTAAATAAGGCCTTAACATCACATGTGAGTCCTAAGTCTCACACCTCCTTACACCTGACTCTGGTTTGTTTGGGTATAATTCCCCTGCCCTTTGCCAAGTCGGTTTCTGGGATCTCAACACTCTGTAATTCATCAGACAATTTGTTACATTTTTTCTCTTGTAATTTTATATGTAATATACATGTATGACCAATAAATTTTGATATTTGATCATCAGAGGTTAGATTAATTCATTATATCATTACTTGCTTGTTAAAAATGCAGGGAAGTTCAATAAAGTAAAATTTTGAAAAGATAAAAAAAAATTGTCTTAAAGTTATGTCTCATGAATGCTCATACAATAGCCACCCCAATAGCAATGCAACATTTCTCACAATGGACATGTACGGGATCTGTTTGAACAGCGATTAAGACAACAGCCTGTGTTTGAATAGCAGTTTAATAGCATTCAAAATGAATCAGGGTTATGCCATGAAAATATTGTGCTATCTCATATTATTAAACAATAGCACAGGCATTTGGTCAGTTAATCTAAGTCACTTTCATAAAAATGGACCTATCTATCTATTTCTCTGTCTATCTATCTATCTATCTATCTATCTATATATCTATCTATCTATCTATCTATCTATCTATCTATCTATCTATCTATCTATCTATCATCTATCTATCTATCTTTCTATCAGTTTATATCTATCTATCTGTCTACTTACCCTATATTTTGCACAAATGTTTTCTTTTTCTTGTCTAAAAATAAATTTAATTCTCAAGCAGTAGGCTCAGCAGCTCCTCACATTCTGCTCGCAGTGTGAATTCTAATTATTAATATGTAAATGGCACAGCCATGAAATTCGCGCAGCTCTTAAACAGGGTTTTTAGGACTTATGGTAGGCTTATGGTTTTGCTGCAGTAATTAATCCATTGATAAACAAATTAATTAAAACATAATTACATATGTCACATTGATTGTAAATTAATCACGCACTATTATGACTAATTGCATTGTTTCTTATTATTTTTGAAAGAGAATGATCAGCTAGTAGCAAGAAACTATTCACACAGATCGTGATAAATTAGCATACCTCGACCTAATCAGTTTCTTGAGAAATCATAACAGAAATATTGTTGACACAATGACGCTTCCTTGGGTGTGGCAGCAGCTCAGTCCTTCTGTGACAGCTTGTTTTGGCCTGTATTGTGAAACAATTTACAGAAAGAAATACCTAGAGAATTCTTGATAACGCATGGGAAATTGTTTCTTCCACAAATTACAGTTTGTAATAATATAAGGGCTTTGGAGTTGGATTCGTGGAGTCTTAGTTTTTGGGTCAAGTCGTAGTCAAACTTTGAGTTTCAGGTTGATTCAGAGTCGGAGTCAAAAATTTGATTTAGTGACTCCTGACTCCTAGGAATGATAAATATGATTTACAAAAAAAATCGCATTTACAAACATGTGAAGTGCATCCGGAATTTTACAAAAAGTTTCTTTAAACAAGAGTAAAAAATCCTTTGAAGACTTAATTTGTCAAATAAAGTTTTCTCCCTTGGTAACACATGTAATATTTGTGTGCAATAATGCAGATAAGCTGAGTCAAGAGTCCAATGAGTCGGGAGTTGCAGTTGGTTCATTTACTAAGTGACTCCAAAGCCCAAAATAATATTATGTACAACTACTTAGTAGTTTTGGATATTCTACTTATATGTCTATGTTATGTTATTACCACAAACAATATCTCATGAATATCTTGATTTTGCATAACAATATGATAAAATCATCTGCTATTTCATTTACATGTATTATTTGAAACTAAGAGGTCCAAACATCACGCTCCACCGAGCTCCCATTTTAGAGTTGAGTTTGAATTATATTTGTCAATAAATTATGGAAACAATTTTTGTGGTGATCCAAGAAATTTTATCAAATTATAATACTGACAGGCTATTGCGGGAGTTTTATCTGCAACAATTTGCAAGATACGCTAAAAAATGGAGCTTAGCATGGCTTTTTTATACTCTTAAATGTTGGGCTGACCAGTAAAGATTGGCATAGAGAAAACAAATTTTCTTTCACGTACATGTAGGTATTTTAGACCTCTTTGCAGATTGGCGGTCTACTGGAAAAATGTATTTTCTTATTTTCCAATTTGCAAACTGACTCTGCCATGTCATTGACAGTTTTCTGTTGGTATCCTAATCGTCTTATTTGATTAAGTAGGTACCTCAAGTCATTTAATTCGTTTGCTTATACCACTGTTTGCTTTTTCTGGCCAATCAGAAGGCAGGATTTCGCTCTGATATAATGCATATCACAGCTCATACACCTGACCATGATATTGCATGCTTGGCTGACTACAAGTTGACAAAATTGAAGGAAACACTGAAACAAAACTGACCAACAAAGGATTAAAACTGAACAACACAGACAGTAAACAAGGAGGAAGATTGTATCAAGTGTAACTGGTCTCAATGAAAATCTATATTCACTCTTTTTTATAAATACCATTATCTGAAATAATGATCAAATTTAAGGTTACTTGATAATATAGTACATTTGGGATATGTAATCTGCAAAAAAATAGCGGAGCAGCAGACCAACAATTTTGGCCCCATTTGGCAAGCTCAAAGAATTATTTTTTCTTCTTAATTCGGGGGCTGCCGCCCCCGAACCCCTGCTTCTTCTTATTTCGGGGGCTGCCGCCCCGAACCCCTGCTCCTTGCTTTCTGTTATTTTTCAAATGTCTTTCATAATTTAAAAATAATATTTGCTAAGCGACTGTAATAATCAACCTCCCCAAAGTGACCTTGGCTGAAATGGCTGCACTATCGACCTACCTATCTATCTATATATCTATCTATCTATCCATCAGTCTATCAATCTGTCTATCCGTATCCATCTATAAAATTAATCAATGAAATTAATGTATTGTGTTATTTCCATCTGTCTATCAATCTTTCTATCTATCTTTCCATCTATCTTTCTATCTACAAAATTAATGTATTGTATTATTTCCTGAGAACAAAGAATTCTGACCTGTTGCCTTCAGGGCTGCCAACCTTCAAATGAACTGAGGAACATGAATGTGCAACAAATACAATGAAATGTTGTCAAACAAGAAGGATTGAAGGCAAACAGAGGGATTTAAATTAATTTGTTTTGTACTTAGTGGTATAAGTTAGATAACACCCTTGTTTGTGACAATATGCAATAATCCTCGGGCTAAAGCCCTCGGATATATTGCATATTGTCAAAAACGAGGGCGTTATCTATTACTTGTTGTCTATATATGCTAGATACGATAAACACTGAATCAACTGATTTGATAAACACTGAATCAACTGATTAACCATAACTGACAAAATCAAAACATTTTTAAGCCAGTAAGTCATGGGTCTGCTTTCATGCTGGATGTATAATAATAGATAGGGAGATATGGTAAGTGCAGCCTTCTGCCCGGTTCTGGGTGCTCACAATGGTCAGTAGCGGATAGAGGGGGGGCCTAGGGGCCCCCCCTAGACAACCAAGATTAATCGTAGCATTCTGAAGAAAAATAGCGAGATAATGCGGGCCCGCTAATGCCGAAACACGTCCGGGCACCCCCTAAACTATCGTGTCTGGATCCGCCATTGATGGTTGATTGATCAGATGGGAGAGAGAGTGGAAGTCTTCAATATGTGACACATTTACCCAAATTGAGGATCTTCCACTTGCTCAGTACAGGCACTGATGCAAGGGGCCACCAATTTGAAGTCTCATCGGAAAGGTACCTGGTGGGATTTATGCTCATGAAGGTTCACTAAAAATTTCGAGTTTCCATCTGGGGTCAGACCCGTGCAAGCAAAGACCTTCTGACCAGCAGGCCTTACATCTATATAAAATTAATAAGCACTCAGCCACCCATCTAGCATTTATAACAAAGAAACTTGGACCTTCATCATAGTTTCCTGTAGTGATATGTGACGAAATACAGTTGTCACATTTTCCGGAAGTGTTTCACTCAACATACTATTTGTGTTGTCACGTGTGGTAAACACAAGGTCCATTCCATATTATTAGGTGAAATAATTCTGAGGTAAGTGAAAGCTATACTACCACAGACAAAAAAACAGGAACTAGTTAATGGCTTTTATTTCTACCACTAAGAGAGTAATTGACTTATTTTTGTTCCGGAAATGGACAATAATTGTCATTCTTACAACATAAGCCTTTGTAAGTCATTGATGCACTTTCAACCATTTTGTGTTGATGATGCAGTATTGTGCTTCCTGTTTTGCTATTAGGTGAACTGTATGAACAGCAGCAGATGTGCCTGAGAAAAAACAAATACAACTTCATTCAGATGAATTTCACTCTTGATGCCAATGTGCTGATTAAGAATTCTGGGAGAAAAACTGAATGATGTAATAATATTAATCTACTTTAATTATCTTCAGGTCTTGTTTACAGGAATTCGTGTTGAAGTTGACTTGTGGATTTCCATTGATGTGATCTTCGGCAAAATGTGTATTTTCAATATGGGACTAAAACTATTAAGATAAATCTCATAGTTTTATGCCTTGAAATGGGGCATATTACTTTGGAAACAATGCCCGCCAAGTGCTGAGTTCAAGACTGTAAAATTTATGAGAAATTGTTGATTAAAATATTTATTACATGACGTATGGAGGCCTATGTGACGTGTGGTAGCCATACAGTCCATTCTCACTGTGAATCTGAGCTGATGTACACAGTTATCAACATACTCACCATAACTGTGAAATAGACAAAACCAACTGTGAGACAAACCATAACTGTGAAATAAAGTAACTTTGTCGCTTGCTATTAATCATCCATTCTGTAAGTTCTAATTGTGTGTCCATGTTTGAATATCTCAGACCGCATTTTGTACAAGCCTCTATGAAAATTATAGTAACTAGATTATCTAGGCAGATAGTCAGAATGATTATAAGAGAATGATTAAATTTGAACGATTAAAATAGATTAAGATAGATAGATAGATAGATAGATAGATAGATAGATAGATAGATAGATAGATAGATAGACAAATAGATAGATAGATAGATAGATAGATAGATAGATAGCTAGATGGATAGATAGATAGATAGATAGATAGATAGATAGAAAGATAGATAGACAGGTAGATAGATAGGTGGATAGACAGATAGATTGGTAGATAGATAGATATAAATAGATATATAAATTTCGATTGTCAATCTTAATAAAATTTACCTCTTTGTTTGGCTAATTGCACCCATGCAGAGAATCTGCTTTGCTAATTGCTTCAAAACTATTCACATATTGCGGTCTAGCATGGTCATTTGTGGTCCCATTCAATCACTATTCATGAAGATATGAATGCTGACCAATGATTGACGACCACCACCCAACCCGACTTGCACACTTGATAATTTGCATGGGATTACGAGACAGACCTGTCCTTAATTTGTGATACACAACTTATTACAGTTTCAGTGTGTTCGCGTTTGCAAATTACTGAAATAAACTGGTAAAACGATTCACATCTCACAGCTTCTTTGAGCACAGAAAAATGAATGGATATTGGTCACAAATGAGTAGTTTTCTACCATACGTCATGTACAGCTGGATAGATTGCTTCTTGTGGCTGAGAAGTCTAATTCAATGCGAATTCCTGTAAGACTTTAACAATTTTGAGAAACTGGTCTGTATGGACTCTCAAAAAACAGGTACTATTGAAGTTCAAGGGACAGGCTGTAAAACTCAATGGGACACAAAATTGTATCCAAGTGGTCAGATTATGTCTCCCAGCCATTAATAAAGTTGTGTCACTGGGAGACAATTTTATTTGAGAGTTGTCACTGCATTCATATTTGGTTGTCTTCAAATAATTTGGAGTTTTGGGCTGCTATTGAAAGTTTTCTTAATTCTCTTCTCACGTGTCATGAATATATACTCAGCACAGTCTGTATTTTAGAAGAATCTACATATGTCGTCTCTTTTATTTTATCACTTTCAAATTTATCAACACTTTCTTTTATATGGTAGGAAAATGCTAGCGTCCAAAGGGAAAACCTAGTAAGGCCCATTTTAGAGTTTCTGAGAAAATAGACTTTTAAATTTCAGTCCTTGCATTAAGAAATGGACTTACTGGGGTTTTCCAGTGCCATTCTGGAGTAACGGGCCACTTCTTGTAAATCTAAACTTAATAAATATATAGAAACATGTCTCAGAAGTCCTATTTTGACCTTAACTCAATTTGGCCCAAAATGTATTTTTCCTTTGGACGCTAGAATTTTTCCATCCCTTTTATTAACAGTCAGCTCAACAGGTAAAACTGACTGATGAATCTTCCACTGATTTTTGAATACCATGCATTTATAGGTGCAATTAATGAAGATTGAAAGGTTATTTCGCGGTCTTCAAGTGTAATATCCTTTAAAAAATACTCCAGTTAAGAAGATTTCTTACAATAGATACAAATAGATAGATAGATAGATAGATAGATAGATAGATAGATAGATAGATCGATCGATCGGTCGATAGATAGATAGATAGATAGATAGATAGATAGATAGATAGATAGATAGATAGATAGATAGATAGTACAAGAGGAGGAGAATATCAGAAGGTTATCAGTGAATTGTTTTGACACCAGGCTGTGCTCGTCTCTAGACCAGCTACAAGGATCGCCATCTGCTGGCTATACAACATAGCAGCTGAGGAGGCTCCAAAAACTACCAAGCAGTCTGCGAGCTTCTGGTTTTTCATGGTAGCTGGTTTAATGTTAAACTCTAGTACGAAATGCTGTAATAAGTTTATAAGTGCTAACATGTGCAGACCACGGATGTTATGGGGTTGCGAAAACTTCACTTCACATTCCAGAGAAGCTGGACTAATAAACTATTATACAGAACCCTGTACGTTAAAATTGTTATCTATATACTGTGTTTTACATAGGAAATCTCTCATTAACCTCAAACAAAAGCCAGGTAAGAGCTAATTCAGCTGATCCATGCATCTCCAGTATACCCATATGATTTTGTATTGAGCAATTTAAAAACTGTCAAATCTTTTCTCTTTGCTTTTTGAAAAGTGTGTTGCAGCATGCCTGTTACAAGGGCTTATTACAGAATTGCACTGGCATGTTCCTCGTGAGGTCATATCCCTGTCCATGCCTAGTTATTCTCTATGACTCATACACAGATCGTGAGGTCATATCCCGTACGTTCAATGCTACCTGAACAAGTCACGCGTGCTTGTGAGATCATTGATAACCACAAGCAGCTGATAAAAGTACTCGCAATTTTTCAACAGTTTGTAAAATTGTTCACTTTATTTTAACAAGGTTAAAATACATTTTTCTCATTATTATTACAGTTTCTTTTTGCCTGCACATGTCCCTAACACTACAAAAGCTAATGAATATCCAGCATTTATAAGAAGGTATTTATGGCCTCACCCATCACCATCCACAATGCATTCTTGCTCAGATGGGAATTACTGAACATCCTTGAAGAAACCTTTAAAAGCTCAGGCCTGTAGATAACTAAGTGGTAGTCCAGATACCTCATACATTATCATATTCCCAAGAAACTGAAGACTTACCTACAGCATGCAAAGTAGCAGTGACAATCCTAAAGGTATCACAGATATCCACACTCCACTGCATGGGACCAAGCGATCTTGTAAATCAAACCACACCACAAAGGCTAGGCTACTTAGTATTGTAGCATATATCGGTTGCTTCCCATCCCTTAACTTAGCCTTCAAGAACCAAAACGGACATCATATTCGGATATTGCTATCATACATTAGGCCTACACACTAGCTTGCAACAACCAAATCTCAGTTTGAAAATGAATGAGGATCAGTCTGAGACCAGACTGCTTCATTTCCACCCCTTCCCCTTGCTTGAACTAAAGCACGGCATCATAAGGTTCCATCATTTGGGGCGCTCCTAACACAGAAGGGAAGTCCAATGAGAAGAAGAAGAAGTTCCCCCAGAATATTGTGTGAGCTGTGCGAGCAGTCTGATTGATTTCAGCAAGAATTGAAATCATAGGGGGGAGATAGAAAATGATAACAAAGAATGACTTAATTATTACACACTCTGTATATTCCTTCCTTCAAAACGCAAATTTCTTGTGGGAACAGTCTACTCTGAGGTATCGAAGTTGGGACTATTTGCCTTGGCGTTATAATAAAAAACCCTCAGTGGCAGGTAAATATTTGAATCCTGGCAGATTGTAGGTTGGTGGAGCCACTTATGCATGTGTAGGTAAGGTGGCACTGTTGTTGCACTTCCTGTTTGATCATAATAATGTCTTGAGAAAAGCACATGTCTCAAAAAAAGCCAAATTACTATAAATCTAATTGTTGTCAAAAACATAACACCATGCAGAACTGCCTATGTAGTCATTATTGGCTATATCTATGCAAAAGTTCACCTTCAGATTTCTTTGATACTGAATTAAAGGGTTTCAAAATTGCCAGGTGAATTGGCAAAGTTTTCTGTGTTGACATGGTTTTGGGAGAATTTCAATCTCTTACCTTGTATTTTATCGTCTACAGGGCAATATGTTTAATTTGCCCTCTCCAGGTATATCCCTTGCAATGAAGGTTTAGTAAGTAGATAGTTCCATGTCGATAAATGGATGTTAAAATGTCCAATTAAGATATTCCTTGGTAAAAAGTGCATGTCTCTGACAAATATTCTTATGTTCTGCCAGTGTTTCAAGAGGCCCTGTTACAAAATAGCAGGCTGGATTATCTTGTTTAGCATTGTTTGGCATTGACTGTTTGTTATAATCACCTGTTTCGCACCTCAGGTCAACAGAGTCTACACTTGAAATGTGATTGCCAAAGCAATAGGTTGTGTGACCATGTTATGGCACATTTGACAATAGTGATAGCTCTGCCTCTGCATAGCCTTTATTCCCACTGTTAATGTGAATGAAATATAAAAACTTGGCTTAATAGATCAAATTGAACATTTCATGATGATACACCATTTCGATCAGCTACTTCAGCTTTAAAACATTATAGGGTCTCTCTGATGTGGGATGGAACTTGCAAATTGGCCACCCAGTTGTAAAAATGATTGATTTGCGGAATCTGTGTATTCTCGTCAAGACAGTACTGTTCTCTTTTGACTACTGAGTGGCTAATTTTCAATTTTCGTTGTGGGATCTTTCATCTTTCGGGGTCTAGTCCCCAACATCACCTATCTATCTCTACTTATTTACAATGTAATTTTCAAGTCCTCATGGAAAATTGAGATATTCTCCTCAGTGATAGGCCTGATATGTTGGTCTGCTTGTTTTCCCGAATCAGATTGTCGATTTCCACATATCTTTGTTATCTTTCTGTGAAAAGCCTAACACAAGGATGATCCTCAACTAGCTTTTGCGTGACATCATGATCTCAGTCAACGAAGCAAAATAGAAAATACTGGTGCTAATCTTTAAAAAGGGACATCAGTCAAAGTTATAAATAATTACGTTGTGTAGGTATAAAATCCCAAGCAAACTAAATGCTATAATTATGTACCGTGGCTTTATTACTTGTGTCACCATGCATGCACCAAGGGCTTTCAGTGTGGTAATTAGTTTTCTGACACAATGTCGCTATGTTGTCAATTAACAGAAAAGCCACCGATGCCACTGCACTTCACTGATTGAGTTTTGGTTAATTCATAATTGCCATTTCACTGGCTATACAATAGGACTGCATGCAATTGGTGACATACTGAACTTGCTATTGGATTATATGAGGAAACCTTTCCGAATTGCCTCCCATAAAACAAATGTCCATATACCAGTTCAAACTGAAATACACAATACAATAATTATAATTTATACAGCAAACCGAAGTACTCCAGCTGGATAGAATAAATAACGCTGCAAAATTCTACAATTCAAAAAGTCTGCTTCCTGAAGTATTAGTCTAGCCTGAAGACAGCCCTTGTGGCTCAGCTTAAAGAGTTTACAGGGAAAGTCTGTGTATATATCATTGCAATGAAAAGTAAAAGCTCTTAATTACTGTCGTATAAACATCCGCACAAGTTTCAGCAATTCAGAAACTAAAAGCAGGAAAAAATTATGACGAAAATCTTGTCTTGGCAATGAGCAGCTAAGTCATCCTGTTTTTAATAATATCGTGTATTAGAATCACCTAAATCAACTCAAATAACGACAGATGGCAAAAGGCTTTGCGTCCTGTATTTGTGCAATTGATATAGGCTAGTTAAGGCAGAGGATACTGCTATTCGAGGTAAACAAATTCGAGAAAAAAGATATATATGTCTCTTGTGATATTATTTAAAAAGATTGCCACAAAAGATCTGGCAATATGTTGTAATTACTTTAGAGAATGGTGTGAGCTGGACATAAAATCTTGGAAATTGGAAAGCATTGGAACTTGCACCTCTTTTCCTATCTAAGAACTATAATTATTCCACTGGAGCCAGAATTCAGAATTCAAATACTACAGACAAATAGAAGCCCTCATAATGACAGTTGCCTTGGAGGGAATTTGCAACACACACCTGCCCCCCCCCCTCAGAAAATCATGTCTGGATCCGCCGCTGACTGGATCCGCTACTGACTTATTGGACATGGTAAGAGTCTCAGAGACACCTTGCCACTGCTGGAAATCTATTTGCCCCTGAGAAACCTTTCAGAGCTGAGGCCAGAAGATGCCAGAGGGGTAAGTCAGATACCTCATATTTTATCAAATTCCCAAGAAGCCTGAGATATACCTACAGCATACGAAGTAGCCTGGGCAATCTTGAAGTATCAGAGTATGAGATTGCGAAGACCAATATATTTCCACCTATACAACAAAGGCTACTTATAACGCAGATAGTATTATGGCCCTTTATGGGGTATATATTCAATATATCATGTTCTAAAAAGCCTCAGTGACAAGAATAATTTACTGCATGTATCTTGTAAAATTTGCTCAAACAAAATATAAAGTTTTTACTTAGATGGTTATTTTTGTTAACTTCAAAGTACTATTTGGGTTCAGTTTATGTTGAGTCCTTAATTTTGCCAGAGTAAATTCGTAATGTATTGAGCGTGATAAAATACTAATTTAGTAAATTTATTATCCATCGAATATTGATGTATCCCACAAATATGCTTAATTGACTGAGAGCATGATGTCATGCTGAAGCAGGTTATGGATAATCCTTGTATTTGCCAGTGAAAGATTACAACACCAAACTTGTAATCAGTAACATGTACAGGTTCATGTACATCCAAAGACAAACAGTAATCTTATATCCAAGCCTCTGTGTGATATCTTGCTCTCTGTCAAACAAGCACATTTGCAGGATACATAGTTATTGGATGCATAGGCCTACCTGTGTATTGATACCAGGTACACAGTCTGGTTAAAATTAGAACTGCATGCTGCTGCCACCTGGCACAAAAGTTGATTTTGTATGCTACAGCATTACTGTCCCAAGAAATAGTTCCAATTTCATTGCACATTCACAAAATTCTATTCACCATTGATGTATACCAGAGTCAGACTCGGCAATCACATTCTCTAAGGAAGTAGACAAGGCCATCAGCACACACAGAAACAGCCCGGTTTCTTCCAGACAAAATTGTGTGAGTTCATCAGACTGAAATGTATGTGTATCGCTCGCAGGGGCTTGCGGAATAGCACACTAGTCACTAGGTGGCAACACATGACAGCATATGTTCTGATCTGCCAAGGCTGGAAAAAGAAGTGGCAATGTAACAGTGGTCCACTTGTAGATAGCCAGGTGCAAAAGATGAATCCCGCTGTGATGATCTGTGAATGCTCAGCATGGATTCTGACCCAGGACCTCGAGAAGAGCAAACTCCAACGGCAAACAAAGCTACCCCACCAGACACCAGTCCTAAACCATCCAGTATCGGTTATTGCATAACCACTAAACATCAGAATTAATGCAGTGATCGAACGCCAGCAATGACATGTTGTAAGCCTGTTTGTTGAATTTGGCATTTTTTCTGGCCAACAGATGGCTACATCCCTCAGCCAAGCAATATAACCCAGCATTATGACCGGAAAAAATATTTTATGGCATTACACATTGCCACTTGCAAGATATGATGCACAGGTGGGAATTTTTCTGCCCTTGAGAAACCTTTAAAAGCTCAGGCCTGAAGATGCCACAGGGTAATTCAGACATTGCATACTTTATCCTATTACAAGGTCAGGAAACTGAAGACATGCAATATAGAAGATCTAATTCTTAACATGTTAATTTAAAGGTTGGTGCACTGGTATTCCTTCATACTGTGGTAAAATTTGGGGCTCAGTGTAGATACAAAGCATAGTACGAACCAAATAGGAAGTATCGGAACAGCCAGCAGCCTTTTTGCATTCTGTCCTGAATTGTCAGCATCAGAATAACAGCCATAAGCATATAAAGATAGTGAGTGAGATGAAGCAGAAAGCTGATAAGAAAAAGCTCAATATGCTCAGAACCTTTTTGCCATCACATAACAATATCTCTTAGCAAAAGAATAAAACTGGGATATAATCCCAGAATTATGACCACAGTGGATATTTTATGGCATTACACATCGCCACTTGCAAGACATGTTTCGCAGGTGAGAATTTTTCTGCTGAAATAAAACTTTTAAGAGCTCAGGCTTGAAGATGCAAGGGGTAATTCACATATCTCATACATTATCATACAAACTCCAATGAATCCTAGCCTATGCCTACAGCATAGGCAATACAATGAAGCTATAATGCCTGACAACATGTCAAAAAAATAAGACTGTGATAATATAATCCAGCCATCTGACCCGAATGGGATGTTTTATGGCATTGCACATCACTACTTGCAAGATATGTTTCGCAGGTGAGAATTTTTCTGCTGAAATGAAACCTTTAAAAGCTCAGGCCTGAAGATGCCACAGGGGTAATTCAGATACCTCTTATATTATGGAGCATCATAGTCCAAATTCCAATGAAGCCTGGCCTATACCTACAGCATAGACAAACACAAAACAGCTCTTTGTATGACAATGTGCCAACATGATAAAGTCATTGTCAGAAGATTGCTTTCATCGCCTCCTAAATATTGTCAATGACAAAGAGGCAGACTGTAATAAAATTTAATCTTTCGTCATTGTTGCATAAAATATGTGTTAAAAAAGCACAAACAGATTTTATTCCTATTTGGAATTTACATCATAGTATATTCATTACTTTAACAAGAAAATTTTTTCAAAAAAAAATAGAGGCGATTTTTAGAGCTAATTCAGCTTGTTCATCCAATTTGGCCCCATCCCCATTTTTTAAACGCCGATCCCTCACCTGCCCATCCACGTTTTATTACGAAATCCCGCGGCCCGCTGGTCTGCAAATTTGCCCGGTCCGCATTTTACTACGACGCTAGTCCCCGTTTTGCCGACGTAGATTCACAGGTTGATTCTTGAATCTTAGAAAAAGCCTCCTGTTGGGAGGCCTGTGGCCATCTATACAGAGGCGAGTGGCTCCATATAGAGTCACTAAGACTATATCAGCGAAGGGCTGATGCATCGCCTCAAAAAAATGTTATCATCTATATAAACGAAGAGTTCTTGATAATATAAATTATAATCCTGTAAAGTAGTCTATTCTATTCTGTACTGTACAATTCTCTAATACATAACATCTTAATAACTGCGCGTATGCATCATTTTATGCACGCAATCAGGAATATTAATTCCACAAATTCCAGCTTGGACCAGATAGGCCGCAGAACTGCTCAGATTGGAAGGTTTGTTTTGAGATATGATCTATTGGTCTTGTTTGTTTTAGCAGCATTCATTTTCTGCCAACATGTCTTTTTATGGTGTGATAAATATTCTGGATGCAAACATTGACAACTCAGCTGTGATAGAAATCCATAAGGCAACTCAAGTGCAATTGAAGTGTGTGGTCCTGGAATAGACACTAGGAGAAAAGCAACAATATGACTGATTCGAAAATCTGTTCGTTCTTATGCAAAACGAGGGAGGGGGTTAGCCAAGTTGCTGGTGCAATCTGTTGCCGATTGATGGGTGACCATCATGGGCCCGGATTCAATTTTCATTCTGGTTGGATCATTTGGTTTTGTATGTCTTCCGCATGACTTCATTAACCTATAGGCTATAGGTACCAGGTGAATAATACAGGACTTGAAGCCCCAATCATCAGCAATCCAATTTATTCAATATAGTGTTACATTTGTAAAACTGATTTTTCAACTACACTGTAAATACTTCTAGGTTTTCCGAACAACTGTGAATATAATTATGAATCCTAACAAAACTAGATCTATTGACTTTTGCACCAAAGCCATCCTTCCGAACATCAGGCTGTCTGCAATTGCGTTTGTGTTTTACGCCTCTGCCCAACCTAAGTGGGCAATATCCATCTGGAAATTGCACATTTTAATGGATAATGATGGTAGGATACCTTAAAAAAAAACCTATTAAAACATGAACGTACCTTCCTCTCAAGGAATGGGATCTCCTCTTCCTCATAGATGTAAATCATGACTGACTAAAATCCACTCTGTTCCTCACTGAATGACTGAGAGCCACTGAGCCAGGCAGAATACCACCACAGTCTACAGAGTCAGAGATAAGGATCAACATCCAAGTGACTAATTTCATTTGGCTTGAGTTAATTGCTGGATTATGTAACAATATGATTAACCTATTGTGTATTTAATTAACCCAGTAATAAAAACAATGGACCAGGAGTCACAAATAATCAAATGACAGACCTACCACACTGATTGAATTAAATATAATTACGTTTGGTTGCACCTCATCTAGCACTCCAATTAGACCTATGTCCAGCCCAGACTGTTAATTTCCTGACCACTGATAGAGCTGCAGACAGCAAGCAGGTTGGATTGCAGAGTCTGTAGACTCCCGACTGTGCTCTTCTATGCATACATTTATGGATTGCCTCGCACAGAAACGTTTGTTCGTCATGGAAAGAAACTAAGTTTGGCATCCCCACCTCTCAGTGTAGCCTGCATGGTTTATGGCTATCCTGGTGACAATCACCTCTGTTTTGTGAAGTAAAATTAATTATACCATTCGACACCTCTGTCAGCCAATCACATGCCAGTATTTCAGGGAAATAATTCCCATATTCTTTGTTGTTCAGTTATCCTCTCATGTTTGAGTGTTTCAGTGTTTGTCTCAAGGTACAAGCTGGTTATTCACCATGGGATAAGGAATATGTGTTTATCAAAACTCGGGCTAAAGCCCTCGGGTGATAAATCACATATTTCCTCTCCCGTGGTGAATAACCTATACATATTTTCCCTTCTCACAAGTGACCAACATGATGCTACAGTTACATAGAGATAATTCAAAGTAATTTAATGTGTGTTTAAATGTTTTATTGATGTATCTTTATTTTATCAAATGTTATTTTATGGAGTGGGTGGGTGTTTTTAAGTTGTTTTTGTGGGAAAACCCCAAATAATTATCTAAATTACGTTTTTACACTATTTTAAGTCAGTAGCTGTGCCATGCTGTTTGGTTAATTATAAATCAAAGCTTTTTGAACTATTTCGAGAACAAGTAAATTATCACATGGACACGTGGCATCGCTTGAAGATGACAAATGATATCAGATAAATGTACTCGATATTCACTTGGCATGTTGACTTGGTCTTGTTTTATAATGAATTTTAATCAGTTCCTCATAACAGATCAAGCAAGGACTAGCAATAATTCTCCTTCTTCTTCTTCTTCCTGTGAAGCCCAGTCCACCTTCTGGTGTATTATCGGGCCACCTTCTGGTGTATTATCTTCCAGCAAATAGGTTGCCTTTCTATAAGAGCACAATACAAATTTCTGCTTATAATACTCGGACGGCAGAACTTCATTCAAAATCATTTTGTAGATGGGGTCTCAGATCCCAAGCAGAACAGTTGTAAACTATTTGCTTAGGAAGAATCATCCAAATACCATCTTCCTCCTGCATGTGACGGGGGAGGGTTGGTCTAGTGGTAGCATACTTTGCTGCCAATCGTTCGGTCCAGGGTTCAAATCCAGCTCTTGCCAGGTCATCTGTGTCATTGTTGGATGGCTATTTCAATCATTCTTTGCCTCATTGCCATGTCCTCCTCCTGTCCTAATTAGCCTACCAAGTGCATAAATAGAGGACGTAAAGCCCAAATCATCCAAATACCTTCGTCCTCCTCACACCTACAAAAGACGGAGCCACCTTGCATGATGAATTTGGCTGTCTGCTGGTATGAAGGCCTCAAGAAAAAGCCATTTTGTGACAATTGAACAAGGTGTCACTCACTTCTTGCTTCACAAATTAATAGTATTACACTTACTTGACTTACCTTAAACAGTTAACAGTATAAAATGCTTTTAATAAGAGAGCAATAATCCTATTTTGCCTGCTGTTTACTGGAGCTGGCTGTTCCAAAACATGGTTGCCTCACTCTGGGCTAAATTTCCATGGGCTTCAAACATGACATAAAGCCTTCAAATGTCACAGTGTAATCCACTATTGGTTCTCTCAATTAGTTGTGTTGAAGTCTGTGTGGCAAAACTATCAACAGACCACCTGAGAAATAAATCTATAAAGAAGATGTATTCATTTCCTGTGGAAGCATGTCTGCAAGATTGATAGAATATTGAGGTCCAGCCTGCATGGGTTGCACATGACTATAGGTGTGATATCTATTCTATTCACTGATCCCTTAATTGTTGTTTAAGTAGCTTTAATACATCCTAACATTCACAAACACTCAGGAAATAGCACAACAACAGCTAAAACTATACTTTGAGGTGAAATAAACATAACTTTAATACCAATTGTATTTGCAATCCTTGTTAATGACTATGGGTTGTTATCTTTATAATCCCATGTAGTTTGCAAAACAATATCAGTCAACTTGGTTCATAGTTGTCTTGTGTTACATAATTGATTGTTGCAGTTTACCAGACTGAACAAGTTAAGCACTGGAAGTGACAAACCCCAATAGATCCTCCCAGTAGTTCATGTCAAGCCTATGAATATTTATATATCGGTCAGCTTTGCAGGTATGCTCCTGACTGAATCTTCCAACACCACGTGAAAGAGTGTCATCAGTTTCTGTGTAGGTTCAGGAGCTTCTAAATATAGATCTTTAATGCATGTATTCCGTTGTGAATGTAATTGAATGAGGTGGAGCATAACATTTGTGTGATCTTTACAGTTTAATTAGTAATACTTAATTGATGAAAATGAGTTACAAAAACCCTTAAACCTTTAAACTTATATGTGCCACAAAGGATCTTGCATAGAAGAGGCATTTGGGGCCTCCCTCAATATTCTGCCAGCCACAGCTGCTCCAGATAGCACGCTCTCCTTCTACTCCGTATGCCAGGGTTCTTGAAATCCCAGGCCGGGGCAGACACAAAATATAGGAGTGTTGATGTCAAAATCTCATAAATGGTGTATACTCTATATAAATATATATTCATACAAATATTTTGATACATACACAGTAACCGATTTGAAAATTTAAAGCCATCTTTTTAAAAAAACAATTCTTTTTTTTAAAAGAATTTCTTGTTATTCTTAGGCCTGTGAGTAATTTGCCTCTGAAATTCGCCTCTAGGCCTGCAGTCATCCAATTAATTAATTTGTTATGTAGAAAGATGAGACCATTTCTCTGATTCACTTTTTGAATGAACGCTACTCTGTAAAGCCAGCTGTGCCTATAAAGATTTGCCATTTTATTGAAGAAAACTGTTGTTTTCACCGCATGTACCGTCGTTTTAACAATAACTCTTGTTAAAGTTGTTAACACCAAAATTGTCATTCAGAATTATACATATATAGTAAAAACAGCAGCCCCAGTAAAGATTGTAAGATCAAAATGTGCACATGACATTGCGTTGAAGTGATTAATGGGTTTTGGAATGACTTGAATGTCTTGCTTGTCTCGAAAACACGCCTTTTGAATGTAAATGCATGCGGTGTTTTCAGCACATATTGGCCTGATGCAATTTGTACTCACTGTTCAGTGTAGGCTACAGGCCTTCAAGTTAGGTCTAGCAAAAAAAAATCTAAAGTGGCATTAGGCATTAACAATTCATCCATAGATACATCAACCAATGGGGTGTCGCCCTGATGTGCTAGAATTAGTCTATTTTCAGTTGCAAAAGAAATCAATTGATTATCTTGTTTCGTTTTTGAGATATCTGCATTAAAGTAATGTAACATTTGGGGATACCAAATGAACAAATTGTTCTCTTCTATAATATTAGGAACCACTGCCAACACAAAAATAGGTTATTTGATTCCATTTTGTTACTAGATGCAGTCTATAACACAACATTTTCATTTTAGGTTAAGATTTTTTGACTGAGCTCCTGAAAACTCTGGCAGGCAATGATATCGAGGAACTAAAACGTTCAGTGTACGTCCGTAACCGAAAAACACTAAATTTTTATGCTGCTTACATGCTTCCGATGTCAAATTTAGGAAACTCCTAATACAAAGCACGTTCATGTCCAAGAATAATATCGTAATGACTTCCATCATTTCAACTGAATACAGTTGCCAAGGAGAGCTCTTCAAAGTGTGTACGTCCGTAACCGTACATACATGTACGTCCGTAACCATATTTATGACAGTGCATATAAAAAGAGTTAATGGTACAAAAACTGGGAGACAGACTTGGCCTTGCCAAAACACCTCAATACCTGTCTTTTGGGCTTAATTTCAAAACTGTACTAGGCCTTACTATAAGAGCTGTATCACTCTGATTTAGTGCCAAAAGCGAACCTAAAAATAGTTCCGAGAATGATTGATTTTCCCTAATATTTCATCTATTTTTTCCAAAGGCCTGCTAAATCTTATTTGTCATGCTTTTGGGCAACCTCTATTAACAGGATATGTGTCATTACACTGAAGTATTGAGGTAGAACTTGTGATTTTCACTCCTTTAAATTCCCGAAAAAGTGTGAATTTAAGGACCAGAAATGTGGATATTATGGTTGCATGTTACAAGCATGAAAACAGGCAAAAATATTCTGTTCTGAAGTTATTTTGTGATCAATATGTATTGAAAAAGACTTCTTGTTTGCATAAAAGAAGATAATTTGTTGAATTAGTGCATCAGTCTTGCACCCAGGGTGGCCTTTAACCCTCTAATTCACAAATGTATGTCCGTACCCGAAAAAATGTACGGCCCTAACCAATAAATGGCCAGTTTTGTAAGGAATCACCAAATTGCTATGAAACTTACCTGACTGATTTTTTTAATAGGTTTCTTGACAATGGAGTTCATACAATAAATTGCCTGCACATAAATTACATAGTTTTGAGAGAGAAGCCATCAAGTCAGAAAAGTGTCGTTCATCTGCGTACATCCGTAACCATGCTATTTTGCCTTGTAGCTCCGCTCATATGACACCTAGGGCTTTGATTGATAGCCCGTTTGAAAGACCTGGCTAACACTGTACCTCATGTCAGTGTGATGATGAAATGTCCAACTTAAAATGGTAGTGCTACCTAAGCTATGAAAGTGTCTGAAATGTATGTCCGTAACCGTGGAATTGCCCCACATTAATTATAAATTACCAGCTTGCAAATCAAGCAGCCATTGCTTTATACATGCATTTCTGACAGCAGTATGATTATTCTGTCATGTATTTTTTCACTGATTGTTACTGAGTAGGCCAGGTAGGGACCAAATTAATCAGGTAAGGGTTTCAAACCTATAGTTCCCAGGCATTGCTGTGATAAAGAAAGCAAATGAATATCAATCTTAAATCAATGGCCGAGTGTTTTAAAATACAAATTAGGTACTCCTTTGACTTTGAAGCTTAGCAATCTGACAACCGGATTCGATTGAGGCACACCTTAAAATATACAAAAGGCATGTTTACCACTGTTAGCATTTCAATATATAACACAGCAACAGAAATAGGCTGAATGAATGAAACTGTTGACACCATGAAGGTAACATCTGTAAAAACAAACAAGCAGAGTTATCACACCATATGGCAAGTGCAGATATGTTGAATTTTCACACTTGAAGGTGTGAATGACATTATTCATTCAGTGACCTGAATAAAATTTTCCTTGATTGAAATTCGCAGATTTGCTAGAAGTGCCCACTGTGGTAGACCCCCTAGTTACATCGCTGGTTGCCATGTTAAATCTTAACAAATACATTATTATTACTGTCACAAATAACATTTATTCATCTACAATGTACTCTTAAATTTATTTTATAAGCTAATTATCTTACTATCTGGTGATAGCCCTGGACCCCTGTGGTAATGACAAATAAAACGCCGCAGTGACTATTGATGGAAGGTGACAGTGCTCCTCACTGATGGTGTTATTCTGACATTGCACTTCTCTCTTTGTTGATTCCTGACATTGTCTGGGCACAAGCACCTGTCTGCACTGTCAAGTAAGGATCAGCGGACTTTTCTCAACATATACCTGTAGAATAACAGTTATATATATGTATTTCTGAAGGTGAAGGAAAACTTAACTCTCTTGGTGTAATCATTACAAAACAATTTATATCATACTTACAATTTTACACATACTTTGATCTGGAATACAGCTGCTTTTCGAATTGTATAACATTATAATGATAAATTGGTACATGGTGTAGAGAATTAAAATTGCCAACAAAATTAATGTAATCTATGCACTGACAACCTTTTCAAAGATTAATTTACAATTCCTGCAATTTTTTATCACATGTTAAAGGTTCTCATGGATTTCATTCTATAAAAGTTTTGATGGTTGGGTCACGTACTCCATACAGTCTCAATTTAAACTAAAAATCAACTTGGTCAACTCTGATGTTTTCTCTGAGGTGGATTCACGTTCAACATCAGTCATCTTATTTGAAGTTAAGGGCAATTGGCTCCCTTTAGAGTTGACCCCACACAAGTTTTTGATGGTCGTATAGATGTAATAGACATTTGCATCAATCTCATGAGGTTAGTAAATATGCTACCAATGATCTATACAACCTATCAACCCAGTCGTTGCATTGAACAGGAAGTATATTGTAGATATAATTAATTTAAAATCAAGGGCTTGGTGTTTCAAAACATTTTTGAGCTATTCAACTTGGCCGCTTAATTCAGTTCAGACAGACCCTACAAAGCAATGTACCATTGAGAGCACTTCAATATGAAATAGCATGAAAAATGGGATGAATAAATGAAATTGTTGACACCATGAAAGTAACATCTGTAAACACAATCATTGCTTATCACACCATATAGCAAGTGCAGATATGTTGAATTTTCACACTTGAAAGTGTGAATGACATTATTCATTCCGTGACCTAACAAATTTCTTTGAAATGCACAGATTTTCAGGAATAAATCAGTTTAAAAAAATGCATGGTAGTGGGTTAGCCTTCAGTTGTAAACACATGGCAGAGGGAGGGGAATACGGTCCTAATATTCAGCTATTAAATAAGAAATACTTTATTGTCATGAAAATCTCCCTAATTCCCTCCCCATGCCAGAAGCCCACGGTTCAAGACCTCCTGGTCACATCAATGGTAGCCGTAATGAATCAAAACAAAGAAATTATCTTATTATCCATCCAATAACTATGTATCCTTCAATTTTTTCCTCAGACCAACAGCATGATGTCATGCTGGTTCAGGATAGCTATTGGTCTAGCAACTCTGTGTGATGTACAGCTGTAGAGCATGATGACATGCTTACAAGCAAATATAATTGGCTGCTATAAGTAGCAACAACAAACACTAATCCTTAAAAGTTTCGTGTCACTGGAATTTTGTTGGTTTTTGTTATTCATTAGAGTCAGGGATGGTAATTCCGTCCAGGAGGGTAAATCCGTCCACCCTCTAATATAGACATACAATTACATTTATTACACTTGTGTGAGGTATAAAAGCAAGAGAAACTATTGTTCAACATATTTTGTCGCGTTTTCCGTGTTTACAGCATTTCAAATGATATTTCAGGTCCATTTAAAAACAGTGGACAAAATACAATGAAATCTTGTGACGTCATCACAGCCATTTTGGTCGGTGGGTGGTACTATTCCTGTATTTATATAAAAAATTAGCATTCAAAGTCAAAAATTGTTGATTGAGATTCAGAATTTTGTTATTCGTGCATGGATTTTTAAATAACTGAATTGCAATGCATGGAAAGGAGATACAATGGAAATAAAAGTGGACGGAATTACCATCCTTATCTTAAAACGTACTTGAATTGGTGATTGTAAATCCGTCCACCAACTTCAAATGAGCTTTAAAAGTACTTTTATGACTTTTAATAACTATAAATGGCATAAAATTTATTAAAGAAACTAGATTGACCAATTAGAACACTTGATTGGACCAAACGAGTTCTTCAATTGTAATTTAAGCAGTCAATTGAAATTCTTGATATTCAACTTAACCTCTCTTATTTAATACTTCTACCATAAGTGTAATCAGCATCCTATTATTCTGCAATCAACACAAATCCAATCTGAAAGTTAATAAATTGAAATATTGGAAAAAATAGAAAGATATGATAAATGTGTGCTGATTTATGCCCTGTGGACGGATTTACCATCCTTGCTGGACGGATTTACCAGCAGGGTGGACGGATTTGGGTGCCCCAACCTTCAATTTTTGTTGCTATGGTTTCAGTGAAAAATATTTGAATATTTGACTTTTTTTGGCTGATGATGATAGTACGGAACAAGCTCTTTCCAAGGGTCTAATATTTATTTTCATATCTACTCCCTCCCATTCTCCTGGGAATGAAGAATTAGCCAAAAGTGGACGGATTTACCCATCTTGACTCTACACCTGAGTATCCAAACTGTTTCAGTTACAGTTTTTGGTTCCTGGTGATTGAGCATGGTGATACATTATTATATTGACCTTCAAGCTGGAATTCGACCAGCTGTGAGATTTGGTGAAAGTCTTGTTTGTGTTTTACAGCTACAGTGTACTTGCTAAACTCCTTCCCCAGCTGAGAGACATGCATTCTCCTGATGCATATTGAGGGCAGATATTGTGATCAGCTGTTCCCTGTTACATATTATTAAGCCTTCCTCTTCTACTTCCCATCTTTCCGATAAGATTTCAAATCAAGCCACCCTGGCATCACATGGCATGCTTTGAGTATCCATGTATGCCATTGACTAAATGATAATGACTCTGGAGCTTTCACAATGTTAATTTGGTGCAATTTAAGAGCAACTGCTTGATGTCATGCAGCTGACTCTCCCAACCAATGTGAATGTTCATATAGCTTGACATCACCAAAAAAGCCTTGCATGACATACAGTTTTTCCACTCACACCTGAACTGACCAATAGCCACACAGTCTCAGCATGACATCAAGCCTTCAGTCTATGAAAAAAAATTTGAAGATACATAGTTATTGGATGGATTATAATCACAGTCTGAATAATATCTACTCTAAAGTGTATTCCATATTTATAGGCCTGCTATTTTCTTCCTGGCAGTGACAAATATAACACTGCAGTGAGTATTGACATTAGGTGACAGTACTCCTCACTGAGGTGTTATTCTGACATTGCTCTTGTCTCATCCTTGATTCCTGACATGGTGTGGGCACAAGCACCTGTTTTCACTGTCAAGTAAGGGCCAGTGCATGGACCAGTGTTGGAGATCTCGATATGGACTGCATATATATAAATGTATCCTTCACTCTGCATTGCTCTTGTCTTATTTTTGATTCCTGACATAACATGGTCTTGACAGAAGTGCCAGTCTGCACTAGGCCAGTGGGCTTCGCCCATAAGGGACTGTCCAGGATAGTTCTAATTGAAAATAGACTTAGTTTGTATGAAATAAACAACAAACTATTTAATTGTCACAAAGCATACCACATAAAGAAATTAGGCCAAAACACCATCTTTACCAACTTGCAACTCAATACAACAGCAGATTTGGATAAATATTTAACAAATTGTTAAGTCTGCACTTTGGCGCCATAGTGCAACTGCAATCCATCAGCACAATACAACAGGGAATTCAAATGCTTGCCAAAGATAAATACGTTCACATTGATTTATAACTACTGTCATTTTCACAGAGTTTGCTTAAGTATCACATTTTTCATGGCTTTCAATTAACAAGCTTTAATGACATGGTCACGTACTTGCAATATATTCTCGACCTAAGCTATAAATCCTCATGGCTAACTCTGTGTGATCTTCTCCTTAGGGTAGATTCACATTTGGCATAAATCCATGTTATAACTGGTTTCAAGTTAAGTGAGATTGGTCACTTCTGCAGAACTTTATTGCTACAAACCCTTTTGCCATGTTCATCCTTATGTTATAGAAACAGTAATGGCATCCTCAACCAGTTATGATTGCAGCCTTAGAACCCCAAGAACATAGAGTATTTTAAACAGCAGGATCGTAAAGAATTGCCAAAGACTAAATTGAATTTCAGGCTCAGGGGAATCGCCACATTGAATAACAAGTGTCACTTCTGTTGTACGGCTTTGTTAGGATATCATGACTGTTATTATCACTTATAGAGCAATTCTTATTATTCTGTTTCTTGTGATAGTGTTTGGAATTTCTTTTTTTTATTCTGTAAGAAGAATCTTTATGAAAACAGTTTCACAGTGTTTAATAGTGACAAATCTAGATACACTAAAACTACTATACCATCAAAAATTAGTAAAATGCTTAGCATAGAATCAGCCAATGTTTTTGCAAGACAAAGTGGTTAACATGCGTTTGTCAAACAATGATAGTGATGCCAAGACCATTGTAACTTTAGAGCCTTTTTGCAGATTGGCCATTGGAAAAATTAATTTTCTTATTTTCAATTCGCAAACTGGCTTTGCCACGTGATTGACAGTGTTCCGTCGATTTCCTGATGTTCTTATTTGATGAAGTGCTTTAAGTAATTTAATGGTTCGTTTATTGTCACCCATTCTGCTAGATATGATAAGCACTACATCAGCTGATTAACCATAATTGACACAAAAAATACGTTTTTAAGAGAGTAATTTTTATGCTGTTTTGACCGCCGATCTGCCAAGAGCTATAATTATATAATGACATCACAAGATAACAGATAGCAGTTATGCGGAAATAACTTTGTGCTCAGAGAGACTCTCATACAGTGTGTATATGAATCTATAATTCTTCATTCTACCTCATCAATACTACATGTCAACTTCACTGTTCTCGTATACTACTCATACGTTTTGATAAGATTGGCAAATATTTTTATGGTATCTGTGTTTCATAAAATGATGCAGTTCGTCTGTTAATGGCATAAAATGATATGTGCTCTGCAGACAAACATGTAAACAGTGGGAAACCGTGCAGTCAATCTTAACCGTATTTTCTTCACTCTGTATATACATGCACTGATAGCAATATTGTTTGGGCCATTTCTACATTTGAGTAATGAAAAAATGGCAGTATTATGTTGAAATAATATCTACTTCAAAGCCAGTGATATCTACAGATCATGTGCCATGTCATTGCAATGAGTACTAATATGACGTGCATATTATGCTTTTGATAAGGGATAAAACAAGTCACAAACAACTGGTATTAAGTCGAAAATTTTCAAAAATGTATCTCATGACATATCATGACCATCTTGATTCTCACGAGACAGACATTCATTGCAAAATCTGAGAGTAATAATATAACTCATGGAACAAATAAAAGCTAACTTTCTAACATTGTTGATGAAGTGTCTAACATGAATTTTTTAGGGAATTACTTAACGCTTTTCTCCTGTTATTATCAATCAAGATCTAAAGCAAGAATTCACAGAGTGACATAATAATTGTACGGCACAGATTATTTACATATGCTGGAAAATAAGGGTTCCATGTCACAACTTTGTGTTTTAAAATGGTCAAGTATGATTGTGCCTGTCATGTCGATTTTATTAAATGTACAGCGCTGTGTATACTGAGACATGAATATCCAACATGAGCTTATACACTAAATGACGAATATTTTAACCGGCCCTGGAATATACACCAGATGTGCGCTTTTTGTATATATGCACAAGATTGTATAGAGACTGCATACAAAGCAGTTCATGACGAAGACAAATGACTCTTAATTATGCATATGCATTTCCCTGCTTCTTCATCCTATTCTATTTGCTTTATAGAAGCAAAACGGCTATTTTTCCTGCTCAATTATGTATAACTGGAAGTGTCAGACTTCGAAGCCAGTTTCCATTTTATGGTTTGTTTTCCATTTGAATGCAAATACGGCTGGACCTAAAAAATACACAACCTGGATTTCCTGGTAAATGGCTATAGTCTGAGTAATTATTGTCAAAAAATATATATGCCCTGTAATTTTTTTCTCTCCCCACTAAACTAATGAATTTAAGATTATCCTTCCTCCGACTTGACAAACATAACTCACAGTTAGGAATCATCAACGGAAATTGAATATAATGTTGACAGTTTACAGTGTAGTTTAATGGATGCTTTTTTGTTGTTCCAAAGGTGTCTCCATAGAAATAATTATTTAAATCTTTAAATTTTCAGGCCAGAAAAAGCGGTTAAGAGATTGTAATAACACTTCAGCATTCTAAAGTGCCTGTCTGCAGCAACTGTACAAACGAGCGCAAACGCACCCTGCAATGATAGGATGGTTATCTCACGCCCTTGTCATCATGGGATGATGAGATGACCTGGGCTATTATTGCTGTATCTCATGCAATGCAAAGGAAAACACTCAGTATGTCAGTATCATTGCATGATGATATTATGTCTTGTTCAGAAAAAATGCACACACCAGGAAACTGGTCAATCTCCTGTCTATCGTAAGAGGATGCTGTTTACAAAGCGCAATACTCTGGTCATGAATTGATATGTACGTACTACACCACACAGACATACGTCATTGTCCATTAGGCTGGACATAATTGTTTTTTGGCTTCATGGATCTGCTCAAGACACTTCATTTTTGGAAGTTCACTTGGTATGACAAAAAAACAGGTTTATATCATCTCTATTCTTTAATGTGTCAGCTGATTAATCAAAATTGTGGATACGCTTTTTCTGTTGCACATGAAAATATATATATATGTGTGTGTGTGTGTGTGTGTGTGTATCTGCAGGCCCGAGAAGCTAAAAATCAAGTATGTCTGTCCTTACTTACAAAAGACAAAATGCAGTTTCCAAAACTTTCCCAGAAACAAATTGCACTGCAGAAGCATACGTTTCGCCCAAACCAGGTTGTTTCACAACTGTGAAAAGACAGAGGCCTGTTCTACAGAAGCTGTTGTTGGTATTGTAGGTGTACATCCTAGTAAAATCCTAAGCGGTTGTCCTCTTGATATATGCTTAGACATAATTTTCTCTCAATTGATCTTTGATCTTCTTTCTTTTTTTCATATGATTTAAAGTTAACTTGCATACAGCACCAGTCTCTGCAATAGTAAAACTTCAGTGCCAATTGACTCATAGGCACCAGGGATTCACCATTTATATACACACCAATGAGCAAAGTCAAAGTCTAAAAGGCAGTCCCTTGAAGATTCAGTCATTCGGTTTGTAAAGCGACTATCTGCTACTTACTGTCAACAAATAACATTGTGAAGTTTATCTGGTTCCTTTGCTTTCATACAGGTTCTCAGTTACCATATCTAACTAGAACGGGCGCTCGGAGAGCACATAGCTTCGCTGTCCATTTAAAATTGAACTTTGACTACTGCAAGATGCCGCACATAAGGGGGCAACCAGTCGATAGTTAGCTACAGGTGGAAACAAACTTCTTTTTTTTTCATGCGCTGAACAATTTGTTTTGTTTTCAGTGTGAAGTTGGAAAAAAAACTTTTTTTTTTCACCAAAAGGCAATAGCCCCCTCCTCAAAGATCATCTGGTCGGCCCCTAATAGTTGATTGAGACTTCAACTTATATATGAAGGCTTGAATGTTATTGCATCATCATTCGTTGGATTATCTACAATTGCATGGTAATTTCAGCAATTCTGGTCAGATTTTCATCAAATAAACATTGAAATGTTGCCAATTTAGTGCTTTGGCACCTTCTACGGACGTTTAATGGCCGTTTTTGCAGAGAAAATGTAGAAATATACACCCTCTTGGCTGGTAGTGCTGCAGCAAAATATGATAGTGCATGCAGCACTGTAGAGGAATTTTTCAGATTTCTCGAACTGTGGGCCTAAAAAAAGCTCCAATTGTCACCAAAATTTAATCAGGTCTTGTGTAGTGCAAATGAACACATCATGCCGAAGGAAATCTAATTCCATCCATTAGTTTTTGCAAGAGGCAACTCACATACACACTAACGCACATGCTGAAGTGCCGGCGACCACAGTAGCTTCTCAGTGAAGCTAATAAGGCATTGTGTTAAGTTGACATGTACTGTACTCCCACATGTCAAATTGCATGGAAATCCTATCGTTCGCTTTTAAGTGTACCATTACACTGCATCTGACAAAATTACGCAAGTAGGTTATTTTGCATTGGTATGAAAACATTTGGGCCAAATATTCTATCCTTTTCACATAATCATTGGCTTGCTATGAGACATCTTCCATCCAATTCCGTTCGGTCAAAGTTGAGTTATGCTATATATTCAAATATTTTGGCGTCTTACGAAATTACGCAAAATTGACATATTAAGTGGAGGGGCCTTGAAAATGTTATATTTTCAAATTACTGCACTCCAGTCATAAGCATCTAATGACATAGCAACTATTCAACCATTTATATTGAAAAATTGTGCTTACTTGCTGCCTCTGCCAAGCTGTATGCATTAATTGTCTCCATTGGAATAACATAGGATTTGCATAATTTTTTTAATTTATGCTCTCCATAATCTCAAAATGATTCCAATTCTTTTGAAAACAACTTTAAAAATAACCTTTTTCTATCCATTTAGTTCAATGAAACTGAGTGATAAGTTATGCATTGGGAATTGACAAAATATTGAATAAGGAACTGCACATTCTGATCGCAATGCTATTCCAATGGCAGGTCATGGATGTGATTTTTGATTGCTAGCCAGTTTAAAGCGAGATATGTCAATTCAGTGACCTTTTCACTGAGCTCAATACATGGAGTAAGGTAGCTGGTAGCAGCATGTTTTAAAAGATCGGAATCTCTCTGAGGTTTTCGGAAGCATTCATTTGAAAAATGTATGCAAAACCAATGTTATTCCAATGGAGACAATTAATGCGTACAGCTTGGCAGAGGCAGCAAGTAAGCACATTTTTTCGATATGGATAGTTGCTAAATGATAAGAATCTAATAACTGGAATGCAGAAATTTGAAAATTTAACATTTTCAAGGCCCTTCCACTTACTATGTTGATTTTGCGTAATTTCATAAGACACCAAAATATTTGAATATATGGCATAACTCAACTTTGCTCCAACGGAATTGGATGAAAGTTACATGGAAGATGTCTCATAGTAAGCCAGTGATTATGTAAAAAGGATAAGACATTAGGCCCAAAAGGTTTCATACCAATGTAAAATTACCTACTTGCGTAATTTCGGCAGATGCGGTGTACATACAATGTAGGTAACCTTTTTTCGTTGAGAACAAATTGAACAAATTAAATTATGATTTTGATACAGTATGCAGGATTCATGTGAGGGTTTCAGAAATAGCAAGGATGTCTATTACTTCGTGCCAATATCAGTTTGTTTCGCTGAAATAATATGTCAGAAAGGTGTCTCTTGTGACATGATAAATTGTCTTGCGTAGGTGACATTTGTCACTTCTCAGCAAATCACATATGAATCTTAGAGATTGCAACAGACTATAGTTAGGCCAAGAATAGTCACATGAGCGCTGCGACGAGTAAAGATAAGATTTGGAAAACAATTCTAGTTTTGTTTGCCTCCCTCACTTTGGTTAGGGTTTGTGGTCTTGTTATCAGCTAAATTGCTGCTGTGGTGCCCTTTTGCATTAGATTTCAACATAGAATTGCAGGACTTATGACTTGTTGGTCATTCTTGACAATGAATATGCTGATTTTGGAACTGATCAATTTTCTTCTACATTAAAATTCTGTTGGCATGGCCATAAAAAACATAATTTCGAAGTGTCTAATGTTTGAACTTTGAAATCGTTGTAATTACATATGTCTCATGTCTCATGAGCTTAATAGGAGTGGAATACCTGTGACACAAGCCTTTCGAAAGTTTCATTTTATTGGATAGAATATTGATATCAATCTAAAAATCAATGGTTTAGTGTTTTAGAACTTGACTTAATTCTTTGAATCTCTTCAATCTGGCAACCTAGTTCATATTAGACAGATCCTATAAACCAACGTACCATAGAAAGCATTTCAATACAAGAAGCGAGAAAAAAAGGATGAATTAATGATGCTGTTGACTTCCCCTGAAAGCAACATCTGTAAACACAAACAAACTGAAATATCACAACATGTGTCATAACATTGGTCAACCAGTGACCTAAACATAATGCTATCTCATTACAATGCACACATTTTTAGGATTATTAGTATACAAATCAATGATTGATTTTGGAAGGTAGTAGTCATATATATTTCCCACGATGGTGTGAAAGTGAAAACAAATTTCCAAGGACAAAAGCCGAGGAAAATAGGCCATAGTTTTCTTAAACACAAAAGACGGACATACGTTTGACTGCCTGAGATATTCAATATAAAATTTTTATAAAATTAATAGTTTTTCCTAGCTTTGGAGAATGAAACAATACCATTATCTTAATTGTTGCACCAAAATGTCAACTACAGGTCTACTATCTTTCTGTCTGACATAGAAAATTACTTCGGCAATGCACAGAATGAAAGTCGATATTAGGTGACAGCACTCTGAACTAGCATTGCTCTTGTCTCATTGTTGATTCCTGACATGGTCTTGACGGAAGTGCCTGACTTTTATAAAGTGTAATTGAAAATACTTTGCATACTTCGCTTGGCTACCTACACAAAAGGTACGACAAACTTTTTGTCATTAAAAGACTTTTAACCAATTGGCGTAGACTGGACAGCCATCTTTACCCACTTGCAACTCAGCGGCATATTTTGATTCGGTAACTTCTGTTGCAGGTCTGTGGTATCAAGATTATGCTTATCACTTCTAGTCCAATAAAAATGTATCATTTGTTGTGATTGTGCATACAATGTATAAACTAGAAATTTGATGATTTTGAACAGAGAATCATCTTGAAAAGAGTCTAATGATATACTTTGTCGCTGTTCTCATCTTCGCACAAGTTTTGATATGATTGGCGAATATCTTTATGGTTTCTCTGTTACATAAAATGATGCAGTTTGTCAATATGGCATAAAATGATATTTGCTCTGCTTACCAAACATGCAAACAATGGGAAACCAGTCAATTTTCTTTTCATCAGACATGGGTATCATATCATATGAATCCCAGTTTTTACTTTACCTCAATCGTAGTGCTCTATATATGCTGACAGCAATATTGTTTGGGCCAGTATATATATTTGGGTAATGAAAAAATATCAGTATCATGTTGAAATAATCTCTACATCTCAGCCATAGATATCTACAGATCATGTCCCCTGCCATGCCTTTCTACCTCTCTTCTCTGTTTGTCCGCTATTCGCCAACCCGCAGCCTATGCTCAACATCAGACCTACAGCTCACCATAAGAAGAACCCGGAACAAATATGGTGATAGATGCTTCGACACCTGGGCCTCCAAGCTGTGGAACACATTACCCCACCAAATACAAGAAGCGCCATCTTTTCACTCTTTTAAAAGAGCCTTAAAGACTATGTTGTTTAAACAACATTTTAGAGACTTTACTTGATATACCTGCTCTTTCTTATTTTAATCTTGTCGATTTTATAGTTATTTACAGCCAAATTATACTTTTAATCTTATATATATATATATTTACATTTTAAAATTTCTCTTCTTGTACAGCGCATAGAAAAATTATGTAATAAAGCGCTTTAAAAATGACTTAAATAAATAAATAAATAAATAAAAATTGCAATGAGTACTAATATGACGTGCATATTATGCTTTTGATAACAGAAAACTATTTTCTGTGAGTCACAAACAACTGGTATTAAGTCGAAAATTTTCAAAAATGTATCTCATGACATATCATGACCATCTTGATTCTCACGAGACAGACATTCATTGCAAAAGCTGCGAGTCAGGTCATAACTCATGGAACAACTTAACGTCAGCTTTCTTACATGGTCGATCAAGTGTCTAATGTGAAATATTTAGGGAATTACTTAACGCTTTTCTCCTGTTATTATCAATCAAGATCTAAAGCAAGAATCCTGGAAGAAAAATAATGATTATATTGCAATGAACATACATGTATCACTTTCGATTATTTGCATATGCTGGAAAGTAAGGGTTTCATGTTACAACTTTTTGTTTTAAAATGGTCAAGTGTGACTGTGCCTGACGATTATAACAAAAGTTCAACCCCCCCCCCCCCCCTAATAGCTGTCTATACCTAAACATGAATATCCTACTTGAGCTTGTACGCTCCATTACTGAATATTTTAACCCTGGAATATGCACCAGATGCGTGCATTGTATTTATACACAAAATTGTATAAAGACTGCACACAAAGCAGTACATGACAAAGACAAATGACTCTTAATTATGCATGTGCATTTCAATGCTTCTTCCATACTATTCTATTTGCTTTTGCAGAAGCAAAACAGCACTATTTTTTCCTTCTCAATTTAGTATGACTGGAAGTCAGACTTTTATTTATTTATTTAAGAATATATCTATTCTTGATAACACATCTACAAAGTAGTTTTTACTGTGGTCCAGTATGAATAAAAAAATTGAAACGAGTTTCCATTTTATGATTTGTTTTCCATTTGAATGCAAATATAACTGGACCTGAACAATACACCACTGGCTTCCAAGGTAAATGGCTATAAGTAATTATTGCCTGAAACATATGTTATTATTTCCTTAATTTTTTTCTTTCTCCACTAAACTAATACATTTATGATTGTCCATCCTCTGACGTGACAAACATAACTCACAAGTAAGGAATCACGAAAAGCAATTAAATGTAATGTTGACAGTTTAATTGATGCTTGTTTGTTGTTCCAAATGACGTCTCCATTGAAAACCATAAAGAATTATTTAAATGTTAAATTTTTCAAGCTGCAAAAAGCTGTCAAAAGATTGTAATAACACTTCAGCATTCTAAAGTGCCTGTCTGCAGCAACTGTACAAACGAGCGCAAACGCACCCTGCATCTCACGCCCTTGTTATCATGGGATGATGAGATGACCTGGGCTATCATTGGTGTATCTCCTCTGTTGCAATGCAATGGAAAACACTCTGTGTGTCAGTTACACCAAATGATAATATTATGTCTTGTTCAGAAAAAATGCACACACCAGGAAACTGGTCAATCTCCTGTCTATCGTAAGAGGATGCTGTTTACAAAGCGCAATACTCTGGTCATGAATTGATATGTACGTACTACACCACACAGACATACATAATTCACCATTAGGCTTTACATTATTGCTTTTTAGGTTCTCGGATCTGCTCAACAGCCTCTTTTAATCGTCAGGTGATAAGACCAAAAAAAAAAAACAGCTGTAATCTGAAATATTTTATTGAGGTAGAAAAGCTGACACATCTGTGAGACAGAAACTAAAAAACAGTTGTGTCCTGCCTTATTCATGAAAGACAGAATGCAGTTTCCAAAACTTTCCATGATAAACATTAATTAATATTGTGTTCCAGAATCATTTATAAGTGTCACCAAAAACTGGTTTGTGAAGCTGAGAAAAGACAAAGAGCAGAATGCAGTATTACAAAACAAGCTTCCACACAGCACACAATCCAGCTGTGCAGAGCAGCTGCCGCTCATATTGTAGATGTACTTCACAGTAAATGACAAACGATCTTGAAAATTGAAATATGCTTCTTTTTCATCCCTCAAGATTTTGCTATTTGTTTAACATGGAACAGCCAGTGGCGTCCCTATGGGGGCACAGGGGGGCACGTGCCCCCAAGGTGCCCCCCATATGAACTTTCCAACTCTGGCTGAAATATATAAATAGTATAGAGGGTGCCCCCCCAGAGAATTGCGTGCCCCCCAGGTGCCCCCCCCCCCCGCTCGAGACCCCCCCAGTTACGCCACTGAGAAGAGCCTGTCATTACCAATAGTTTTCCTGCCAGTCAGCAACTTTTGGAACTTTGAATCAATTTGGATATTGAGGAGTTTGTCATTTACCCTCCCGATCTACCTTTTTTTTCAGATGGTCGATGAACTTGCATGCAGCACCCATCCCTGCAACAGTTACACTTTGGGGCTAATTGACTCATAGGCCCAAGAGATTGAGCATTTGTATACACACCACTGAGCAAAGCCAAAATCAACAAAAGCAGTCCCTTGACCAATCAGTCATCTTGTTTGTTAAGCGATTATACAATGCAGACTACTAACTGTCAACAAATGACATTGTGAAGTTTATCTGGTTCTTCCTTTGCTTTCATACAAGTTCTCTGCTACCATATCTAACATGTAAAGGCATTGTGTTAAGTTTACATATACTACCAAATGTCCAATTTTATGGAATTCCTATAGTTCGCTTGTAAGTGTACCATTACATACAATGTATGTAACCTTTTTTCTTTGAGCGCAAACTGAACAAATTCAATTATGATTTTGATACAGTATGCAGGATTCATGTGAGGCTGTTGGAAATGTCAGGAATATCTATTACTTTGTGCCAATATCAGTTTCGTTTGCCAAAGCAATTTGTCACAAAGGTGTCTCTTGTGACATGATAAATAGTCTTGCTTTGTTGAAATGTGTCACTTCTCACCAAATCACAGATGAATAAAAAAATCTTTCAACTGATTGATAGAGAGACATCTGAGAGATTGCAACAGACTATAGTTTGGCCAAGAATAGTCATATGGACACTGCGATTTGGAAAAAGGTCTTGTTTCGATTGCCTCCCTCACTTTAGGTTGGGTTTGTGGTCTAGTTATCAGCTAAATGGCTGCTGTAATGCCCTCTTGCATTTGATTTGCAAATAGAATTGCTGATCAATGACGAACTTACGACTTCTTGGTCATTCTGCATGGGCAATGAATACGCTGATTTTGAGACCGGTCAATTTTCTTTCAGATGAAAATCCTGTTGGCATGGCCCTAAAAAAAACATAATGGTGAAGTGATTAATGTTTGAACTTTGAATTTGTAGTAATTACATATATCCCGCAATTGCGAGTGAACACCATGAAAAAACCATTGAGTTCACACCATTGAGTTCATCCTTGTGAACTCAATGAAATAAATTATCTGACGTTGTTACGCAAACAATGGGCAGCTGGTGACGTCACAACAAACTGCTGCTCCTAACTTGGGAGAATTTGAAGTTATCAGACTAAAATTCAGTAAAAACCACTGATAAAATCATTGTGGGATATAAATAAAACCCCATGACAGTGTAGTTCACAGCTATGAACATCATTCGTGTCAGGTCTGCCTTCTGAATAACACTCGTCCTTCGGACTCGTGTTAATTCAGAGCAGACCTGACACTCATGATGTTCATAGCTGTGAACTACGCTGTCATGGGGTTTTATTATAATATCTCATGAGGACGATTAGTGTACCACCTGTGATACAAGCCTTTCATGTATAGGATAGAATATTCATATCAATCTAAAAATCAATAGTTCAGTGTTTTAGAACAAGACTAAATTCTCTTAAGCTCTTTAATCTGGTAACCTAATTCAATTCAGACCAATCCTATAAAGCAAAGTACCATTGAAAGCATTTAAATATAGAAAGTGAGAAAAATAGGATGAATTAATGAAGCTGTTGACATCCCATGAAAATAACATCTGTAAACACAAACAAACTGAGATATCACAACATATAACAAGGGCAGATATTTTGAATTTTCACACTAGTAGGTGTGAATAATAACGTCAACCAGTGACCTGAACATAATGTTCTCTCATTGCAGTACACAGATTTGTAGGATTATCAGTAGGCCTATACAAAATTGAGGATTGATTTGGAAGGTAGTAGTCATACAATGTATCTATGTCCCTCGAGGGTGTGAAAGTGAAAACAATTTTCCAAGGACGAAAGCCATTGGAAAAAGGCCATAGTTTTTCTTTTAACGCAAAAGAGGGACGTATTTTCGACTGCCTGAGATATTCGGAATAAAATGAACAAAAATGAATAGTAATCATTGCAAATATGATTGAAACAGCCGTCCAATATGGTAACCTGGCAAGAGCTGGATTCGAACCCTGGATCCAGCGATTGGCAGCATCATATGCTACCACTGGACCTACGCTCCCCCAAATCCATAAGTACAATACTACAGGAAATTTGAATGGCTTGCAAAAGATAAATACCTTGAAGTTAATTTATGATTGCCGTCATTTCTCCACAGTTTGCTTAAGTATCACATTTCTCATGGCTTTCAATCAACAAGCTTAATGACATGGTCACGTACTTGCAATACATTCTCGACTTAAGCTATAAATCCACATGGCAAACTCTGTGTGATGTTTTCTCTTGGGTGGATTCACGTTCGGCATGATGTGATCACTGGTTTGGGTGGTTTCAAGTTAAGGGAGATTGTTCCCTTTAGAGTCACTGCAACACACTCTTTTGTCATGTTCATCCTGATGTTATAGGTAATAGTGAGTATGATAGTATACTGCAATAGATTTGCATGCGGTCTCAGGCCCACATGAACAAAGCAGGACCACCTAGTAAGACTGGATGGAGTTTCAGGCCAAGGGAAACTACCACCTCGAATAATAAGTGACATAATTATAACTATGTCCACTGATTTGGTGACTTCTGTTGCAGGTCTGTGGAATCAAGATAATGGTTATCACTTCTAGTCCAATAGAAATGTATCATTTGTTGTGATAGTGCATATAAACTAGAAATCTGATGTTTTTGAACGGACAACCGTCTTGAAAACAGTTTAATGATACACGTGTACTTCGCTGTTTTTGTCTTCGCATATGTCTTGATGTGATGGGCAAATAGCTTTATGGTATCTGTGTTACATTTGAAATGATGCAGTTTGTCAATACAGCATAAAATGATATCTGCTCTGCCTACCAAACATGCAAACGATGGGAAACCAGTCAATTTCCTTTCCATCAGATATTATTCAGAGCACGGGCACTTGAATTCACAGATTGGTGACGTCACATCTTCAGCAGTGATCGTGACGCTACCAGTGTGTTATAACAGGGTATGAAAGCTGAAAATTTCCAAGCAAGGTGTTTTCCCACTTTGAAGTTGTTTAGCACGTTGTTAAATGCATCGAAAATCCTGCAAGTTACATAAACAGATGGATAATGTAGTTTTAAATCGAATTGTATATTTTGAAATCTGTTCTTCAATGGACGATTCTGTAATCTGTATCGATACAAAGCAAAGTCAGCAGGGGATCGGTTACCTCGGCATTTTCATGACGTCGTCATGTGGTTGCTAGGCAAACAGAGAGGCCCTGCAAGGTAGCAAGAGGATTGTAAGTACGAAAAATTATTGCGGCCGAAAATAATTCTTTAAAAATCGACTATTACTCTGATCGTCTTGAAACTGCTACACAGGGTAGTCAAGTATTGTCCGCAGCTACACCGTGAAGGGCATTAAGATACGTTGCATAGATTTTGTTAGCCAGCCCTCTAAATTTACACTTGCGAAACATGCTGTATAATAAAAATGGTCCATTCAAAATTAATGTTTTGTTCAGCGAAGACGCAATACACCCAATAAAGATTCCCTGAAAATTGCATGGCCATATCTTAAAAAATGATGATGAAAATAGATTTTAACTGCACTTTTTTTCTTTTGTTGAATGATGCTCAAGATAATTTTTGTGTGATGAGGGACTTCTGAAGCAAGTGCGTGCGCATTCGTTTTAGAATAGGTACACGGATGGAAAGGAAGAAAGCCCATTGAAGAACTTTAGGAAGCAAGAAAGAAAAAGATGGAACAAAGAAAGGAACTAAGAAAGAAGGGAATAAAAAAGGAAGGAAGAAAGTTAGGGAGGAAGGCAAGAATGAAAAGAAAAAAGAACACAAAATAAAGGAAGGAAGGAAAAGGAATGATTGAAAGCGAGGAAAAAAATTAACGAAGAAATATATATAATTTCAAGATTCAAGATAACTTTTTTCAAAAATGAGATAGTATGCAAACATGATTTTAAAAACGTGCTCACATGACGCTCAATGCGTGTAGAGGATGCAATAAATGTAAGGCCTGTAAAACTTTGAAATAGGCCTATTGGCCTACAAAGGAGACACACTGATATCAAATGAAAATCTCTACATAATGGATTACAATGTAAACAAATGTCAACCTTAATATATGTACCATTGATAATAATGCTGTATTTTCCAGTTATTTTGTCAACATTCTTGTTTCTCAGTCATTTGGTATTTTTTTATAAGACGATGTCCCTCTGATAGGATGGAGTTAGGAAGTTTGTCAATGCATTTCAATGATTTAGATTTCATTGTGCATTATTTCTTTAATTGTGACAACCAGTTTTATCCTGAAAATCAGTTTGAGGTAAGTTGTGCTGTTTGGATTTGGGTGAGTTGTTCCAATGGCATTCATGACTCAATATAAGATTTAATTTTTCATTCATCTTTTTTGCCTTCGTTTTACGCAAAGCCTAAATATGTTGTGAAATAACATACACTGAAAAGAACATGACAGTTATGTGTTGCCACCTTCTTAACAATAAATAATAATAATTCTAGTTTTCGCAGCATTTAAAATCTTTTGCATAAAATGGCTCTTAATTATAAATGTTTGATTAGTTTCATGTGACATGTCAGCCATAAGTTAAAAACATGATATAGATGATCTATCTGATCAACGGGTGAAATATAAGTTTTTTGGTAATAAATTATGCGGAAAAACTAACACCCTCATGCAGCACAACTTACCCCGGCACCGGGGCCGGCTGTACCGCTTGACCTACGTTTTTCAAATGCCTATCATGATCTTCCCAATGGTCAGACTGCCGAAACTTTGGTGGATTCTAGGCAACGTATTCTATTTTGATGTCAGATTTTCAGATTACATGACTGGGTTTTGTCTTTTTGGAAAATCAGCCAGACACAGAAATTGGCACAACTTACCCCGGTCTCCCTTGTGAACTACATAACAGGGGCTGGTTACGTTTTTGATAGAAGCGGCCAAAAAACTTTAGCCAGCAAACCAAACATCTTTTAAAAGATGTGGTGGCCTATATAATCATTGGAATTTAGCTGTGACGCTAGCTGAATGATTTTTGAACTCGTTCAAAATTTTACTTCCAAAGGCAATGCAATTTGGTAGACTTTGTAGGGGTAGATTGAGCCATCAACTGAAATTTTTTTTCGGGCTGCCAGCCACACAATTTTAATGTTAAAAAAATTATTTTCTAATATTTCGTTGAAATTAAGAGTCGTATTACAGGATATTTATATTAAGCTGATCAAAGCTTACTATAAGTACTGCTACAATAGTCACTTCACTCAGAATGAGGCACAAGTAGATAGCTCCGCCTCTTGGCTCCTCCCCTAGCAACTCCTTAGCTACCTGGCCAGCGTTAAGAGGTTGATGTTTTTTTTCCATTAATTTTTGTTTCTGACATTTGCACTCCAATACTCTAAAAAATTGTATTTCTGCAGAATAATCGATTGTTTGAAAAAATAAAATTAATAAATGGAAGATAATTGATAAGTATTTTGCGTATTTTGCAATAATTGATTATAATTGTGATTAAAAAATGGCTTGAGAGTAACTTGTTTCAGTTGCGTTAGCTCAAAAAATAATTCTCAGATTGGTCGTACAGTTCAATAACAAAAATAGGCCTAGGCCTAAATCCTCTTTAAATTTTAAGTTTGGGTGATTTCATTGTGCAAATCTACAGCTGCACATGTAAGATTTCTTGTCTGCTACAAATACTATACATATGCCCCAGGCCTACATTAATCTTTGTGGCAATTTGGTAAGAAATTTCCCTCCATTGATTTTAACCTTTTGATATAGTTTCAACCATCATTTAGTTTTGTAAAAAAATACTTGAACATTCCTTCATCACAATGCCGTCAAAGGACAAAATGGAACCTTTTGCTTCGGCTCCAGTTTCGCCCAGTGGATCTGCATAAATCAATGCCAATGTCATCAAAATGGGTATTATTAATCTTAGTTTAAAAAATCATATATATACTTCAGATGTATTAGTGTTCAGTAAGCACTGACATTGACATTAAAAAGAAAAATTGCTACCACCTTGAAAATGATCTGCCATGACTTTCTCCAAAGTGAGGCTCAAGTGACAATAAAGGGCAGAAATCATAAACTGACTGCATAATTATAGTTATTGAACATTTTGTTGTGTTTTATTTGAACTAAAGTAAAGATACTTATTTAACAATAGGTGGAGTTATTTTTTTTATTCTTAGTAAATTGTTTTGTGCAAAGTGACGTTGGTGCTCGGCAAGATCAAAGAAAGGGAGTAGCAATTATACTGAATAATACACAGCCATATTTCTCAATACTTGTATAAATTTGACATTAAATTTTTTATTGAACTGCGTTTCTCTGATAACTTTAGATTTTTATCTCACAACTTCACAGCACAGTTTAAAATTGGCATTCTGACTGTATAACTCAGTGAGTATGTTCGTTCTAACATATGATATCTCTTCTAAAATAAGACACAATTGGACTGTTAAAAATAATTTTTAGAAGTAATCTTGAATTATTTCCGTGATGATCGATTAGGTTAAAAGTTTTTGTTTCGTAAATTCTACAATATAGCAGACTTTGAAGCTCTGAACCAAATACAAGAAAGTCTAAAAATAGTCGATAATTGGCATTAGGAGCATGAAATAGTAACCCAAAGTTGTCCTTTAATATAGGCATCTTTTGACATAAAAAATGTTTCTAACTAAATTATTAGAGAGCTGTGGATTTTTTTACAAAAGTGAAATATTGCAAAAGTCAAAGTTCAGGCACTGACAGCATGACAGCTTTTGGCGAAGCAGCAATATTGATTAGTCTCGAAACTGGGCAATGTTGTTTCCTCCATGAAGGTTTTTAAATTTTGCATATCGGACGAATATTAAGGTCTGTAGCTCCGTTTTTGTCTGAAATACCATGAAACTGCATGTCTAGTCCTTCCTGTGGCCCCCTTGAATCGTGACGCTATGAATGCCGAGGTAACCGATCCCCTTGCAGTGTGGTTGGAGTTTAACATGTTGTGATACACTCAATTCCTTTTTTACAACAAATATGAAACACGAGGGATGATACCACGAGGGTAATGAACAATCCCTGTAAATTTCAATGTATATTTTGTCGATTGGAGAGCTGACTCAAGGGAAATCCCTGAAAAGGCAGGTCTCACAACTGAGACAGCTTTCATACTCTGTTATACACACTGCTCTGCTGCTGTGGTGACGTCACAAATTCAAGCGCTCGTGATTCAGAGTGTCATTTCATATGATTCCCAATATTTACTTTACCTCACAGCAATATTGTTTGGGCCTATATATAGATTTAAGTAATGAAAAAATTGCAGTATCGTTTTAAGATGATATCTTCTCAGCCGTTAATATAGATCATGTGCCATGTCTTTGCAATGATTAATAGGATGACATGCATATCATGCTTTTGATTCTCATGAAAACAGGAGTCACAAACAGGTGGTAATTTGTTTGAGTCATTCCCAAAATTGAGTCTCATGACATATCATGACCATCTTGATTCTCATGAGACAGACTTTAATTGCAAAATATGAGAGTCATAACATAACTTCTTGAACCATCAAAAGCCAGCTTTTTAACATAGTCGAAGATGTGTCTAATGTGACATTTGTTGGAATTACGATTGTCTCGTGAAAGTTTGTGAAATTGTGCTTTAATCATTGATTGATTATTACATTATAATTATATGGCACCAGCCATTTTGCTTTTGCTAATATACATAAGCTGGAAAGTAAGGGTTCCACGTCACAACCTTTACAAATGTTTTATTATGTTCAAGTAGGTAGCTTTGTCTGTCATGTCGATTGTTACGAATGTACAGCCCTGTCTGGGGTCTATACTGAGACATGAATGTCCAACTTGAGCTTGTACACTAAATGACGAATATTTTAACCCTGGAATATACACCAGATGTGTGCATTGTATATATGCACAAAATTGTATAAAGACTGCATACAAAGCAGTACATGACGAAGACAAATGACTCTTTATTATGCATATGCATTTCCCTGCTTCTTCCATTCTATTCTATTTGCTTCTACAGAAGCAAAACTGCAATTTTTTCCTTCTCAATTTTGTATAACTGGAAGTGTCAGACTTCGAAACAAGTTTCCGTTTCATGATTCATTTTCCATTTGAATGCAAATATGACTCGACCTTAACAATACACACCTTTCCTGGTAAAGGGCTATGGTCTGAGTAATTTTTGTCAAAAACATATATGCCCAGTAATATTTTTTCACTCCCCTCTAAACAAAGAAATTTATGATTATCCTTCCTCCGACGTGACAAACAAACTCACAGTTAGGAATCATCAAAAGTAATTGAATGTAATGTTGACTGTCTAATTGATGCTTGTTTGTTGTTCCAAATGGTGTCTCCATAGAAAACCATAAATAATTATTTAAATCTTTAAGTTTTCAAGCTGGAAAAAGCTGCTGAAAGATCATATTACATACCACTTCAGCATTCCAAAGTGCTTGTCAGCAGTAACTGTATACATGAGTGCAAACGCACCCTGCAATGATGGGATGGTTATCTCACGCCCTTGTCATCATGGGATGATGAGATGACCTGGGCTATCATTGCTGTATCTCATGCAATGCAAAGAGAAACACTCAGTATCATGGAATGATAATATTATGTCTTGTTCAGACAAAAATGCACATACCGGGAAACTGGTCAATCTCCTGTCTATCGTAAGAGGATGCTGTTTACAAAGCGCAATACTCTCGTCATGAATTGATATGTGTGCTACACCACACAGACATACATAATTCACCATTAGGCTATACATTATTGATTTTTAATTTCTCGGATCTGCTCAAGAGACTTTTTTAATCGTCAGGTGATAAGACCAAAAAAAAAAAACAGCTGTAGTCTAAAATATTTTATTTAGGTAGAAAATCTGCCACATCTGTGAGACGAGAAACTAAAAAACAGTTGGGTCCTGCCTTATTCATGAAAGCAGAATGCAGTTTCTAAAACTTTCCATGATAAACATTATTTAATAATGTGTTGCAGAAGCATTTATAAGTGTCACCGAAAACTGGTTTGTGAAGCTGAGAAAAGACAAAAAGCAGAATGCAGTATTACAAAACAAGCTTCCACACAGCAAACAATCCAGCTGAGCAGAGCAGCTGCTGCTTATACAGTAAATGACAAACGATCTTGAAAATTGAATATGCTTCTTTTTCATCCCTCAAGATTTTGCTATTTGTTTCACATGGAAGAGCCAGTGGCGTCCCTATGGGGGGCACAGGGGGGCACGTGGCCCCTAATTGGACTTGTGCCCCCATGGTGTCCCCCATATGAACTTTCCAACTCTGGCTGAAATATAGAAATAGTATAGTGGGTGCCAACTGCATCCCCAGAGAATCGCGTGCCCCCCAGGTGCCCCCCCCCCCTCCGCTGGAACCCCCAGTTACACCACTGAGAAGAGCCTGTCATTACCAGCAATTTTCCTGCTGGTAAGCAACTTTTGGAACTTTGAATCAATTTTGATAGTGAGGAGTTTGTCATTTACCCTCCCAATCTACCCTTTTTTTTTCAGATGGTCTATGAACTTGGATGCAGCACCTATCCCTGCAACAGTTACACTTAGGGGCTCATTGACTCAGAGGCTCAAGAGATAGATTGACCATTTGTATACACATCACTTAGCAAAGCCGAAATCACCAAAGGCAGTCTCTTGACCAATCAGTCTTTTTTTTTTTGTTTAGCGACTAAACATGCAGACTACTAACTGTCAATAAATGACATTGTGAAGTCTATCTGGTTCTTCCTTTGCTTTCATACAGGTTCTCTGCTATCTAAATATAGTCTTGTCGATGTTAAAGTTTATAATGTTGTTAAAATAATTCTGTTCTAATAATTTATATCCCACATATATCAGTAACCTTTTTAATGCTGGTGGAGTAAGATATGGTTTACAACTTTACATAATAATAGTTCCAAAAATGTTGAACTCAGAAGGCCCAGAACTGATAAATATGGTAAAAGGTGCTTCACTTATCTTGGTGCTAAACTATTTAATATGTTACAGAGGTCTCTTAAAGAATGTCAGGATATTGAATCTTTTAGAAAGAATCTCAATAGTGAGGTAATTCAGCAGTTGTATGATGCTATGTTAAGCTCTTTTAAATTAATATTTAAGTTCGCTTTAGCCTAGTGTTTTTATCTGTTATTACTTTTCCCTTTTTTTATGATGTACAGTATTATGATAGGCCTATTTTTGTCACAAAATATCCAGTGGCTACTGTTTTTTATTTTGTACCATGACCTTAAATAAATATTTGTTATTGTTATATTTTACTTGCAAAGGCATTTTTTTAAGTTGACATGTACTACCACTTGTCCAATTGGATGGAAATCCTATTGTTCACTTTTAACTTTTCGATGTATGTAATTCTATTATGGTACCAGAGGAAGCAATATATGTACCATTACATACAATGTACCATTACATACAATATAGGTAACCCTTTTTTCTTTGAGCACAAATTGAACAAATTAAATTATGATTTTCATACAGCATGCAGGATTCATGTGAGGGTGTTGGATATAGTAGGGATGTCTATTACTTCGTGCCAATATCAGTTTGTTTCGCTAAAATAATTTGTCGCAAAGGTGTCTCTTGTGACATGATGAATTGTCTAGCGTAGGCGTCATTCGTCACTTCTCAGCAAATCACAGATGAATTAAAAAAATTCATCAGATTGACAGAGAGACATCTTAGAGATTGCAACAGCCTATAGTTTGGCCAAGAATAGTCATATGGGCACAAGGACGAGTAAAGATAAGATTTGGAAAAAAAGTCTAGTTTTGATTGCTTCCCTCACTTTGGTTTGGGTTTGTGGTCTCGTTATCAGCTAAATGGCTGCTGTGATGCCCTCTTGCATTTGATTTGCAAATAGAATTGCTGGTCAATGCTGCACTTACGCTTCTTAGTCATTCTGGGCAATGAATATGCTGATTTTGAGACCGGTCAATTTTCATCCAGATGTGAATTCTGTTGGCATCATGGCATGCCAGACATGGCCGTAAAAAAATAAATTGTGAAGTGTCTAATGTTCGAACTTTGAAATCGTTGTAATTACATATATTTCATGAGCTTAATAAGAGTGGACTACCTGTGACACAAGCCTTTCATTTTATAGGATAGAATATTAATATCAATCTAAAAATCAATGGTTTAGTGTTTTAGAACTTGACTTAATTCTTTGAATCTCTTCAATCTGGCAACCTAGTTCATATTAGACAGATCCTATAAACCAACGTACCATAGAAAGCATTTCAATATGAAAAGCAGGAAAAATGGGTTGAATTAATGAAGCTTTTGACATCCATGAAAGTAACGTGTGTAAACACAAACAAACTGAGATATCACGACATAAGACAAGTGCAGATATGTTGAATTTCCACAGGTATGTAGACCTGTGGGAATAACATTAGTCAACCAGTGACCTGAACATAATGTTATCTCATTGCAGTGCACAGATTTGTTGGATTATAAGTATACAAGTTAATGATTGATTTTGGAAGGTGGTAGTCATATATATTTCCCTCGAGGGTTTGAAAGTGGAATTTTTTTTCCAAAGATGAACGCCGAGGGAAATCGGCCTTAGTTTTCTCAAGCACACAGGGGGTATATATGTTTGATGCCAGAGATATTCCGAATAAAATTTAACAAAAATGAATAGTTTTTTCTAGCTTTGGAGAATGAAACAATATCATTATCATAATTACCGCTCCAATAACACTGACTCAAAAATGTCAACTGCAGATCTACTATCTTTCTGTCTGATGATGAAAATTACTATGGCGACAGAGTGAAAATCGACATTTGATGACAGCATTCCTTACTAGCATTGCTCTCGTCTCATTGTTGATTCCTGACAGGGTCTTGACAGAAGTTCCTGTCTACTTAGTGAGGGTCAGTAGACTTTTACCAAGTGTTATTAGACATACTTTGTATACTCCGCTTGCTAACCTGCACAAAAGACAACACAAAAATTTGTCACTAAAGGACTTCAACAAATTGGCGAATGAAGACCTGACAACCATCTTTACCAACTTGAAACTCAGCTGCATATTTTGAAATTAAAATCTCAAATAGATAATAGGGGGAACAGGGACACAGTGATTCAGCAATTTTCATTTCCTTAATATGTCAAAAAGTTTTTTATCCATATTCTCAATGTTAGGCTTAAGTGAAAGTGTAACGTCCCTCCTATACACCTATGGTATCAAATTATTTGCAAATACTATTATTAATCTCAGGGGTCTATGGGGGTCCCAGGCCCCCTAGGCCCCCCCTGTATCCGCCACTGCGGATCCAGAAATTGGAAGCCTCACATGCTACCACTAGACCTACCCTCCCCGCAAATCCATCAGTACATTAAATGCTACTGTTAATTGGATGGCTTGCAAAAGACAAATACCTTGAAGTTGATTTATGATTGCTCTCATTTCCCCATAGTTTGCTTAAGTATCACATTTCTCATGGCTTTCAATTAACAAGCTTAAATGACATGGTCACGTACTTGCAATACATTCTCGACTTTTAGCTATAAATCCACATGGCAAACTCTGTGTGATGTTTTCTCTTTCAAGTTGGGTGGATTCACTTTCGGCGTAAATCCATGTTATCACTGCTTTGAGCGGTTTCAAGTTAAGGGAGGTTGTTCCCTTTTGGTGTTACTGCAACACAAACTTTTGCGTTTTTCATCCTGATGTTATAGACATAGATAGTAGTGCACTGAGATTCATTTGCATGTGGGCTCAGGTCCACATGAACAAAGCAGGACCAGAAAGACTGGATGAAATTCAAGGCCAAGGGAAACAGTCACCTCAAATAATAAGTGACATAATTATAACTTTTATGAATTTTAAAAAGTTTTAGATTTGTTTTTATCCTATACTTGTATCAATTTTAATATACTATTGTTCACATTTTTATTAATGTAACTTATTTTTCCTACTTGGAAGCAAAATAAAGATATTTATTTATTATTTATTATTTTATAACTATGTCCACTGATTGGGTGACTTCTGTTGCGGTATCAAAACTATGGTTATCACTTCTAGTCCCATAGAAATGTATCATTTGTTGTGATAGTGCATATAAACTAGAATTTAATGTTTTTGAAAGAACAACCGTCTTGAAAACAGTTTAATGATATACTTCACTGTTCTCATCTTCGCACAAGTTTTGATATGATTGGCGAATATCTTTATGGTTTCTCTGTTACATAAAATGATGCAGTTTGTCAATATGGCATAAAATGATATTTGCTCTGCTTACCAAACATGCAAACAATGGGAAACCAGTCAATTTTCTTTTCATCAGACATTATTCAGAGTGTCATATCATATGTATCCGAATTTTTACTCTACCTCAATTGTATTGTCTTTTCTCTATATACGCTCACATGTAGATTTCAGTCATGGAAAAACTACAGTATCATTTTAAATCTACTTCTGTGCCATTGATATATCATGTGCCATGTCATTGCAATGAGTAATAGTATGACATGCATATCATGCTTTTGATGACAGAAAACATTTTTTCTATGAGTCACAAACAAAATTAATGGTATTTTGTTTGGGTCATTCAAAACATTGTGTCTCATAACAGATCATGACCATCTTGATTCTCATGAGACAGACTTTAATTGCAAAATATGAGAGTCAAAGCATATGTGACTCCTGGAATCACTAAAAGCCACCTTTGACCTTTGTAACATTGTCCCTGAAGTGTCTATTGTGATTATTTTAGGGAAGTAGGTTACATCTGTTTCACGTTATTATCAATCAAGATCTAAAGAAATAATTCAAAAAGTGACAATAATTATATGGCACTGATTATTTGCTTATGCTGGAAATTAAGGCTTCCTTGTCACAACTTCTTGTTTTAAAAGTGTCAAGTATAACTGTGCCTGTCATGCCGATTGTAATGAATGCACAGCCCTTTCTATACTGAGACATGAATATCCAACCCGAGCTTGTACACTAAATGCTAAATATTTTAACCCTGTAATATGCACCATGTCAATGCGTGCTTTGTATGTATGCACCAGAATTGAACAAAAGTCTTACAAAGACTGCATACAAAGCCGTACTTGATGAAGACAAATGACTCAGAATTATGCATATATGTATCCCAGCTTCTTCCCTCCTATTTCCTTTTTTAAAGGAAAGCAACTATTTTACTCTTCTAAGTTTTGTAGAATACTGGAACTGACAGACATGGAAACAAGTTTGCATTTGTTTTCCATTTGAATGCAAGGAATGATTGGCTCACAGTCAGTGCTAAACTAACCCTTGGCTTTCCTGGTGGTCACTGGGTGTTATGTGTGGTCCAACAATTGGTGGACTGCTATGGTCTGAGTAATTATTGCCAAGTACAGAACTCTATATAAATGCCCTGTCATTATTTTGTTTAACTTAGAAAAGTACATAAATATAATTGCCAGGGTCTTCACAAACAAAGATTAATTTGTATAGCATTAATGTGGATCTTGCAGGCTACAGGGGCATCTTGCCAAAATATGCCATGAGACTTCGGCCCAAATTACATTTTATCGTCATGTAGATCTCAACTTGCACAACATCGGGAATTTAATGAAGATCCACACTCTCAAAGATGCAATCAAGAAAGTTTTTTTCATTTGGGTAAGCTGGTGAGAGGAGTTTATGAAGTGTTGTCATGACAACATACTTGTCTATCATTGCTCTATCTCATGAAATGCAAAAGAAAACACTCAGTATGTCAGTATCAAGGAATGATAATATTATGTCTAGGGCAGACGAAAATTCACATACCGGGAAACTGGTCAATCTCCTGTCTATCATATGAGGATTCTGTTTACAAAGCACAATACTCTCGTCATGAATTGACATGTGTGTACTACACCACACAGACATACGTCATTCACCATTAGGCTATATAATATTGATTTTTGGCTTCTCAAAACACTTTTTCAAAGATCTTGATAAGACGAAAAAATAAAACCTATGTAATGTCAAATTCTTGATGTGTCCATCGATTAAATAAATTGCGGGGAGATTTTTTTTTTGTGCAGTACAACATCTGTTGTGTCTTGATGTCTTAAAAGTCAATTATTATGGCTGGCCTTACTATCAAACGACAAAATGCAGTTCTAAAGACTTTCCCCGAATTATATTAATGTTGGGTTGAAAAAGATTCATAAGTTTCAACCAAACAGGTTTACGAAGCTGTGAAAAGACAAAGAGTAAACAAGAAAATCTTTTTAAAAAAAAAGATAATGCTGGTTGTAGCAATGATATCTTTGAAATGTGAAAAAAAAACAACATTATTTTTTAACAAGTACCCTTTTATTTGATAAACATATCTATAAATAAACATTATACTAGAAGATATGCAGCCAATACAAAGTATTTTTTAAAATTCATAAATAAAGTATTTTTTTGTGGCCTAGCCTGGAATTGAACCCTGGCCAGTGGGGTGGAAGGCAAGCGCTCTACCTACTTCGCCACTGGGCCAGCCATATGACTTGTTGCTAAATATAGACCTTGAATTCTCATATACTGCAAGAATAAGAAACCACGCCCTCCACTTCGAAACTTCTCAGGCAAATTTGACACACTTCTACTCCACTTATTGACATTCGAAAACTGCTCCATGTTTATGAGATGTTCTAGTTTCAGAAAAGTCGTGAACCAGGCATATACGACACAATTTCGAGCTTCAGCGGCCCTGTTTATATCTCTGAAAAAAAAAACAGCAGCAGTGGTCACATGACAAGTGTCGTCCACTTGTCTATATCAATCATGACAACTCACCTCCAGCTTAAATTGTACTTGAATAATTTTTGGTGGATCAATCATCAATTTCCGAAATGGCAGGTGTATTTTGACATAAATGCAACAACTTGAAGTATATGCAATGATAAGTTATTTCCTAGTGCTCCAGTTTATATCACTAAAGGCTGAGGTGAACTTGTGTTGACAATTTTCAGTATGGGGTGATGAGGTTAAATGCTGGTATAATAGCTCAGGATGTGCCATAATACATCTTTTCTCACAGCCCAATGGAACCAGCATAAAAACAAGCTTGCACATAGCACATAATCCGGCTTGGAAGTGCAGCAGCTGCTGTTTATATTGTAGATGTACCTCACAGTAAAATGACAAACGATCTTGAAATAAAGCATCTTTTTCTGCCTTATCATCCCTCAAATCTTTGCAGAAGAAAGAGCCTGTCATCGCCTGTCTCTCTATAGTTTTCCTGCTGGACAACAACTTTCAGAACTTTGAATCAATTTGGATACTGAGTGAGTTTTATGTATTCTCTATTGATAATACATTATTATTAAGCATTGGATCTTTTGATGTTCCTTTTTTTTTCAGGTGATTTATGAACCTGCATGCAGCACCAGTCTCTACAAGTGCAACACCAGAGAGCTAATTGACTCATTGCCGCAGAGATTCACCATTTATATACACACCAACAATGAGCAAAGCAAAAGTCACCAAGGGCAGTCCCTTTACCAATCAGTCAGTCTTTTTTTTAAGTGACTATAGACTACTTACTGTCAGCAAATTACATTGCAATGTTTTAGCTGCTTTTTCCTTTTGTGTTAATTCTGGTTCACATTTCCCAAACAATCTTACGGCTATTAAATGGTATGTGTTCCATAATTATGTCCTATTGCATGGATTTCCTCTATTTTACTAACAAAATGTATTGGAAAGCAGATACTCGTGTGTTCCTCATGCACAATTTTATAGTTGACTGGCCTAATGGTTACGAGCGCTTGGTTGTGTTACCATGTATTGGCGGTGGATTGTATCCAGTGCTCTTAGCTGGGAATAACTGCTTGAATGACCACAGACATCACTTAATGAGAGGGTATGTGCCAGACTCCCAGCGTTCTTCTTCACTCATCATCACACGGTAACCAATGCTGGAAATGCTACGGCACGGGGCCTTCAACAATGTTCCTCTTGTTTTTCTGCTGCTGGAAGCCCTTCTATGTCTGCCCTGAGATTTATCTTTTAGAAGGCTCAGACAACACAAATGTCATGCCTGCATTGCTCTGTGTGACTGAGAGTAAATACAATATCTACAGCAACATCAAGAGGTCAGCGGCATTCAATTTTGTTGGTTTTTTGATAATTCCACGGGCTCTGTTAAATGTCAAATTGCTTCGCTCAAGCAATTTATCAAAATGTGTCTCGTTTGACGTAATAAATAATCTTGCGTAGGTGACATTTGTCACTTCTCAGCAAATCACAGATGAATAAAAAAAAAGCTGTTAGATTGACCGAGAGACATCTTAGAGATGGAAACAGACTATAGTTTGTCCAAGAATAGCCATCAGGGAACTCTAAAAAATTATAGTATTGCGTCCCTCACTCTGGTTGGGGTTTGCGGTCTCGTTATCAGCTAAATGGCAGCTGTGATGCCCTATGGATTTGATTTGCAAATAGAATTGCTGGACTTAAGACTTGTTTGTCTTTCTTGGCAATGAATATGCTGATTGTGACTAATGCAAGATGTCAAATTAACGACCCCATCACTGAAGACAATGCTCTATTGCACGCTGAGATCTTTGGTTATGCAGTGTACCGCCAGAAGTGATAGGCCTATTTGCTATACATGTATTCTTGTGAATTTTGTTTCATTCTTATTAGCAGTTTTTGGATAAATGCCCATAATGACTCAAAATGTAGAAGAGGGAAACTTCAAAAGCAAAGGCATGTTCAGTCCTCAGTGACCGGGTATAGCACTATGTTTAAATCGACACTATTTGACACCATTTTCAGAGGATGTGCAATGTGTAATAAATGGTTACTTTAATTATGCGGCAAGATGTGTGCAGAACTGAAGCTAAGTCAAGGGGAGGACACTGTGGTAGCCTTAATTTCCACTTTGGACAGACTGAAGTTAAGTCAGTTTCCCTCTGCAGGGCTAACTTCAACAAAGTCTTTATTGACTCCTTGTAGTCACTTTATGTCTACTCTGGGACCACCCAGTGTCTCCCGTGTCTTTGTCTGACTATCCAAAGCAGGTTTTATTTGTCTGTGTTAGAATTCATTCTTCAGACAAATCGTGCAGACACTACAGAATGGTGGTGGTCTGACTTTGTAAATGCGATAGGCTGCAGACTTAGTTGAGCAATAGCATTTACTCATGTTGTATGATTCTCATGTGTTTTGGAGAATACAGCTCAATTATAAAAAAAATACCTAAAAAAATTGCAGGAAACTGATACATCATTGAAGATGATCTGTCACCATCAACTACACACTATATGATATATCAACAATAAATCTGTAAATCTGCAGCAGTAACAGATATGAATCGTTGTTTCATCACATATTGGATGGATTTCTTTTTTGTTTTTGAGGTTTATACTGTTAAGTATAGAGCTGTATAGTAGATATACCATATAATTCTAAAGATTTCAATGTTGGTATCATGATAAAGGTTATCCAACACATGTACTTAAAACAAGTATTAGTATCACTATACATACAGAAGCAGAAGAAAATATAATCGCTTACCTCGGCAAGATTACAACTTTCTGAGAGGAAAAGTAAAGAGGGGACTTGTGATTTCCTTACTCTCTTTGATTAAGGCTTTTATCCTGGTAAAGTAGCCAAATGACTGAGGTTACTCTCTCAATCATCAATTTGATTTGCAGATGATGTTTTTGGTCCCAACTTAACTTCTGCATTGCACTACAATTTCTATATTGTTTATGGCACTGTAGTCATAAGAGCTGTTAGGGTAACTCCATCTTGAAAACTTCAGTCTGTCCAAAGTGGGAATTAAGGCTACCAGAGTAGTGTCCTCAGAGCATTTTTAAGGATTTTCGACTACGAGACCGATGGAACTTTGTAGCGCCACGACGTGTGACATTTATCAAACAGCTGAAGATCCATAAGATATTTGGGAGATGACATGCTTGCAAAAGGGACTTTGAACTGTTTAGCTGACTGCTAATTAAGGATTTTGGTTGATTTCCGCCCAAATATATAAAAACAAATTTTAATTTATGAGAATTTGGATGTAGAAAGATGGCATTAGCAGAAGTATAATGGTAAAGATAGTAAAAGAATATTTTTTTCACATGAAAAGAAGAAGCCTCACCTTTAGATGCAACCAAAAATTACAAATCATGACGAACTAAATGTGAAATTAAAGAGATTTTCTGGATTAGTTGGTCTCCCAGTGATACCAATTTGGCAATGACTGGAAGACCAAATCTGTCCACTGGGAGACCATTTGGTCTCTTAGTTACTATGTTAAAAAATGCACTGAGTGTCCTCCCCTTGACTTAGCTTCAATTCTGAAACACATCCTGCTGCATAATTGCTGAGAGAATCAGTAAAGAGTAGACTTTTGAGTTTTGACCACCTCACTATCTTTGGGGCTTTGGTCCAAGTAACAAGCCAAATGACTGCAGTGACGCAGTCCAAATTGGCTAATTTAGAGACTAGATTTTAAAGGCGTGGTTCCTTTTGTACTCTAGCGATATACTATAGCAATGAAAATAACAATGTCATTATAGTTCTTGCCAATTAATGCAAGAATTCAAAATTAACAACATTCTGTCAATTTTGGTAATACGCTATTGCTTGCTGACAACTTAGTTTATCCAGTGAATAGCAACACATGATATTTTGTGTGTGCTTGTAATGTTTTTTCATAGGTACTTATGAGCAGTTATTGGCCAAATGACAAAAACTCCTAGAGAGAGAGAAGAAGGCAGTTTCAAATTTCATAGGCAAACACAGACAGCACACTGTTTTATAAGCCAGTTTGTATGACTTCAGAAACTCTCTAGTAGAGGTGAAGCGAATATATTTACCCCTATTTCCGAACTGATAGTGACACCTGCTTTCTGTATCCACTAAACATTATCTCGATACTGGCATTCATACATTTATAATAAGATAGTATACCTACTACAGCTCTATAACTAACAGTAAAACTAAAAAAAAGAACTCTACTACAGCTCTATAATATAACTAACAGTAAAACTGAAAAAACAAATCGATCAATGATGTGATGAAACAATGACTCATAAACTGTCACTGCAGCATATTTATTTTTGATACATGCATAGTGTGTGTCATGTAAATAATTGTGACAAATCATCTTCGAAGGTGTATCATCTTCTTACAATTCACTGGTTATATATTTTTGCTCATGGAGATGTATTCTCCGAAATTTATGCACCAGCGTCAATTAATCATATAGCTCAAATTATTCTGCAGCCTGTCACATTTTGGCATGAAAATTGTTTGGCAACTACCATGTCCCTGATTCTTTACAAAGTAAGACCACTATTGCGTTCAATCTGTCTCATTCTGCAGTCTAAGTAGTTTTTGTCTGAAGTGCCATAATTGGTTCTAAAACAGGCAAATAAAACCTTCTATGGGATAGCCGGGGGAAAGATAGTGGAGACATCAGGGGCATTGATTGTTCCAGACTAAATGAGTTATAAAGTGACTTTAAGGAGTCAATAAAGACTTGGTTGGAGTTGGTCCTGCAGAGAAAAACAGACTAAAAGTAGCCCAGTTTTGTTCACATCATACATTATCTAAGAATTGTGCCAATTTATTATGTTTCTACCCAGTCACTTGCAGAGGAAATTCGTCAAGAGGGGATTTTCAGCTGCCTCATATCCTTTGAGTGGGGCTTCTCGCTTTGTAACCTACTAAATTGCTACATATTGACAGTGTCTGGCATCCGATTTGCAAATGAAGAGTTTGGTCCTCACTTTATTTGGGCTTTGCAACAAAATTTATATTTTGTCCATGGCTTTATAGATTATATAAAGCAACAGATACAAAACTATCAAAGTATGTTTTGCCTTATCTGAAGAGTTGTAATGTTTGGGAATTTAATGAAACAATGAATCATTGTCACTGCCAATTTGTTTCAAATTTAAGCATCACTACTTAAAGATGACAGATTGGCTATGTGATGCATATCTTCCTGAATTTTCAGTGGTACATTGGCTTGGATGTTTTTGTCTTGGGAGTATCAGGGGATGATACTTTTATCATTCAAATCTTTTTCCATACTGGACAATTATACAAAAAACACACAAAACTTACATGTAGTTGACATATTTGGCCTGAGTTTCTTGTACAATTTCTTTAAATCTGTATGCACAATGTTAGGCTATGAACTTGACTATATCTATATCATTCTGTCTTATTAATCCAAGGCATCATATAATCTCTTTTCTTAGCTAACTCAGATTATTCAGGCCTGTTGTTATATTTGTGACTGTAGTGTATCAGCAAACTAATACCAGAAGTGAAAACATTTTTGTGTCCTGGTGGAATTTGAGTCAACAAGACTGTCTTCCCTTGACATACTTTCAATTCCACCCACTTCCTGCCACTTAATTGCTGAGAGAATCAGTAAGTAGGAGACTTTTGACTGCCTCCCTCTCTTTGATTGGAGCTTTGGTCCAAGTAACCAGCCAAATGACTGTAGTGACACTCTCTGCCATTTGCTTTGCAAATTTGGTGACTAGATTTAGAGGCGTTGCTGCCTTTTGCACAACTGCTATAGCAATGAATATGCAGATTGTGATTAACATATTCATGCAATCTAATTATTAAGGTACAACTAATTCACTTGTCATACTATTGATACCTTAAGGATGATTGACAAATAGGGGTTAACTGTTGAAAATTAGATGTAAACTATACATACCTCTCAGGAACACCTTTCATCTAAAAATCTGTTAGTTCTGATGCCCTCGAAAATATGCACAATAAGTGAATACGAATAAGTTTGGAATGGCCTAATGTAGCATAATGAAACACTCTTTCACTGCTGCACTGTTCAGTGCTCAAATAGATGCAAGAAAATCAATCATTTTGCTCCTTTTCAGATTGGATTGGTGTCATGAAACATGAGATACCTTATAATTTTTTAATGTATGTAAGTCATCTCCCTACCAGATCACAATCATAATCATTATGAATGTTCGTGAGAAAAAAAAATTGCAGTGATTGGTTAACTATTAACATGGTTCAGTTCTTTTCCTAGCTTGTAATGTGACTGTATGCAGACCTGGTCTTTGCAGTTGTGATATACTGAAGACTGAATCGATGTACATACCCTGGAGATTCACCATTTATACACACACCACTGAACAAAGGCAAAATGACCAAAGGCATAGCGACTTTCAGCCAACAGGTCACCCTGCTGGACTGAGGCAATAAAATGACTAGGCCACCTTATTGAACAAAAACAGCATTTCGCAATGGTTTTCTTCTTGCTTGCTACTGCCTTTTATCCCTAAGGGCACACAACATAAACACAACATTGCTAATTGGTTGAATTAAGACTCCTCTATTGTCATGCCGAAATGTGTGTGGTAGAAATTATGTTGCTACAAAGTGAACACAAGGTTGAGATTTTTTCACAATGGTTGAGATTTTTGACCAATGTTGTGATAATGTTGCCACAACGTCGCTTGCTAATTTCATATCTTGATGTTGCTGCATAATGTTTTGACTGTTCAATTTACACCAACATTGCGACATTGGCATCCGGTTTCTGCAATGTAGGAGTGAAATTTAGAAACAATACTAGCCTGTAAGAAAAAAACCTAGTAGACGGAGAGAACTTTTACGGCTCCAGTCACTTTGATTGGGACTTTGCTCCTAGTAACCAGCCACATGACTGTAGTGACGCCGTCCACAATTTGAATTGCAAATGAAAAAGCTTGACCCGGAAACGAATGAATATGTTAAACAATTCCAGCTGTCATATTAAGACACAATTACAGTTATATTTCCTTCCATCTTCCCATCGCCTGGGAAATGACAGAAATTCTGTCTGGACGATTGGTTGCTGAATTTGTTTGTCCTGTTTCAGGAAGATCCTCTTTTTTTAAGAAAATGCAGCAAAAAGAAACGCTCCTACGTAGTAGCCACCATGAAAGATCTAGGTCTACAAGATTCCTGCAAAGCATCGCTTTAAAATGACAAATGATCTTTGAAAATTCATCCTTTTCCTGACAGGGTATAAAATAAGTGTGCAACGATCGCAAAATGTGAAGTGATCAATCTGAAATGTGCAGTGATCAATCTGAATTTGTGCAGTGATCAAATTCAACATTTTTGGGAAAAATTAATGTGAACTGTAGAATCCCCACAATAAAGTTTGGATTTCAACCAATTTTATATTTTTGCTTGCCTGATGATGGTCAATTGGTCATCTTTTGGAAATTCGTAATGCTTGATATCACAATGCCAGCCCTTAAGAACTCCGATTGGTTAACCATATTAATGGCGATAGTTTGCGCAAGACAATATGCGCGGTGATCAAATTTTCTTATTTTATACCCTGTTTCCTGATGTCCTGTCCTTCCCCATCGCAAGTAGTTTTCACCCCTTTCTCATTATCTATGAGCAAATGAGTTAAAAACAAAATTCACTGTCATTCATCAGTTTAAAAGCGAAATAATCTTTTGAAAGGATCCAAAATGTTCAATGATTCTTGAAATTCAGCCAAGTCTAAATATGCTTGTAATTCTATATCTGTTTCAGAAATTATAACATATTGAATGTGGACTCAGCCATTTTATTGTATGCAATAAAGTGTTAAGTGATTTTCAAAGTTCACACCCTAGAGATTCACCATTTTACACACGGACCACTGAGCAATAGCAAAGTCACCGAAGGCCAGCACTGCGACAGCAGGTCACCTGACTAAACGGTGGCAATAAAATGCCTTCTTACTCTCAGTAAACACATTCTTGTGCAAGCCTGGTCTTTTCTTCCCTTCATTCTGGTTAACTACTAGTATTTCTGCAATGTAACATGTATTTATACTCCACCAAGACAGTTTTCTATTGTCTTTTGCGGTGGTAAAACTAACGAATTTGTTAGTTATACCACTGTTGGGGATTAAGTTAGCTTGTTGTACTGCTTTTTTCGCAAACAACACACCAAAAAATGACCACAAAGCATCAAAATTCAGTTAAAAATTCTTCAGGAGTCATTTATGGAGTATAAGTCGCTTATACAATTCTTTTGCTGCATGCATATTCAAGCCTCTGCAAGATACAGACCCAGTGCTATGAAAGATTTAGGTGTCGGTTCGGAGATATGACACGTTCTCCATTAGATTGCGTCAATATCAGATGGTTATCCAAAATTAATTTGCTTAAGTTTGTCTTTTTTGACAAGACAAATGGTCTTGGAAGTGATTTATCACTTCTCAACCCAACATGGTGAAATAAATTTGCTGTCAGATTGTTGGAAAATGTGCTAGAAAACCGATGAATGCCGACATTTCTGACATCCACTTCGGGAATTATAATTGCTGAACTACACATCCTTTTACACTGTTGTGCACTTAGAGAATGATGAACTCTCATATGCCCACCCCTGAACTTCTGATATAATGTCCACTGCAGAAATTAGACCTGCTAAACTACACACCCTCCCCCTTGCACTAGCTTGTAATCCACTCACTATTCCCATTATTTGCCTTGAGTCTCTAAAAGAGGAGGCTTGTTTCATGGCTCGATCTGACTTCGTGTTTGGGTATTTGGTTTTAGTAACCTGCCAAATGACGGTAGTGAAGCTGCTTGAGACTCAATTATTGGTCCCAAAAAATTTGCTATGGTAGCTTGGGAATTTATGAAAAATGAGGAAAATGTCTGTTCATCAAAACAAAATTACGCATTCTGTGTTTCTTCATAGACTGAACTGTTTTACTGACACATGTAAAGTGGGTGTGTACAATGTGTCAAATTGGGTACAATTCTGTCCTTTTAAATGTCCCATAACATAATAACCTGTTTTCATAGTGCACAAATTGGCAAATCACGAAGGTAAAATATCATGCATGACTAATGTTGCTTATAGGAAATGATTAGGAGGTCTATCACTTTGAGTCAAAATCAGTTTCAGTTGCTCAAATAATTTTTCACAAAAGAGACTCTTCCGACATGTGAATAATTTTGTGAAGACACCATTTGCCACCTCTCAGCATAATTACAGATGAATAAAAAAAATGTCGTCCATTAGATTGACAGGGACACTTTTTGGAGATTGGCATGACATCAGGGCATTGTAATGAGTCAAGATAAGATTTTGAAAAATAAAATGTTTGTAGTCCCTTGCACTCTTTCACTGTGGCTTCTGTCCATGCAACCTGCTAAATGTTAAACCCTTCCCTGCTGGGCTTAAAGATTTGTCGTCATTCTCACAATGAATGCTGATTGTGACTCATGCAACAGTCAAACTAAGAACTTTCTGTCAATTTTGACTTGAGGTAATGTGCTATTGCATGCTGACAACTTAGTTTATGCAGTGACCAGCCACACCTGGTATTTGTGTGTGATTGTAATGCACTTTCATGCTTATGAGCAGTTACGGGCTGAATGACAAACAATCCCAGAAAGAGAAGAGGAGAATTGCGAAGGCAAACACAGGCATGACACACTGTTTTAAGCCATTCTAACAGAGATGAAGGGAATGTATTTACCCCTGATTCTGTAATGATATTGACACCTGTTTTTATTTATGTGCTAAACATTATCGTGATACTTGATTTGACACTTTTAGAATAAGATAGTTGGGTACATATCCTGCAGCTCTATACTTTTAAAACAGTAAAGCTGAAAAAAAAATCAATCATGTGATGAAACAATGACTCATAACTGTCTATGTCACTACAGCAGATTTATTTTTGATACATCTTAAAGTGTAGTTGACAGTGACAGATCATCTTCAATGATGTATCATTTTCCTGCAATATCCAAGTTATATATATTTTGCTCATAAAGATGTTTTCTTCAAAATTTATATGAATCCCAAAGCATCAATTATTAATCATATTACTCAAATCACTCTGCAGCATGTCACATTTGGCAAGAAAATACATGTAAATGGTGAGACTTTTTACGGCTTCAGTCTAGCTCTTTGATTGGGACTTCGCTCCTAATAACCAGCCAAATGACTGTAGTGACGCTGTCCACCATTTGTATTGCAAATGAAATTGCTTGACCAGGAAATATTGGTACTTCTAGCATTGAATACGTAAATAAATTCCAGCTGTCAAATTAAGATACAATTACAATTATACATTCATCTTTCTTCCAATCAGCTAGGAAATGACAGAATTTCTGCCTGGATGATTGATTGCTCGAACTTGTCTCACCTGTTCAAGGAAGATCTTCAGACCTCTTTTAAGAAAATGGAGCATAATGAAACACTCCTACACAGTAGCCACCATGAAAGATTTAAGTCTAGAAGATTCCTGCAAAGCATCGCTTTAAAATGACCAATGATCTTGTAAAATGCATCCTTTTTTTGTTCTTTTCACCCCTGTCTCGTGTACTATCTTCAAGACAAAAAATTATCTTCAGAAAAGAACTTGTAGCAAGTACAAAATTTCAATGAGTCTTGAAATTTCAACCAAGTCCAAATATACATGCAATTCTATAGATGTTTCAGAAGTTATAACACATTGAATGTGGACTCAGCCATTTTGCTGTAAGCAATAAAGTGTTAAGTGACTTTCAAAGTTCACTCCCTTGAGATTCACCATTTTACACATGGCCCACTGAGCAGTAGCAAAGTCACCAAAGGCTAGCACTGGAGTTTATTCATGTTTGACTACTTGTCATGACACCTTCCACTTTGGCAAAGTTGTAACAAGTACCTGATAACCTGTGTGAAAATTAATTCTTTCTTTTGTTTTTGACACCTTTGTCTCAGACGCCTCACTTAATTGGAAGTTGTCATTGACAATCATTCACCAAGTTAAATAGTTCAGTTGTTCTCTGCATTCTATGCTAAACCCTGGACTAACAAGCCTACTGAAAATTATTACCATATCATTTATGAGAATCAGCTTTCAGAAAATTTGTGTGTTTCCAATAAGGGATGAAGAATAAAAAAAATATATAATTTTGGTGAGTCTCAGATGGAGAAGGTCTGAGGAATTTTGTTTGGCTTTCAGATGGAGCATAACTCAAAGTTAAGGATTATTCAGTTGTTAAAGAGGTGTTAACGGTTAACCAACAACATTTAATAAACATACAAAATTCCAATGAACTTATGGAATAAAATGCATCAATCTATCTATCTATCTATCTATCTATGGTCCAGTGTCACAAGTTGGTAAATTCTGGGATTTTTGGTCATCTTGGACAAAAAATGGATTATCACAGATATGTTTCCTTTATATTAGTAGATTCCAAAATGCTTAAGTCATAGGTTGTAAATGCATTTTTAAGCTAACAAGGTAAGTCAATGCAAGTATGTTTAAACATAAATATGAAGGATTTACAAACTTAAAATGCAGTTTTTGCGAAACTATTCTAACTCCATTCAAATGGACTTGTCAAATGTCAAATGGACATTTCTGATATAAAACTGCTGAACTACACATCCTCTTTTACTGTTCTGCACACTTTGAGAATGATGAACTGTCATGGGTCCACCTTTGAAATTCTGATATAATGTCCACTTCATAAATTAGAGCTGCTAAACTACACACCCTCCCTCTTGCACTAGCTTGTATTCCGCACACTATTCCCATTAATTGCCTGGAGAGTCTCTAAAAGAGGAGCCTTGTTTGATGGCTGTGACTTCATGATTGGGGCTTTGGTCTTAGCAACCTGCCAAGTGACGGTTGTGAAGGTGCCTGAGACTCAATTTGCAAATAAAATCATAAGATGAATACTTGCTTAAACACTCCTGTAAAGCTGAGGCTTTGAGGATTTAGGTTTAAAAGATGCAGGTATAGCACCGCTTTAAATGATAAATGATCTTTAAAAATTTACCCTTTTCCTGTTCTTACTCAAATTATTTTCAAGTCATTGTGTGAATGAGCTGTCCACAAGTGTGTTTTCATTATCAGTCTTAACAACAAGGTGCTTAGCATTGATAGTTTGTATTTTTGAATGACAAATCATTGACAAGTCGTGCTGCTGTAACTTTCCTGGGGTTAACACATCAGCATGCGTTTTAAACAATAGCATGTTCTTCCCTTTAGCAATTTTAAGTAGTTCCGATTCAATCAGACCATCATGTGCTCCAGCAGAAATGGCTGAAGTCATGAAATGTAATCGAAAATGTTGAAGTATTCCATAAATGAGCAACAGTGTATATAGACTACGCTACTGTCACCTAAGTCCGCATGACTTTTGACCACCAGTCCTCATGACTTTTGACTTTTGACTGTGGTGATGCTGACTGAGGTTAATTTGCAAATAAAGTCACAAAAAAAAATAAAACAGATTTGCTAAGGTTGTTTCTGGGATCTTTTAAATTGAGTAATGAGGAAAAGGTTGTTGGACAAAATGAAATGAAAAACTCCGATCTGTTTCTCCTTGTTGTGAATTTTTTGCTTTAAAAAATGCAAACAACTAAGAAGAATACATATTAAAATTTTAAATTCAGCAAAATCATGCATACTAACTGAGAATTCCAAGCTGGCTTATGCAGCTGTCATGATCATGCAGAATGAGTAATTATTGAGATTATAATATCCGTTTTTAAAAAAGTGTCTGTCTGGTTGAGGTCTAGCTGAGAAAGATCCTCAAACGTTTTTTAAGAAAGTGGAGCATTATGAAATGCTCCTTTAATAATATTAATTTACGTGGCTGCAACTCTGGAAGATTTAGTTTTAAAAGATACAGGCATATCACCACTTTAAATGACAAATGATCTTGAAAAATGCTTCATCCCACTTCCCCTTAGGAATAAATTTCATGCGTGTCTCATTATTTTCAAATTGATGTCTTCTTCGGAAAAGCCTGTTATTATTTATTTGTTTAAAAAAAGTATGTAATCTATCAAAACACAGTGTCCTTGAACGAAGTCTAGGGTTTAAAAAAATTTCAAGCAATGTGCCACAGAAATTGTGGAAAGGAACTTGTAGCAAAAAATATTAGATTTGGATATGCATCAAAATTTCAGTCCAGTCCAAATAATTATAATTCGGTATCAGAAAATATGACACATCAAATTGCAGAGCTATTGTTTGGTGGGAAGCAACGAAGAGTTAGGGAACTTTCAAGCTAACACTGGAGATTCACCATTTTTCACACAGACAACTGAGCAATAGCAAAGTCAGGGCCAGTAGGACTCTTGATCACCACTGCGGCAGCAGGTCACTCGGCTAAACACTGGCAATAAAACATCTACTTACTCTCAGTAAACACCGTCTTGTGCCAGCCGCTTCTTTCGCTCTCTTCATTTTAGTAAAATACCAGTATCTCTAAGCTCAGTCTTCGGTGTAAAGGCCTACAATATCCAACTGAGTGTAATCAAGGTGTCCATTTTGATATTTTTAAAGTGAACAGTTACTATACAGGTTTTTGTAAACCTTTAAAGACCAAGCTTGAACAAGCCTTCAATTGCTTCAAACCAGACCAAATGCTGTGACTGGTCAGGAATTTTGGTGTTGTTCTGAGATATGATTAAGTGTGCATTAATGTGACTTTAAAAGTTCACAACATGGAGATTCACCATTTTGCAATACTGTCCCCATCAACAGAGTGACTCTTGACCACCACTCTGGCAGCAGGTCAGTCGGGCTATATGGTGGCTTTAAAACATCCACCTACTCCTAACAGAAAACAGAGTCTTGAAGAAGCTTCTTCCTTCTCTCTATTCATTCAGGTAAAGTCCAATATTTGGTTTATATAATATTTACAATTGGATAGAAATAATGAAAATATCCTTTCTGATTCGAAATTAAAGAAAACTCTTGCCATGCAGATGTGATACAATCTCCGTGAAGCAACATAAAAGCATCTACTGCAAGCGATAGGCTGCATAGACGCAGTGCAATGACGGATTAAGGTGTTAGTTCTGAGATATGACAAGATTTCCATTAGTTTGTGTCAATATCAGTTTGTCATCCTCAATTAATTTGCTGCAGTTTGTCTTTTTTGCCAAGATAAATGGCCTTGGATGTGATTTATTACTTCTCGACCAAACATGGTACAATAAATGTGCTATCAGATTGTTGTGAAAAATGTTGGAAAAACACCAAAGACAGTGTGCTGTACAGACAGATTAAAATGTGTGCAAGACAAGCTTGTCTGGAATGATAAACTCTGATGTCCAATTCAGAAATTAGAGCTGCTAAACTGCACACCCTCATGCACCAGCCCCCGTATTCTACTCACTTTTCCTATCAATTTATTGGAGAGTCTCTAAAAGTGGTGGCTTGTTAGATGGCTCAGCTTTCGGGATAGGGTCTTTGGTCTTAGTAACCCGCCAAGTGATTTTAGTGGTGCTGTCCGAGACTCAATTTGCAAATGTAGTCACAAGACAAATACTTGTTGGTCCCTGTAAATTTGCTTTGTGGTTATTTTTGGAATTTGAGAAAGAAAGTGAGATAGTATGCAACATAAAACAAGAATAACAACATCTGTTTCATGACGGAGTGAACTTTTTGCTGACAGACAAAACTGTGTCTCACGTCTGTATCAGCAAAATGTGAAGCTTTTCCTCGGAATCCCTGACGGGGCAAAATGTATCTACAGTGCAATACGACAGCATTGAGGCTCTTTTACACAATCTTTATGAGTCATTTATTGTATCCTTATCAGTCATTCCAACATGTGAGTCGAGTAATTATCACAGCAATAATTATCAACAGAGCTAATTAATCTGGTTTGATCTACATTTTAGGTGACATTTAGAGGAATTTTAAAATGATATGATCAGGTTTTGGAGGATTTTAAAAATATTTTAACATAAATTGAGAAAGGAGATCAAAATGTAAATGAGATTACTTTTGTTTGTTCTCGTCGTCTTATTGACAATCCATCAACATTCAAAAGCATTGCTTTACCTGGTGAAACCACTGTGATTGTTGTTGCGATACCAAAGATCTTGGTTGGCATGTTACAGTTGAGCAATGTCAAATTGTAACAGAATTGGACTGTAATGTTCCTTGTGAGGTCATATGCTATCCATGCCATGTTATTCTCTATGACTCATAAGCAATTTGTGCGGTCATATCCTATACTTGCCATTCTTCAAAACAAGTAACCAACTGATGAAGCCATGATTTACACAATGACAAATTGACTGCATATTTCAATGCTATGGACAGGGCCTGTTGTGAGCAATGCAATTCGTTGACTGTAACAGCTATCCTGTTTCCCTTCATCAGGGCATATATTTGCGTCGCACCTTCAGTTTCTCACAGTTGGCAAATAATAATTATTTCCCAGCTGAGGATAAGATGAAAATATTGCAGACTAATACTATCCTTTCTACATGTGTAGGGAACCAACATCCTCATGTAAACATGCACAAACCAGCAATCAAACCAGAAATCTTAATCCTGACTGGTTACACACTATCATTAGTAAATTACGTATATCTGATATCCCAACCTTCTATTTGGGCTAGAAGAGATACAGGGTCACAACTCATAACATGAAATGTTATTATATATCCACAGGAAGGGCCAGTATGGATAGAAACTGAAGATATCTGGAGCAGATTCACCTGTATCTTCATAAATGTTGCTTCTGCTACACAAACTGAAGCATAAAATATAGAGATTCATATACGACTGAATAATAATTCTATCTCAATATCTGGCTTACACTCCATTCTCAGTATTGTGTGCTATTCTCTTAACATTTAATGATACTTTCCAACTCAAAACAATATCATCAAATATGATTAGTGTCATGTGCTATGAATAATAAACTACACTTTTTTTTATTGCTACGCATCAGCTGAAAATTAAATAATTTCTGAAATATAAAATGATACTGATGCACATTTGGGTATAACGGCAAACCAAGGTTAGTTTTTGTTACCAACTGCATTTTTCGCAAGTTTTCCAAAATATCTGATACAGTGCAAAATGACGGACAGTATCTGCTTTATCAAAGTTATGTTGCTGTTTTTGTGAGGGTTTGATTTAATTGAAAGAATTAGAAGCAACTTGTCAAATATAATTACAAATTTGATCAACAGTTACTGCTCAACTTGACAAAGTGCTGGAACACAGTCATAAATTATTCAATTATTAGAGATAGAATCTTAGAGGAATAAGTATATTTAGATGTTCTTGAATCAGCAATTTTGCACTTGCTAAATCTGTCCCTTACTTCAGATTTTGATTAATTGGTATTACGAAATTGTGAGACACTGAGAGTGTACGGATGATAGAACTACTTTTGTTCCAGCAATGAAAGGAACTTGTAGCCGATAATTATGTAATTTTAAATGTGTCTTTCAGTCTAGTTCAAATGTAATACTATATCAGTGTCAGAAATTATAACATATCAAATGCAAAGCTATTGTTTAGTGGGAAGCAATGTAGAGCAAGGGAACTTTCAAATTTACATCATGGAGATTCACCATTTTACAAACAGACCACTGAGCAATAGCAAAGTCAGAGTCAGCGGGACTCTTGACCACTACTGCGGCAGCAGGTCACTGGGCTAAACTCAATAAAAAATCGACTTACACGTACTCTCAGTAAACACAGTCTTGTGCAAGCCCCTTCTTTCAATCTCTCCATCTTTTCAAAATACCAATATCTCCCAAGTCTTCTGTGTATAGGCCTACAATATCCTATTGAGTATAATCAAGGTGTCCATTTGATTTTGTTTTAAATGAAGAGTTATCACACTAGTTTTGGTAAACCTTTAAAGACCAAGTTGGAACAAGCCTTATATTAATACAAACCGACAAAATGCTATGACTGGTCAGGAACTTAGGTGTTGTTCTGAGATAAGATAAGGTGTCTATTAGTTTGTGTCAATGTCAGTTTTCAATTAATCTGCTGCTTTTTGGTTTCAAGCAATGAAGAGTTTGGTGACTTTCAAAGTTTACAACCTGGAGATTAACCATTTGACACATGGACCACTGTCCCCATCACCAGAGTGACTTTTGACCACCACTGTGGCAGCAGGTCAGGCGGCTATATGGTGGCTTTAAAACATCCACTCATTCACAACAGAAAACAGAGTCTTGTACAAGCTTCTTCCTTCTTTAGAAAGATTGTTCATTCAGGTAAAGTCCAATCTTTGGTGTATATTAATATTTATAAATAATTGAATAGAAATAGTCAAAATATCCTTTTTGACTTGAAATTAAAGAAAACTCTTGCCATGCAGATTTGATAATCTTCTGTGTAGCAATATAATCAAGCATATGCTACTAGCTGTATAGACGCAGTGCAATGACGGATTAAGGTGTTAGTTCTGAGATATGACAAGATTTCCATTAGTTTGTGTCAATATCAGTTTGTCATCCTCAATTAATTTGCTGCAGTTTGTCTTTTTTGCCAAGATAAATGGCCTTGGATGTGATTTATTACTTCTCAACCATATATGGCAGAAAAATGTGCTATCAGATTGTTGTGAAAAATGTTGGAAAAGCACAAAAGACAGTGCACTGTGCATATACGTGTAGATTAAAATGTGTGCAAGACAAGCTTGTCTGGAATGATAAACTCTGATGTCCAATTCAGAAATTAGAGCTGCTAAACTGCACACCCTCATGCACCAGCCTGCATTGCACACACTTTCCCAATAAATTTCCTTTAGAGTCTCTAAAAGTGGTGGCTTGTTAGATGGCTCAAATTGCATGATTGGGTCCTTGGTCTTAGTAACCCGCCAAGTGATTTTAGTGGTGCTGTCCGAGACTCAATTTGCAAATGTAGTCACAAGACAAATACTTGTTGGTCCCTGTAAATTTGCTTTGTGGTTATTTTTGGAATTTGAGAAAGAAAGTGAGATAGTAGTGAGTAGCATCTTACATAAAACAAAAATAAACATTGTACATCTGTTTCATTATGCTGACAGACAATACTGTGAAAATACAACATAGGTATTTGATGAAGTCACCATTCTGAGATCCGAGATCAGTAGATGTAATAGCACAGTACCTATTATGAATTGCAAAGGAAAATAAAAAAACTGCTTAAGTTGTGAGTTGAAGCTGAGACATTCTTAGTTTTGCAGTTTTGGAAAAAGACAAATGATTTTAAATTATGCTTGTTCTATTCCAGAGCATCTCATTCATCCTGTCTATTCCTTTACCATAAGCAGCAGCAGTTGCAGTGATAATCGTCTCCACGGTGATGGATTAATCTGATTGTTTTGAATCCTCAAAGATATCATCTATGTCGTTTAAGATTCCTTGCAACTGCAAATGTGGTGATGAAGTCAGCCACATGTGTTATAGGAGTTTCGTTCACCTGCAGCTGGGAGTCCAAATTTCATCCACTGTCACACCATATTATAAGTCTCACGTCTGTATCAGCAAAATGTGAAGCTTTTCCTCGGAATCCCTGACGGGGCAAAATGTATCTACAGTGCAATACGACAGCATTGAGGCTCTTTTACACAATCTTTATGAGTCATTTATTGTATCCTTATCAGACATTCCAACATGTGAGTCGAATAATTATCACAATTATAAACACAGCCAATTAAATCTGATTTGATCTATATTAATAGTGACATTTAGTGGAATTTTAAAATGATATGATCAGCTCTTGGAGGATTTAAATATATTTTAACATAAAATGAGAAATGAGATCAAAAATGAAAATGAGATAACTTTTGTTTATCTCGTCATCTTATTGACAATCTATCCAGAGCACTGCCTCCTGGCGAAACCGCTGTACTGTGTACTGTGTTTGTTATTTCACAGATCATGGTCAGGATGCTACAGTCGACGAATGTCAAGTGCTTACAGAATTGGACTGAAATATTACATGTAAGGTCAGATGCCTATCCAAGCCATGTTATTTTCAATAACATCATTGAATTAGTTTTAAGTAAATGGAAGAAAGACTTCTCAACTCTTCTTAATAGACCAGATGATAATTCGTTTGATAGTGACTTTTTTCTAGAACGTTGTAATGATAAGAATTCCTTAGAAAGTACCGTTAAAGCTGGTGGAGAATTAGATTCTGATATAAGCTTAGTTGAATTTAAGAGTGTTCTGCGAAAATTGAAAAATAAAAAATCCCCAGGTATAGATATTATCCCTAATGAAATTATAAAAATGGAAAATGTAGTCCATATTCATCACCTAATTAGCAAATGTTTTGAATTTCAAGCAGTACCAAGTATATGGTCTAAAGCGATAATTTCACCTATACCTAAATGTCCTTCAAAGGATCCAAATGTACCATTGAATTACCGAGGCATAAGTTTGTTATCTAATGTAGGGAAATTGTTTTCAAGTTGTATTAATGGAAAAATAAGTACTTATTGTGAAGATTTCCAAATATTCCATGAAGAACAGAATGGGTTTCGGAAAAAGCGTTCATGTGAGGACCATATATTTGTATTAACAACAATAATTCGAAATAGGTTAAATTTGGGTCTCAGTACATTCTGTGCATTTGTAGATATGCAGAAAGCATTTGATTGGGTGGATAGGGAACTTTTGTTTTACGTTAAACTAAAGAATGATATATCAGGCAGAGTTTATGATAGTGTAAAAGCATTGTACTCCAAGCCAGTAGGATGTGTTAAAATTAATAATATGATGACAGATTGGTTTAAGATTCAGAGTGGAGTAAGACAGGGAGAGCCATTGTCTCCAACACTGTTCTGTATATTTATTAATGAATTAATAGGTGAAGTTAAGAAATTACAACTTGGAATTAATATCGACAATCAGTTAGTCTCATTGCTAGCATTTGCAGACGATATTGTACTAATAGCAAACTCTGAATTAGAACTATGTAAAATATTGAAATGTGTCGAAACATGGTGTAGCAAATTTAGACTTAGAGTCAACACAGAGAAGACCAAAGTAATTCATTTTAGGAAAAGAAAAACAGATAGAACTAGTTATGAATTTAAGTTTAATGGTGAACTGTTAGATATTATTAGTCATTACAAATATCTAGGAATAATGATGGAGGAGCATTTAAACTATAAGAAAACTGCGGAGACACTGTCAGGAGCAGCAGGCAGGGCGTTGGGGGGTGTTATATCAAAATTTAAGAGTTTAAAGAACGTTGGTTTTCGCACATATGAAAAAATGTATAAATCTAGTGTTGTATCAGTTATGGATTATGGTTCTAGTACATGGGGATATAATAATTACAGTGAGGGGGACAAGATACAAAATAGGACAATACGATATTTTCTAGGAGTACATAGTAAGGCAACACTACTTGATCTAGAAGGTGAAATTGGTTGGATATCTTTTAAAATAAGACAAAATGTTAATATGATCAGATTATGGAACAGGTTGCTGGATAGAGGTCGGCGCCGCGACCTATCCACCACAGGACAAATGGTGGAACCTAATTTTTGCAACCCAGGACCAATTTAAAAATGGGTTGAAATGATGCAGATGATGGTGGAAATACCTACCTAAAGTCATTTTGTGCCTTACCTGGGGTGTATAGGGTCACAGAGCCTGTGGAACCCTCCATTCCACCACAGGACAAATGGTGGAACCTTTCATCCACCACAGGACAAATTGAATAGTTAGAGTGAGCTTTTGATAAAATGCCTGTAATATGTCTCTTAAATGTCATTATGATTAATTAGGTTAGTATGGGATTAAATGGGTGAAGGAACCCTGCAATCCACTACAGGACAAATGGTGGAACCTAATTTTTGCAACCCAGGACCAATTCAGAAATGGGTTGAAATGATGCAGATGATGGTGGAAATACCTACCTAAAGTCATTTTGTGCCTTACCTGGGGTGTATAGGGTCACAGAGCCTGTGGAACCCTCCATTCCACCACAGGACAAATGGTGGAACCTAATTTTTGCAACCCAGGACCAATTCAGAAATGGGTTGAAATGATGCAGATGATGGTGAAAATACCTACCAAAAGTCATTTTGTGCCTTACCTGGTGTGTATAGGGTCACAGAGCCTGTGGAACCCTCCATTCCACCACAGGACAAATGGTGGAACCTTTCATCCACCACAGGACAAATTGAATAGTTAGAGTGAGCTTTTGATAAAATGCCTGTAATATGTCTCTTAAATGTCATTATGATTAATTAGGTTAGTATGGGATTAAATGGGTGAAGGAACCCTGCAATCCACCACAGGACAAATGGTGGAACCTAATTTTTGCAACCCAGGACCAATTCAGAAATGGGTTGAAATGATGCAGATGATGGTGGAAATACCTACCTAAAGTCATTTTGTGCCATACCTGGGGTGTATAGGGTCACAGAGCCTGTGGAACCCTCCATTCCACCACAGGACAAATGGTGGAACCTAATTTTTGCAACCCAGGACCAATTCAGAAATGGGTTGAAATGATGCAGATGATGGTGAAAATACTTACCTAAAGTCATTTTGTGCCTTACCTGGTGTGTATAGGGTCACAGAGCCTGTGGAACCCTCCATTCCACCACAGGACAAATGGTGGAACCTAATTTTTCGACCCAGGACCAATTTAAAAATGGGTTGAAATGATGCAGATGATGGTGGAAATACCTACCTAAAGTCATTTTGTGCCTTACCTGGGGTATATAGGGTCACAGATCTGTGGAACCCTCCATTCAACCACAGGACAAATGGTGGAACCTAATTTTTGCAACCCAGGACCAATTCAGGAATGGGATGAAATGATGCAGATGATGGTGGAAATACCTACCAAAAGTCATTTTGTGCCTTACCTGGGGTGTATAGGGTCACAGAGCCTGTGGAACCCTCCATTCCACCACAGGACAAATGGTGGAACCTAATTTTTCGACCCAGGACCAATTCAGAAATGGGTTGAAATGATGCAGATGATGGTGAAAATACCTACCAAAAGTCATTTGTGCCTTACCTGGGGCGTCTAGGGTCACACAGCCTGTGGAACCCTCCATTCAATATTACCTTTTTATAAATAAAAAAAAACACGAAAAACTAATTTCTTTGACAAAAAGAAATTCACTTTTTCTTTTCTGCCGAAATTTTTTCTTCAGATCTATACATCATATTGGAAGCATAGTAGTCATGTAATAAAAGAAAATGTCACTATCATGCAATAAGAAAATTTATTTGCACTCATATTCAGATTGAATGCATTTTTAAGCTAACAAGGCAAGATAGTGCCGTTATATTTAAATATAAATATGAAGGATTTACAAACTTCAAATGCAGTTTCGCGAAACTGTTCTTACTTAATTCTAATGGACTTGTAGGGTAAAGTGTTAAAGATATCACCATGAAATGTACACAAATTCCAGAAAATGATATCCTTTATACAAAAATTCTAGGATTTGAAATATTTCCCCTTATCTAACCGATTTCAAGGCTTTTGGCAGGTATTGCAGAACAAGAACCTGCTGCATTTATTATCAGTCTCAATGGCAAGGCTCTAATACAAAAATAGGTTCTACTTACAACCATATTGTGTATAGAGCTGGAAAGCCATGGTCCTGAGCAAAAAAATGATATGAAGGTAATGGCCATTCTAGCAACAATCCTTTTTCCAGAAGCATCTGAACAAAAGCAGTCAAGACATAACATTTCACTATCGGTAAGAATGTCGATTTTTGTTGTCAGTCTCAAAGACAGGGCTCTAATACACCGTGTCCCAAAAGTTTGTTCCGCTCATACTTTGCTCTTTACTCTCTCAAATAATGGCAAAAGAACCTAATTTTTTACATATTCAGGATTAATTTGTTTAACCAAACACGATTATATTGTGTTTTTTCGTTGTATTTATCGTAGTTTTGAAATTGTGAGGGATGAAGTCGAGCCTTCTTTACGAGACGCCAAATTAAGTTGTTTTGTGAAAGTCAGGATGGGGTTACAAAAAGGCCTCCCATTTAAAAACGATCAAAGATTTTGATTTGAAATCAAGTTAGATGACTTACCAAGATCTTTGTCATCATATAGAATATTCGAAAATATTCTTTAGAAATTATTTGTTTTGCAAAATTACAATATGCTTGAGCGACACATTTTGACCTGAGCCATTCCGCCATGTGACATGTCATGTTTCATTAGGGATTTCATCTAGGTTTATTAATTTTTCTTTATTGCGAAACATTTTTTGTATCTTAAATATATTTACTAATGAGTTCTATACCCCTATTTGTGCTTTTCACCGTTGTATATGAATAACTGAGGCCATATCTCTCATGGGTCATGTAGTGCTTTGGGACTACTCTGTGTCGATTGCTCCATTTAATTTATGGATGCTGGCTAAGAAAAACGAAGTTTTGGTATTTTGCTGTTAGAAAATGATAAAAGGGACTCTTCTTAAAGCATATCCATACATTTCATCCGTTTCCACTGAAAATATTCAGCTTCACAGCTATAAATGAACTCGTTTTTCTTTGCAAAATCATGAAAATCAATAAAACTGGAAATTATATTATTAATTGAGAACTAAAATTAAGAATTCAAGTTGAGGGACATCCGCTGTGTCAGTAGACATATGTTACAACAGTTTTGAAAGAATACAACAATTATTTTGGACTAGGTGCCATTCTAGATGACTTTACTTCACGCAGTCTGTTTTCTGTTTTGTAGCAGCATTTGAAGGTACCTAAAACATACCAGTCTAAATGGGTTTCAAACATTATTTAGCAGCTGAATTTTTTTTCTAAATATTTTCTACACTCTTCTTCGTAGCTTAGGCATCAATCTCTGAGATTTTGAACCAATTCCTTCCCCCTCAATTTAAATCACAAAGTGGATGCTACAAAATTGTAGCTTGTCCACTTTGAGTCTTTTTCACGATGTGCATGGTTCATTCTACAATGGCAAAATGACAGTTAAAATCATCCAAACGATTTCAAAATAGGTTTATCTGGTAGATAGAAGTACAATGATCAATTGACAGGTATATAACCGTTCAGAGACATCCAGTTTGGAAGATATAGGCAAATTATGAGTGGCATAGAGTGGAACGAACTTTTGGGACACAGTGTACATGAATAGGTTTGACTTATAACCACATATTATACATGAATGAATCGCCAGAAACATGAGCAACAAGAAAATATCAAGATAATGAGCATTCCAGCACACCTTGAACATTACATGAAGCACCTATAAAAGAGAGGTGTGTCATAAATTTCACAAGATTTGAGAGTGTCAATTTTTCGTTAGTCTCAAAAACAGGGCTGTAATACCATGATAGATTAGAGTTACAACCATTTCTTATATGTACAGCGACGGAAAGCCAAGCTCATGAGCAACTAGAAACTGGCCAGAAAAGTAACATTTCCACTATGAGCCATAATCAGACAGCATCTCAACATGGGAGGACCAACATAATTCTCCAAAAAAAGAGGCTGTCAATTTTTCGTCAGTCGCACTTTAGCCCTCTCATCTCCAGTACAAGAGTTGCTGCAAAGTGTTGAGAGAGAGAGAGAGAGATTCTTTATTAGCCAATATCAAATAACATTAACATCGGAATTCATTTTACTCACAGAGCACAGTGCATAAAAATTATAAAGAATTGTACAGTTTTACAGCAGAAGGTATGAAGCTGTTGACAAAACGTTTGCTTCCATAATAGCATTTCATGCGTCTACCAGATCTCAAAAATTCAAAGAGTTTATGTGCTGGATGGTATTCATCACGTAAGATTGCAGCAGTTCTTTTACAGGTACGTTTTTGGAAAATTGTCTGTAAACTAGGGAGCTCCATGCCGATGATTTTCTCAGCTGAGCGTACAACTTTTTGAAATTTTGCAAGATCACCTTTGCCTGCAGTGCCGAACCAAACTATGATGGACTTGGTGAGGACGGATTCAACTATCCCACGATAGAAATTCAGCAAAATGCTCTGATGAACCTTAAAAGACTTCAGGCAGCGTAGGAAATAAAGTCTCTGGCGGCTTTTTTTAATTATGTCCATGCTGTTGTCGTGCCATTTCAGGTCTTCTGATATATAAGTTCCGAGGAATTTGAAATTATGAACTGTATCAACGCTGGCATTGTTGATTGTGATGGGATATTTAATGTTCTTATTCTTGCGACGAAAATCAACAATGATTTCCTTTGTTTTTGAGACGTTTAATGCAAGGTTATTTTCTGCACACCAGTCAATTGTATGGTCAATCTGGGCCCGATAACTTGTCTCATCATTGTCTGTTATGAAGCCACATATAGTGGTGTCGTCAGCGAATTTGATAACCATAGTTTGGGTGTCATTTGCTGTGCAGTCGTATGTAAAGAGGGAGTAGATAGTGGGTGATAGTACACATCCTTGTGGGGTACCAGTAGAGATCTTTGTTACTTTTTCCTGACAGACCAGGTCATGAGCAAAACACCAATGTATAAATATTGAAAAAATAAAATACATGAATGGTTTATCTAATGCATCAAAAATCATATTGTCCATTTTGGCTTTGCTTGTGACACAACAACCTCATACTACAAAAGGTGTCATTCTGACATGTATACAGAAACATATTATGGCATTTTTTCTGTAGGCCTATTCATAAGATGCTCAACTAACCAGAGCACAATACCAAATTGCAAATTTTACTCTATCTGAATTTACTTGCTTGTATTTTAAAGTTTTACATGCATTTTTTTCATGTAGTGTCCAGCGTGACGCCAAAATCTGACCCCATATGTCATCATTTATTATTTATTTAAAATGTCAAAAGCTCTAAGTGGTGGAAACATTTGCTGCTATACATATCAAAGGGGACATCACCGCCTTTCATATGATCCATTATATATGCACAAATTCTATCAGAAAGCTGAGATATGATTGGAAATGTATGTCTACGTTGGGCCAAAACTGAAATTTTACCAACTCACGACATTGGACCTTATGGGAGTATAAAAAGCCTTATTGTTTAACAAAGCTCATAACACAAACAGCAAAACTGAACTAAACAGTGGAATCAAAACAAAAATAAAACTAAAGTATTATAAATAAAACCTAACGCCTATGACAAATCCATCAATCCTTTAATTTGATCCCAATTTAAATTTGTAATGCAGTCTGGTGAAACTGAGAACTGCATGCTGCTGCCACCTGGCACAAAAGTTGATTTTGTATGCTACAGCATTGCTGTCCCAAGAAATAGTGCTAATTTCATTGTACATTCACAAAATTTCTATTCAACATTGACGTATACCATGCAGAGTCAGACTTGGCAATCACATTCTCTAAGGAAGCAGAAAAGGCCATCAGCACACTCAGAAACAGGCCCCGGTTCCTCAGATTGAAATGGTGTGGACCCCGAGCCTCTGCACGCGGAATAGCAGTCACTACATGTAGGTGGCAACACATGACAGCATTATGTTCTGATCTGCCCAGGCTGGAAAAAGAAGTTGCAATGTAACAGCGGTCCACTTGTAGACAGTTTTTAATGCAAATATCATGACTAAGGGTCAACCATATTAGAACTCAGTGAGGGGGAGGAAGGTTATTTTTAAATAAACAATTTGTCATGTTCTTGGTAAAATAAATCAATTACTTTTGAGCATTCTAAAATAAACACTTTTTGTTTGATAAAAATTTGAAATAAATAGGTCTAATTACTGCTGCTTGGATGGATGAATGGGGGTTTTACGTCCTGTATTTCAGCACTTGGTAGGCTAATAAGGGCAGGAGGAGGACACAGCAATGAGACGAAGGATGATTTAAACTGCCATCCAACATAGGCCAAGGTGATCCGGCAAGAGCTGGATTCGAACCCTGGATCCAGTGATTTGCAGTTCAGCACGCTACCACTAGACCAACCAGCCCCCCTAATTACTGCCATTGTTACCATGAAAAAAAAACTCCAACACCCCCCCCGCCTCCATTAATATATGAAGGCCCCTCCTAACAATCAAATCCAAATGGATATATTGTTCATTCTCCAGATTTTTAAAAAAATTTTCGATTGCCCATTTCCCTTTATATTTTTTGACAATCACATCTTTTTACCAATTATATATATTTTGGGTTGTTTTTTTTCTATAAAATTTTACTTTCAAATCTTGCTCCGTTTTTTCACAAACTCTATTCCTTGAATTTTGTTTGCCCTCCAAATTTTCCTTTCCACTTTTTTTGTCAATTTTTTTTTCCACATTATTTTTTCCACCAATCATTTTGTTCCATATTCGAGAGGTTTTGTTTTCCACATTTTTTTTTCTTCAAGCCAATTCTTTTTAGATTTTCACTCCAAATAACTTTTCTAATTATTTTGCTACTGATTAGCTTATTATATTATCTTTCAGGAGCATATATGAAGCGGGCAATTTGGAGACTTTTGCTTATGGCCTGTACAAACATAATGCAGCCTAAGTGTGACATGACCATCAAAATTTTATACTGTATTTTTTAATCAAATGACCATGCAGTTTTGTTAAGAACATATCTAAGTTCCAGAAAAAATATTTGCCACAGAGCCTCAACCAGTGGAAAAAACTGATGATAGCAGAATAATACCGAATATGTAAACGTTTTTATTTCCATGTCAACAAAAGAAAACTAAATTAAATGTCAATTTATCATCACAGTAAATCAAATTTCTTTATATGATGACATAGGGCAAATATTGTAGAGTCTTCAGGGCAGTTTTCATTGCAGTACACCAAATATATTGTGAGAAACACACTATTTTTCTATAATATTTTTTCAAAAACATTATTGAATTTCCATCATAAACATATTTGTTCCTTTAAAACGATTTCAACTGTCTTATGTTATGGGTCTGGATGTTGACTTCAAATTCATACCAAATAAGTGCCAACGAAGTGAGTATTATTATCGTTTTCATAGCTACGCGTTTTTCAAGTTTGCAATTAAAACTCAGCAAAAGTTGAAAGAAGCATGATTTTTGGCCCTTTTTTAAATCCTGATTTTTGAGTAACGATGTCACATGAAATTGCAAAAAATGCTGGTTTTGCTTAGAATCTATTTTATTTGATGTTATATGTCATAACTGAACGAAAAGTATGACCATTTCGAATGAAAAGGGTGTTTTTTGATTTGATATTGCCTTTATATATGCCATTATATTATCGGCTGGTTCATGAAACAAGTACAAACTGCTAAAATAACGTGGTAATTGTCACAACAGGTAATATTAGTGTCATGGCTCCACCATTTATAAAACAAAAATTTGAATACGATCAATATTTTTGTGTGCGTGACGCGTGCGACGAAGTAATTTTGGTATTCTACCACCAGGTATCAGTCACCAACATGTATTAGTTCATAGTCTATTGATCCGATTTACTGTGTTCCAGCCAATCCAGGTTAAAATCAGAGCTTTTCACAAGCATTAAAGGCTCCAAAACAACTAAGTATATGTTATACTAGATCTTAATGGAAAAAAGATTCAATTGACATGTGCTAAGGGGAAGTTACAACATCCCAGATCAGGAAGCTTCAAATTTGACTCAATTTTTTGAAGTCAACCTTCGAACACGAATAATTCAATGATGTTAAAACAAGCACAAGAATATTGTTGTTTCAATGAATTAATGAAGCCTTTGGATATAGAGATGAAAGAAAATTAAGAACATGACAATAGGTTTTGGCAAATTTCATACACCTGCAGGGGCGGATCCAGGAATTTTGGAAGGGGGGGGGGGTTCAGGCTGAGTGATGGGACTACAAAGGAGGCGAAGCCCAAAGGGCTGAAGCATATGCGGCAGGGGGTCTGGGGGCCGTTCAAGGCCCCCAGAAGCCAACGGATTTTACATGCTCTCAGATTAATTTTGAGCAATCTGAATGCAGTTTTAGCTGCTTAATCCAATAGATATTTTTTGATGTTTCATCAGAAATTAAAGAGGTTTTGCGACACATTTTCAGGTCCCGTGGGCGTGTAAGCTGTCATGACAACAATGTAATAAGACAGCACTTTCACACAGAAATGTACAGCAAAGCCTCTCTATTAATACAGTGTAGCATCAAGAGTACTAGTGTGTGCCTTTAAATTTTGGTGCACTTTAGCATCACCAACTATCCTCTTCAAATAAGAAACCAAAGAGAACTTTGAAACTACTTTGTGAGCAGAACTACAATGTATACGACTACCATACGTGAGTGTTCGATATAGCCCATTAAGGTGCCGCAGAGGCGTAAAACACCATACGTGAGTGCAAGGTCACATGCGTGTTAGTCCTCGAGGATTTTTTATGCACGCGCAAGTATTAGTTGTCTATGAGACTTTTTGGCTTGGGTCCAAGGGGGTTTGAACCCCCAGAACCCCCCCCCCCCCGCATTTGCTACTGTCAACCAGCTGCTGAGTTGATCCAGGGTCAAAAAACTATATGTTCGACCATTTATCCTGTGGTGGATTGCAGGGTTCCTTCATCCATGTAACCTCACACTGACCTAGTTACTCAAAATTACTTTTAAGAGACATTTTATCAAAAGCTGACTCAAACTATTCGATTGGTCCTGTGGTGGATAGAAGGTTCCACCATTTGTCCTGTGGTGGAATGGAGGGTTCCCCATGCTGTGTGACCCTATACGCCCCGGGTAACGCACAGAATGACTTTTGGAAGGTATTTCCACCATCATCTCAATCATCTCAACCAGTTTCTGAATTGGTCCTGGGTCAAAAAACTATAGGTTCCACCATTTGTCCTGTGGTGGATTGCAGGGTTCCTTATCCATGTAACCCCACACTGACCTAATTACTCAAAATTACTTTTAAGAGACATATTACAAGCATTTTATCAAAAGCTGACTCAAACTATTCGATTGGTCCTGTGGTGGATAGAAGGTTCCACCATTTGTCCTGTGGTGGAATGGAGGGTTCCCCATGCTGTGTGACCCTATACGCCCCGGGTAACGCACAGAATGACTTTTGGAAGGTATTTCCACCATCATCTCAATCATCTCAACCAGTTTCTGAATTGGTCCTGGGTCAAAAAACTATAGGTTCCACCATTTGTCCTGTGGTGGATTGCAGGGTTCCTTCATCCATGTAACCCCACACTGACCTAATTACTCAAAATTACTTTTAAGAGACATATTACAAGCATTTTATCAAAGGCTGACTCAAACTATTCGACTGGTCCTGTGGTGGATAGAAGGTTCCACCATTTGTCCTGTGGTGGAATGGAGGGTTCCCCATGCTGTGTGACCCTATACGCCCCGGGTAACGCACAGAATGACTTTTGGAAGGTATTTCCACCATCATCTCAATCGTCTCAACCAGTTTCTGAATTGGTCCTGGGTCAAAAAACTATAGGTTCCACCATTTGTCCTGTGGTGGATTGCAGGGTTCCTTCATCCATGTAACCCCACACTGACCTAATTACTCAAAATTACTTTTAAGAGACATATTACAAGCATTTTATCAAAAGCTGACTCAAACTATTCGATTGGTCCTGTTGTGGATAGAAGGTTCCACCATTTGTCCTGTGGTGGAATGGAGGGTTCCCCATGCTGTGTGACCCTATACGCCCCGGGTAACGCACAGAATGACTTTTGGAAGGTATTTCCACCATCATCTCAATCATCTCAACCAGTTTCTGAATTGGTCCTGGGTCAAAAAACTATAGGTTCCACCATTTGTCCTGTGGTGGATTGCAGGGTTCCTTCATCCATGTAACACCACACTGACCTAATTACTCAAAATTACTTTTAAGAGACATATTACAAGCATTTTATCAAAAGCTGACTCAAACTATTCGATTGGACCTGTGGTGGATAGAAGGTTCCACCATTTGTCCTGTGGTGGAATGGAGGGTTCCCCATGCTGTGTGACCCTATACGCCCCGGGTAACGCACAGAATGACTTTTGGAAGGTATTTCCACCATCATCTCAATCATCTCAATCAGTTTCTGAATTGGTCCTGGGTCAAAAAATTAGGTTCCACCATTTGTCCTGTGGTGGAAGGGTCGCGGTGCCAACTTAGTTGGGTTGCTATTGATGAATAGGGATAGACTTACCAGAGTAGTGCTAGATTGGGATCTTAAACTAGGAATAGGTTGGTCAAAGGATGTTCAACAAATATTTAGGTCTGTTGATATGACTCATTTGTTTGACACTAAGTCAGTCTGTGATTTAAGAATCATTGAGAAAAAATTATTTGAAATAAGAAAAATTGAATGGAGAAATCTTACATTGGCAAAGCCTAAATTGAGAACCTTCATCAGATTTAAAGAAGATATCTGTACTGAAAAATATGTTAACATTAAAAATAGGAAAAGAAGATCTTTATTAGCTCAAGTGAGACTAGGAATTTTACCTATTTGTATAGAGACAGGAAGATTTAGAAATATGGAAGTTAATGAGAGAATCTGTGAGGCATGTAATGGTAATCAAATTGAAGATGAATTTCACTTTATTTGTGTCTGTAATGCTTATTCGGAGTTTAGATTGAAATTATTTAACAGAGTAGATAAAATTGAAAGTTTGTCATTAGAGGATATTTTCATTTATGTAATTAAGTACTTGCCCTTTGAAACAGGGGAATACATAGACAATGCGTGGACAAAGGAAATCAATTTTATTTAACTAATTGTGTTTCTAAGGTTTCTATTGTTCTTCATTTTACTTTATTTTATTGTATTTCTATGATTATTTTGTACTTAAAGTGAAAGATATTACATGACACCCAATGTAAATACTTATTTGTGAAAGTAGCTGCCATGGTATAAAAAGATTGTTGATATGAAGTGGTAGATAAGCCTTAGAAGGCTGGGTAACATCGTTTCGTAAAATCTGTTGTTCTTTATATTTGTACCTGCCACTATAAATAAATAAATACAATAAATACAATAAAAAATACAATGAGTCATTAGCAATTTGTTAAGTCATATCCTATACTTGCCATGCTATTCAAATGAGCAGCCAATTGAGTAACAATGAAGTCACAAGTTCTCCATGACAAATTTTCAGTTCACTTCAATGCTATGGATAGGGCCTGTTGTGAGGTCATTGATGTCCACTACCAGCTGAATGTAAGTACCCGTCATTCGTCGACTGTAACAGCTACCCTGTTTCCCTGCATCAGCCATGCTTAATACCAGCACTGGGCATACATTTGTCTCACGCTTTCATTTTCTTGCAGCTGGTAAATAATAACTATTTTCCAGCTGAGGATAAGATGAATATATTCTTACTATAGACAACTGAGAAGTCATGTAAACATGCAAACCCTGGCAATCAAACCATAAAATCTTTAATCCTAACTGGTTACACACTATCATCTGTACATTACATATATCTGATATCCCACCCTTCTGTTTGGGCTAAAAGAGATACAGGGTCACAACTCATAACATGAAATGTTATTATATATCCACAGGAAGGGCCAGTATGGATAGAAACTGAAGATATCTGGAGCAGATTCACCTGTATCTTCATAAATGTTGCTTCTGCAATGTAGACTGAAGCATACAATGTAGGGCTTTATTATATATACCACTGAATAAAAATTCTTTCACAATGTCTGAATCACAATATGTTTTGAGTATCTACACTGCGTTCCCAATTATTATGCAACTATACATTTTCATAATATCTCTGTGAGAAATAGCACTATGATTTCATTCTCACATAAGGACATGCGTGTCATGAGGCAAATATCCTGTCACTTTCATCGAATTCTGTTGGTTCAGTGAGGAGTTGTGCTATATATTCAGGTTTTGGGGTGTTCCCAATTATTATGCAAATTATTGGAAAAGCCTCCAATGCCACCCAAAATCCACAAAGTTAATCATGAAATGCCTCTAACATGTACCTCATAATGATAAATGAAAAACATAACCATCATTTCGAACGAGGGTGCCTCCATGATCAAGGAATACACATAATACAACTACATTGAAAAACCATTGAAATTGGCTTTTTCCTCAAAATAAAAGCCTCCCATGTTCTTAAAATAAGTCAAATCATCAAAAATTTAGCTGACATTATACCTTTATGACACTAGGATAGCCTTCTATGATAAACCACCAAATCCGAGATCTCTTCAACATATGATATCAAGTCAAAATCTCACACTTCTTTTTCCCATTGGAATAGCATTGGCAATCGGATGAGTTCAATTCATCTCAAGATATTTTTCAAGCACACTGATGCAATTTTATTTTCATTAGTTCAGAGGAGAGTTCTGAACCTAAGGAAAGCGGACAATGAGTTTGGTAATGATTTTATAATTTGCATGGCCAACACTGGCTTTTTATTGCGATAAAACTGTAATTTCAATGCTATTTCAATGCAGGAGTATAAAATGGATTTCTCAGATATGAATGGATCCATATTTGGAATGATGGTTCTAATTTTCCTTTAGTGTTGTGGGGTACATGTTCATGACATTTTCAGATCATTCTGGTTGATTTTGGTGACAAGGGATGCTTTTCCAAGAAATTACATAATAATTGGGAACACCTCAAAACTTGATTATATGGCATAGCTCCAAACTGAACGAAGAGAGTTGCACAAAATTGACAGGGTATTGGCTTCAAGACATATTAATCACTTTGTGTAAAGGATATCCAATTGGTATCATTTCTTTTGTAGATATAGCGAAAAACATAGTTGCATAATAATTGGGAACGCAGTGTAGTGCTATTCTCTTAAAATCTGACGTTTCTTACTCTAATTTTCACTCTCATAATCCCATAAAATAAGAAAAGAATGCGCCCAGAATAGTTAATAACACTTTTTTCTTGCAAGGCATCAGCTGAAAACCAGTTTCTGAAATGTTTGACAGGATTATGTTGATTAAATATGAAATTATACTGAAGCAATTTCTTGTATTGTGCTAAACCCAGGTTATTTTAAAACCATTAAATTGCCATAATCTCTCTATTTCCCCCTGTTTCCCAAAATATCACGTGGTAGTTCTGAATGACTGACAATATATGCTTTGTCAGGTTAATGGTGCTATTGTGTGGGAGGGATTGATTTTATTGAAAGAATAAGTAGCAATTTGCCAAATATATAATAATAAATTTGATTAGCAGTTACTGCTCAGCTGGACAGAGTGCAAGACACAGTCATTTATAATTCAATTAGTTAGCCATCACTTAGGAATCTGTTCAGTATAATACCATTGCAATGAATAGTCTGCAGTCTTATAGAGGACTATATAAGTGCACTCTGTGTAACTGATCAATTTCCTGACCATCAGATTGGATGATGTTTGCTGTGCACTGTACTCCTGGCATCTACAATGACAAACCTACTCTGGTGGCATGTTTGACAGGCAGATGCTAATTTATCAACCTGTTTTTCTCTGAACTAACAAAATATTTTGTCTTTTTTTTCATTCTTTCAAGAATTATTAATAACAAAACTCAAAGAGAAAAAAATATTAAACCATTTCTCATGGATTTACTGACTTCTAGCTCTTCAGATAGCCAACCAGTATGCTAATCTTTGTTTTGGATCCATGCTGTTTTTTGCTGTGATGAATAGGCTTTAGTTGTGTTTTTTGAAGGCTGAGCTGATGCATCCATGGCCTTGCTCGTAGCTATGCAGTATTGCTTATTAATTGAAAATGATGCTTAATTACCCTGTTTTCTGCCATAAATTATTTACGCCGTCATAATGAAAAGCAGATGAATTGGCCCGAAACAAAGATGCTATTATACTGGTAATAAACAATCATATCAATGAATAATTCTTTAGAGTCAAGCCAATGGTTTTGCATGCAGGCATCTATCTATTGAGGTAATATCTTTGTTAGGTCCATTCTCAGATAATGACTTCATACATAGGCAGATTATTGCAAAGGTTGACTATTATGAATTAATTTACCTAGAGAATTGTTGAGAATAAGTACTTTTTTTTTATTCTGGGCCTTGGGTCCAGCTCAGTGATGAGGGGCTGGGCTGCAAATCTCCTCTACCCGCATTCCATTTCTGTATTGTAGCCTGCTCATATTCAACTGACTTTTTATCTTGGGAAAAAAGTGCCCTTTGCCTCACTATGTCAATCCTTACTTGTTATTAAACTTATTCAGAGCACAAATACAGATGTAGTGTTAAAGCAACACCTTCTATCCTGTCCTATCCTGCTCTATCATATCCTATTCTAATCCAATCCTGCATAGGCGTAGGGGGTCAATAAATTTGGAGGGGGGCTGCCCAACTATAATTGCCCAAATAGTCACTAACATATTAAATTCACAAAAATGTCTGCCAAAAAGTGCATGAATAATTGGTTTTCCAAAATTCGTGGGGAGGGGGCTGCACCCCCCCGGACCCCCCCCCGCCTCTTACGCCTATGCAATCCTTTCTAATTTCATCTCATCCTATCCTATCTTATTCAATGTCTATACCATGTATCCTATCATATCCTATTCTGAGAAACAAAAGGATCTTCATGCAAGCCTTGCCCCTTTGGGATTATAAACAGCAACCTTGAATTAAAGGGCTATGTATCTATCAAGGCATCTTTTGGAAACACACAGGACATGCTTCCATAATATTATTGTTATCCGTCTGCCAAATAAGATTATACCGAAGTAGACTTCTATGTGGAAGTTTTAAAAGATCTAGCAAAATCAATTTTTAAATCTTAAAGATGCATAAATTTATTTCTTCAAAGTACAAATTCACATCAATCATGAAATATCTGCACAGGGGTAATTTTTTACAAATTCGTATTACTATATATATATATATATCTTTATTCATACACTCTTTGGAGGTATAAAGTACATGTGAGTACAAAATATGAAAAAAATAAATGGAATTTAAGTTAATTGATTAGACAAAATTAAATTGACGATTAAAAAATAAATAAAAAAATTGAAAATACACATTTAGTCAGTGCACAATTGATATAAAGACATCTCTCTTTCAGCAAAAATATAGATGCAGCAGTGTAAAATTTGAACTTTTGAGTCAGCTAAAGATAATTGAGTGAGATACACTGTTGTTGCACAGTTTTTTTGAGCTAACATAGCTTGTTGTTTTAAGTTACGATAATCTGTCCATTATCATAACTTAAAACAACAAGTTAGCTCAAACATATAATATGATTGTGCACCCATCTCACTCAATCATTTAAGCTGCTCAAAATTTCAAATTTTACATTGAATAGCAGACTAACCTCTATTGTGTTCAGCTTTGACCACATACACCGCACAGTCACCATGTTGACTAGGTTGTGAGATCCGGTGTTGCACCATCAGCCAGTATCAATATCATCTGCCGTTTAGCCAAAGTTTGGCCTTTTATAAGTGATTTATCGCACCAGGGTGATTTGTCACACCCTAAAAGGATGTTTTGACAAATAAATATGCCTTAAACAAACAAGGTTAATATATTGATACAGATTAGGTGAGCACCAGTTTGCAGATTCCATGGAGATGTTCTGACATAGCCAGCTTGGTGGCTTACTGGTTACAGCCTAGATATGCTCAAGGTCTTGTTGCATGGATTCGAATCCCATGCAGAGGACTGCATTAATAATATTATTGCCAATGGTGTCCCAAATTATATTATGATTTGCTAAGTTGATATCAATGACCTAAAAGTGAGTGACATTTTCAAAAGCTTCCTATTAGTGAGTCATGTAGAACTTAATTGACTATTAACTTTGTCAATTACCAAAGTGGACAACATAATGTCATTTTAAACTCTCCCATGCAAGTTGCTCTTTACTTAAAATTACATTAATATAGGTTTGTTCAAAGCTGTTCATATGCATATATAAATGTGAATGCCAGTTGAAGTTTTTACAAAACTGCATGTCTATGTTGTGGTTATAAGAGTTATTAGACGAGCAATGAGTGTTCAACAAATCAGAGAACCCTTCGTCTCACATTGCATTGAACAATATCCAACAGGGGTAATACTGAGTCTTCTCAAAAGCTCATAAATGTGCCAATTTGTGAATGAGGTTAATATTCCTTTAGAGTCAGCTTAATCTAAAGGGGTTAGGTGGCTTCATGTTCAGAGTGATTGGTTCTTTGTTTAGACAGTAGCCTTGAGGCTTGGCCTTGTTCCTCCAGATAATCATTGGGACAGTGGCGTCCCTCTGGGGGGCACGGGGGGCACGTCCCCCCCATATTGGACCTGTGCTCCCCAGGTGCCCCCCCATATCAACTTTCCAACTCTGGTGAAAATATACAATTAGCATAGTGGGTGCCCCCCCCCCCAGAGTTATGCCACTGCATTGGGATGAAATGCATTAGCATGCAGAGCCTGTTCCCTTACACATGAAAACAGCAACCTTAGACAGAAATAACAAATGAACTTTCAGCGGACAGGCTGTCAAAGTCCACACAACAAAGCAATACAAAGGTGACCACTGTTTGTTCCCAGTCACCTCTGATTAGTCGGTCATGATCTTCACTATCCTGCATGCTTGCCCTCTACACGAGTCATTTATTTTTTTGTGTTGGCAACATGCAACTTCTGACCTAATAACTGGAGACTCTCAGAGTAATTGAACCCTTTCAGTCATCAGAGAATAGGTGGCAGTGTATATATATCTATATTTCAGTCACAAGATAATTGAAGGTAGGCCGTATAGTGTGTTTAAAAAATATAAAAACTGAAAGAGAACATTTTATATCTCATGGTGAAGTGATGACAGTGTCATTATCTGCATAAAACGTTGCAGCTGTTTTGGGAATTTTCATAGTTGCTTGACATAAAATTGCAAAATTTTTGGCATTTGCTGCAAACAACATTATGAGCAGAAACACAAGTAGTCAAGTACTAGAAGACCTGCTAGAATGTGTGGGAATTTTATCTTTCTGAACTTATCCATCACAGTTGTTCCACGTTGATGAGGTTCTCCGAATTGGCTGAAAATAATTGAATTGGATTGAAATTAATAATTTAGCCGAAGCAGTATTCATGGAAATATTGAGATTTAATGGTGAATGACTCCTTTTTCTGAGTTGTTATTCAGAAGCACTGAGCTCCAATAAATAATATATTACTTCCCTCTTAAATTTTTTAATAGCAATTCCTTAAAGTCGGTTAATTCGTCATTGTTATACTACTGTTGATAGTTAATATACTCCAATAAAGCAGAAACCATCATCAGGTGCTGAAAAGGCAAATTCAAATCAAAGGAAGGGTTCAAATTGCCTGAGAATCAGTGCTTTATCTAAAGAGTTTCAGTGGCTTCGTGTTAAGGGTGATTGGTTCTCCGCAGGAGCTGCGACCCTGAGCTCAGCCTTCTTCCTCTAGATTCCAAAGTAATAAGTATGAATAGATGTTGTAAGCAAGGTCACTGTGGATTGAAAGAGTGTTTTTAGTGGAAGTTATAAATATGACATTGCCATCACACTTCTTTAATGTCATACTTTTTTTTTCCTTACAAGCCTCCAATTTCACATCTCATTGACCAATATGCAACCGGAATGATAGTCTATATCTTTAGAGTTCATATGTGTACCAATCAGCATGCGGATGGGATAAATATATCTTAACAATCAGCTTCATCTAAAGGCGTTCAGTGTCTTCATTTTGAGGGTGAATGCTTCTTTACTGAAACAGTAACCTTGAGGCCTGCTGGCTTTGTTCTTCCAGATGGCCTAGCTGTCTATAATTTGGAATGAAGTAAATTAGAATGTAGTGCACTTTCTCTTGCACATGAACACAGCAACCTTAGACAGAAGAACAAATGAACTTTCAGCAGACAGGCTGTCAAAGTCCACACAACAAAGCAATACAAAGGTGACCACTGTTTGTTCCCAGTCACCTCAAATTAGTTGGTCATGATCCTCACTATCCTGCATGCTTGCCCTCTGCACGAGTCATTTATTTTCTTGTGTTGGCAACATACAACTTCTGATCTAATAACTAGAGTCACTTTAACTATTGCACACTTTCTGCAGAGAATAGATGACAGTGTACACTGTATATCTATCTATATTTCAGCCACAAGATAGTGTGTTATATAAACAATTTGATATCACATGGTGGTAAGTGACCATCTTCACAAAATGTAACAGATTTTTTTGGGAACTTTCCTTGTTGCTAGACACATAATTATAAACAATAATTTTGTCATTTGCTGCAAACAGCATAATGAACAGAAACACAAAAGAAAGACATATCATATTTCTGGTGATGTTTTTTTAGAATGAAGTAAAAGAAGACCAACTAGAATGTGGGGGATTTTTCTTATCTTTGATTACATGTTGATGAGGTTCTCAAAATAGGCAGCGAATAATAACTGGGCAATTCCGTAAAGTCTGCACTCTAAAAAATTTAGGACAAAAGCGGTTTTTAAAAATATCAAGTGGTTTTATGAGACAACCATAGTGGTTTTTGCATTGAAATTTGGTTTATCAGGTCATTTTTGGTTTTTGTTGTTGGAATTGGTCTCCCCCTCAGGTTAAATGGTTTTTCAAAAAACCAAGACCTCTTGTTGGAATGAGTCTACCCCGGTATTAGAGTTCTTCATGCCTTGATAAATATTGGTCCATGTGTCAATATTACAACATTTGTTGATGATTAACCAGATTACCATACACAAATAATTTGCTTAGAGACAATGGGTATTCATTAATCTAGTGATATTTAAGAACCTAGTACTACTTTCGATGTATCAGGAACTTCATGGACCACATAGACAACCTCAATACTGCATGTGCTTGCTGAGACAGATCAGCTCCCCAGAGAACAAAGCCTCCTTCTGTACCACACGTAACGCCATCTATCCTGGCATGCATTTGGCAAACAGAAGTTCAAATTTACCAAGGAACAATTGATAGATAAAAACACAGCTAGGAATCATTGAACCTATCAACATTGAAAGCATAACTAAGCTGTAGCAAACAAATGGTGCATTATCTCAAAATGTGTTTTTATCCCAGTTTACACATCACAGTTGACTTAAAAAGTGGATTGAGTCTCATGTTAGTCAAAGAATCATGAATGAGCAGTGGTGAGCCAAGTGGTGCCATCTATAACTGTACTGGATTAAATTTACTTTGTAACTTTGTAGTTATAAAAGACCATGTTTGATGCACGGGCATGTTGATTAGATCATTGCATTACACAATTGTAGATACACATTTGCAAGAAATCATAAATGAATGTATTTTATCTTGTGGATGCTTAGGTAGGCTAAACATTTCGTAGAAGTATCACTACACCCAACAACTCCAACATGAGAATGACTCAAGACCAAACTTTAGTCAATCACAGGCAACTGTTCTGGGAATGTCCCATAGTTAATATAGCTTTGCAGTGGCATTTCTCTGTGAGGTAAGTACATTTTATTATCTTGGTAGTCCGTAAAAGGACTGTAGACTGCTTGGTAAAACAAGGAAGAAAAGTCTACTGATTTTTAGAGCTATCTCCAGTGCTTGCTGGGTGTGTAGCTTAATTCTGTCTGCCCTGTGTTTCTTTATTATACTCTATAGCTATTCTGTTTTCACTGTTACAGTTTGTTTTTCTTTTTGCAGATCTAACCAAAATCAAAGCACCTCCCCCTCCCCATATGTCCCTCCTCCCCAGATATCCCTCCTCCCCAGATATCCCTCCTCCCCCCTCCCCACAGATAAAAAAATATAAATCCCCGCCCCCGCCCCCCCCCCCAATGAAAAAAGCAGCAGCTGCAAATCATACAGACTATGTTGGTCAGCTGTTTCCACCATGCAACGCCTGATTTCTGTGTCCCCTGTCCTAATTAGCCAACCAAGTGCATGAATACTTGACATAAAGCCTCAATCATCCATCCATGCATCCGCACTTGATAGGCTAATCAGGCCAGCCACGGACCAATTATATATGAGATAACATACTACCACCACTGATATCTCAGATATCCAAACAGCCCCCTATCTGTTTGGTTTATGAAGAAACCAGTTTTATTTGGTTTTTGTTAAAACCAAACAATTTGGTATTTCCACAAACCCTAGTTGGTTTAATATGCGGGACAAGCTCAAAAACCAAATTTGGTTTTTTGGAGGCTGTTTTTTTTTAGAGTGTGATTTACAGGTTTGACACTTCAGCAGCTTGTGTAGCTCCACCGTCATACCTTAGATATTTCATTGTTATCCAGGCATGAGGCCAGGTAATAGGGGTATCAGACAAGCAATCAACCAAAGCTCCAAGTGCAACAGGCGCTGAGCTGCAAGGCAAACTGTCGTCGTGTCGGATGATATTTTGATGTAGCTCAGCTCCTGTTGCACTTGGAGCTTTGGTTGGTGACTTGTCTGATACCTGGCCTCATCCCTATTTAATAATGAAATAGCTGAGATATAATGGTAGGGCTACACAAGCTGCTAGAGTGTCAAATCTGTAAATTGGACTTTACGGAATTGCCCAATAATTGAATCAGATTGAAATTAATAATTTAACCGAAACACTATTCATGGAAATAATTACATTAATGGGTGAATGCCTCATATTTTGGGTTAATATTCACAAACACAAAGCTAATATAAGTAATAATACTTCCCTCTTAAGTGATTAATGGCAATCCTTTAAAGTGGGTTAATTTTCCACATACTACTGTTGATAATTAATCTGTTCCAATCAAGCAGAAACAATTTTCAGGTGTCATTCAAATCAAAGGGAAAGGTTCATATTGCCTGGGAATCAGCACTTAATATAAAGGGGTGGAGTGGATTCGTGTTAAGGGTGATTGGTTCTCTGCTGGAGCTGTGACCTTGAGGCTTATCCATATTCCTCTAGATGCCATAGTCTTCAGTAATCACCTGGGATGGGAAACATTTACATGCAGCCCCAACCATATCCATGCAAGTTGCCAACTGCATGCTTAGTGGCATATATTTAGGGTGGGGCATTGGGCCACAGTTCCTTCTCGAGATAGGAAAGTGTTGCATCGTCGTATTTGTCATAAGGCCTTTTAGATATACCCCTGGCAAGCTCATAAAGAATGTCAAATGAACTGCCACTTGATTCACGGGCCACATATATTTCAAGAAGCAATACAAGAGTGACCACTTTGTCGATGACACTGGCTTGGCCAGTGTTTGTTCCTGACTCTCTGATGAAGTAATACAAAAGGCTCTTGTAGCCTATGTTCCTGACCAGCTCAAATTAGCGAGTCTTTTTTCCAGACCATAACATGAAAAGTCCACTTACCACAAAAAAACAGAAACTCCTGGTGTTACCAGCCATGCAGTTGTTTGTTGTTTTGAGTAGTATAACAATTTCTAAGGCAGTAGCATTTGCATTTGAATCTGTGGAATAAAAACATTAGCATTTTCCTCTGCTACAGCTAATATCAAGAGTTTTGTAATCTTCAAATATTGCACTCTGAAGAAAACAACAAAGGAATATTTGGTGCAGAGATTGGTTCAAATCACTACTGCTATCATCAGTCCAGACAAGGAACTACAAAAGATATATTGCAGTTCTTATCAGAAACTTGTGAAAATTGGATGGCCTATTTCAAATGGGCTTCCACTGGTAAGGTTAGCACTATAGAATTGTTTTAGATTCTACAGGAGTAATATGTTGTTCAAAGGTCAAAAATAGTACTCACGCTTTTTTAAATGTTTTCAGTTCAGTAATGGTTAAATAATACACAATTTGAGCATTTCCAGTATTTTTAGCTATGCAAATAACTTTCAACTACAGCAGAAGTCAAAAGCATGGTCTCAGAATCCGTGCTTGTGACTTCGCTGTGGTATGGCCTCTAAGATAATCGGCAGATGTTGTCCAGAAGTGAACTGTAGGATGTCCAATTAAAAATGCTTTGCACACTTCTGTGAAGAACTCTGGATGAGGCTCCCTGTTACCACCACATAGCTAAATGTAAAGTGCTTTAGGTTATTTAGACTTCCTCGATTGCTCAATGTAAAGTGCTTTAGGTTATTTAGACTTCCTCGATTGCTCATTTTAAAGTCATATGTTCTTATCGTAAACTTCCCGCCAATCTAGAAGTAAAACAGACGATTTATTTATCTTTATATTTTTACAGGAATTTTAATATATATACATATATATATATATATTATATACGCACAGTATCGTGTTTTGAGAGCCTGGAACAGATAATTTAAAAGTACTATTTATTTAATATATATATATATATATATATCTATTAATACTTTGTCAAGACACACAGACTCAGAAAGAAAACGACATTTATGCTAGACACCTTGTCATGTCATGAAGATTTTCAACTTTTAAACACGATTTGACTGTATGGCAAAATGCCTCTTTTTCTGAGTATTTACTCAGAAGCGCGAAGCTCAAATAGGTGATTATGCTTTTCTCTTAAATGTGCAATGGCAATCCTCTAAAGTCGGTTAAGCAGCCACTCTGATGCTATTGTGAATAGTTAATCTGTGCCAATCAAGCAGAAACAATTTTCAGGTGTTGAAAAGGAACATTCAAATCAAAGAGAGAGGGCTCATATTGCCTGGGAATCAGTACTTAATCTAAAGGGTTTCAGTGGCTTCATGTTAAGGGTGATTGGTTCTCTGCTGGAGCTGTGACCTTGAGGCTTAGCCTTATTGCTCTAGATGCCATATCTTCAGTAATCATCTGGGAAGTGAAACATTTACATGCAGCCTCAGCCTTCATGGAGTTGCCAACCACCGGATTGTACAGAAAGTCAAATGAACTTCAGTTGACTCACTGTCCAAATAAATTTCACAAAGTAATACAAAAGTGCCCCTGACCAGGCCAGTGTTGGTTCCTGGTCATCTGATGAAGCAATACAAAAGGCTTTAGTGACTCATTCTTGCTGGACCACAACATGAAAACTCCACTTACCATAAACAAACAAATACTCCTGGTATTACCAGCAAGTTGTTTGTTGGTTTGAGCAGAATAACACATTCTAAGGGTCATAACATTTGTATTTGTGGAATCCATGCTATACTAACACATCTATTGAGTGTTGTACAATGTAATCTTAGAACATTTTACTGCGAAGAAAGCAGTGAAAGAGCATTTTGTAGCAGACATTCATTCAAGTCACAACTTCTTTGCTTTGTACATTCAGTCCTGGCAAGGAAATATACAAGATATATTGCAATTATTTAGAAACTTGTGAAAACCGGATGGCCTATTTCAAAAAGGTTAGGTCTGCACTGTAGTACCATCAATATAATAATAGGTCTGGCACTAGAAATGTATTAGATACAGGAGTAATATGTTGTTAAATTGTCTAAACTGGTACTCAGACTTGTTGTAATATTTAACTTCAGTTATGATTACATAACATGCAATGTAGGCATTTCCAGTATTTGTCAGTATGTAAATAACTTTTATCTACAGCAGAAGTCAGAAGCATGGCTTCAGAAGTGGCTCTGCCATGCTTTCACATGACTTGACCAGGCTGAAAGCATGGCTTACTTAACTATTTCTGCATAAATGTTGTTGCTTCCATGTGCCTTGAAAATGTAGCATTACATATAACATACATGTACATATTAGATAAATTGTAACTTTTTAAATTCTATTCCAGGCTATCGAAACCAGTGGATATAATTTATCATAATTAATATTTTAAATTTTCTAACAGGGATTTTTAAGAAAGTATAAAAATAAAGATATCTTTTGTTTTCTATTGGCAGGAAGTTTATGCTGAGAACATGACTTTAAAATGTGCGATCCAGGGAGGCTAAATAGCCCAAAGCACTTTACTTTCAGTTATGTAGTGGGAATAGGGAGCCCCATCTAAAGTTTTTCACAGAAGTGAGCAAAACTTTTTTAATTGGACATCCTGCAGTTCACTCTGGGTATAATCTGCCGATTATCTTAGAGGTTATACAACAGCAGAAATCACACGCACGGGGAAGTCGAGATGTACCCTTTTGATCTTTACAGAAAGCTATTAGGCACTCTTTTTCACTCCCTCTGTCTCCAGCAACACCCACAGTGCCAATAACTCTGGATAAGACAAAATTGACTCCTACTGACTGCACTCACTCCCATAACTCTCACTATATCCTCTGCTAACTCCCACAACTCTCACTAACTGCAGATATCTCCCACAACTCCTGCTTACACTCACTAAGTCCTGTAACTCTCACTAACTTTTGCCAATTCCCACAACTCCCACCAACTCCCACTTACTCCTGCTGACTCCCACAACTCATTCTACTCCCGCTAACTCCCAAGTAACCCCCACTTACTTCTGCCAACTCTTAACAAATCCTACTATCTCCTGACTTTACTCCTAAAACTCCCACTTGCTCCTGCTAACTCCCACAACTCCTACTAAGTCCCGTAACTCCTGCTAACTTCTGAAACTCCCACTAACTCCAGCTAACTCCTCCAACTCCATGCTCTTGTTGTCCTTGTTTCCCTCCGCTACCCATGTAGATTCAAGGACAGTTCCAAACTATTACCTTTACATTCATTTACTTTTAGTGCTCTGCAACACACGTACCTAGGACCTATACTACTGGCCTCTTCTCAGAAATGTGAACTTAATTGGAGGCACCCTCAGTGACCTAGATTCCAATTACATTCCTGATTCTATGACTCTTACAGGCTGCAACCTCATTGAGTTTGAGTACTTTGAGATACTGCCAGTCTCCTCTCTTGCTTTGGGCTGCCTTCAGCACAATATTCCAATTAACTGCACCATGAAGAGGGCCTTTTGAATGCTTCCTTCACTTGATGAGACTTAGCGGGTACCTCGAGGTGTCACAGTGACACTTCTCTACACTGGCACAAACAATGTAACTAGCCAATGTGTAAGTCACTCTATTTGGCGATCTCCCAAAGAATTGCACAGATTCACCCAAATTGGGATGTCTCTAGATGGATGCATCTATCTATATATATTGGGATTCCCAATGCATTGACAACTGAATCAGTCCATCTATAAAAAAAAGGGTTATACATGTATATGTGTTATATAATATTTACAGGATTTCTGCATAAGTAGCCAAATTTCTTCACAGCTCCATCTCCCACAATTAATGTTCTCTATGTTTGATACGATTTAAGAATGGCATCATGCTACATTCATCCGTTAATATATTCAAATATAATTATATTCATTTGAATAGATATCTTCAGGACCAAGGGAGGCGGGGCCTATTCTGGATCTGCTCCCAGTGGACATCTAACGTCATGATGACGTCTGGGATGTCGGCTTGATTCCCCCTGATGTCAGAACGCGTAAAAATGCATCTGACATCAGGATGACGTCTGGGATGTCTGCTTGATTCCCCCTGATGTCAGATTGAGTCAAAATGCCTGTAGGGCAACTGGTAATATCGAACGTACTTACATGAGTCATATGTTTTTATTTTCTTTCACACACAAAATTACAGACTACTGCTGCAGTGCACACTCCAGACTTCCAGAATCATTCTCCCTACGTAACTTGACTTAATGGAGTTGTTAAAATTTACTGACCATTGAAAGAGGGTAATGTCTGTAGTCACTGCTACTGTGTAGGAGGTTTAGTCCCTCCTCCAGCGTGATCTAGTTCTAGATCACGCCAATAGATGTCAGTCTAGTGTGGTGCAATCTCACCTGCAGGCTGAATTCTGTTGTGGGAAGAAATTTACTGTTTATTTTTGCAAATTTCGGATGTAATTACGAATTTGTGTGCAGCATGAATCATGTCTGATACTGAGGTCCATCAACTGCAGCAGGAAATATCATAGCCCAAACGCTCGGCCTACCTGATGTTTTAGGCCGAACATTGGGCTCTTGGTCACGTGGTATTTGTTGACGTTTTGGCGCTCTTGACAAGTCCACACGACAGTTTTTTCACGATCGTTCCGGTCAGTTTTTAAAGATATCCAACATAACTGACTGATGAAAACTTGTTCAAATGTGACAGATCAACATTGGCAATTGAGTTTCAATGCGTGACAGTCCATATTTATGCCAGAAACAGCATCGGAACAAGCGACGCACCTGAAAACGACCCGACTTTCGTCCATAAAACCCCGTGCACCTTTTTTGTTTGCCAACCAATCTTCACAAAACTTTCACACAATAGAGAAAACATTTCAACTGACCTCCAAAAAAAAGGTGCAAAAGATCCGACGCAAATCCACCTTCCAGAAGCGGCCGTTCCAACTAAATCGCCCAGTCCGCCATTGAATTAAACATGAATGTATAGTGATTTACTCAAAGTCGTCCAGAAAATCGTGTGCACCTTTTTTCCTGTTGCATCAATCATGACCATACGTTCACATGTGAAAGAAAAGAGTCTAATAGATCAATCTGCCGGGTTTACACAAGATGTTCTGTCAAATTTATCCATTTTCCAGCATGGTTTTGTCAAAATACTGCACATCGTCCGATCTGTGTCACGTGATCAAGTTGACCTAGAAATTATGCATAGTTTCGGCGCGAAGCTTTATCCTCAATGTTCAGCAGGATTTCGCCAACAACAATCATTTGCGCTTGTATTTCACGGCAAAAGACATCGAATGAAGCATCATAATACTGCTAATACATGACAACAATGTCCGACAGCGAAAAACGATGGACCGTTGCATTTGGAACGACGTCGTGGTCACATGATGGAGCGGACCAATCAGCGTCGATCGGATTGAGTTGTGCAGCATATCAGATTGAGTGCTGAAGCGCCCAATGTCTGGCGTAATACACGAAGTTTGCCAGTCATCAGGCTAGAAATATCAAAGTTAATGCTTGACAATGAAAAATATTTGGATTTCATTGGAAAGTTGAGTGAGGAAAACACTGCATTAAAAACAGGAGCACGTGGATTGCAGCCAAACCAGACAAGAGCCAAAGACAATTTGCAACAAGACTTTAGTAAAGTAAGCAGTGACTCTGTTTTGCCTAGTAAACCTGCTGCCAGTACTGGTGCTGCTAAACTTTATGATGATGTAAACAATGTCAATGGACAAGTACCTGGAGTACCAAATTTCGCTATTGATGCCACAAGCAGGGCTGCTTATGCCCCATTAAACCCTGGATATTCTACTGTCCAAGAAATTCCATGCCATCCAGGTGAGGATGCACGCTACTATGTAACTTGCATCAGCAGATGTTCAGGGTCAGTTTGACAGTATTAAAAGAAAGTATCAAGGAATCAAGCTACGTTCAGATTTGTTACTGCAAGAGTCACGTCAAGGGGTTAAGCGACGTGATCAGCAACATTTTAATACCCTACAGAAAGGTGGCCGTTATGTAGAGACTGCCTTCAAGATTTTACAGACTATTGAGCCTTTGAATGCCGAGGTTGCCATTTCCCTTGAAGAACTGTTTAGTGTGTTGGTCGCCCACATTCGCTATCTTCAGGATGAGTTGAGTGCTGTGTTAGTTTCTGGACATTTCGACCCTGAAACGGCTAGTCTGTTTCGTACTTTTCGCAGGAACACATCTGCCTTTGGGGACTGTGTTGATGACTTGCGGAATGCAGTCCAGATTCGTCGGTACATGCAACCGGAACAGCGACGACCTTTTCAGCATCGTGGATATTCCAATCGTTTTCAAGGATTTAATCGTTTCCAAGGATTTAATCGTTTCCAAGGATTTAGTCGTGGACGTCAACGTGGATTTGGGTCTTCTGGTCGTGGCCAGTATGGTAATTGGCTTAATCAGGATTTCCAAACGCTCCTATGTCAAGGCAGGACGATCATACTTATGATGAGTGATGTGATTCAGTATTGTGATTATTACTATGACAATTCCGCTATTTAAGGCAGGCGATCTTGCTTCCCATGTGGATGATTGGCGGGCCATTGGGGCGCCGCAACATGTTATTGATTGGATTTTACATGGAGTGCCGTTAAATGCTGACAATGCTGTACGTCACAATCCACGATTGTTTTCAAATGCAATTAAATTTGGACCACAATCTGTATTTGTTAAAAATGAACTAATTGACCTGGTGAAATGTGGAGCACTTTGTCAAGTGCCATATGTGCCTACTGTTGTTTCTACTTTAAAAACTGTGCCAAAAAAAGGTGAACAGAAATACAGACTTATAACTGATTTGCGTTACGTTAACCAATTTTGTGAAGTACCCAAATTTTCAAATGAAGATATTCGAACTGTGTTTGACATTATTCAACCAGGTGATTATATGGTTACTTTAGACCTTAAGTCAGCTTTTCAACATATTCCTGTGAAAAAGGAGGATCAAACGTTGCTTGGAGTGAAGTTCAAGGACAAGTATTATGTTTGGCAAGTGTTGCCTTTTGGTGCCAAAGTTAGTCCTTATTATTGTCACAAGGTGTTACGAACAGTGGTTTCATATTTACGACGCCAAGGACTGCGTTTAGTATTATACGTTGATGATTTAATTTTGTGCGTTGATGATTTAATTTTGTGCCAATAGATGTCAGTCTAGTGTGGTGCAAATTTTTATATTTGCTGGATTATGTCTATACTGTTTGGTATTATTGTGTATAATGTGGGTGAGATTGCATTGTACTGGATAAGGCATACGTTTAATAAATCTATCCAAACAAAGTGGAGTGACGTAAGTTTTCTTTAAATTGTAAAACACTACACCAGTGGCATGTATATCAACAAACCTACTTATCAGCCATGTTCAATGCCAGATGTCATATTTGACCTGCATTTCCTTCCAAAAGGATAAAAATGGTATCACCAGTAATTCCTCGGTTACGTGATGCCTGCTTTGGAAAAATAATTTTCATCATACATTGAAAGGTTTATGAAATAGATATACTTTATAAAATCAAGGGTTGTAGGTCTGTAAAAGAGGGTAACACAGGTTGATATAAGGTATTGTGAAAGAAATGTAATGAAAATGTTGAATCTATATCAATAAACACCAAGAAAATATATTACAACAATGAATTTATTTGCATTTCAATTGTACAGGTATTATGTGTATGGTCAACTGAACGAAATTGATTATTCAGCCAATAACTGTTTTTGCAAATAAAGAAACAGAAGCCAATAACTTGACTCATGGTAAAAAACATGATATAAACTATGCAATATAACGCTACATAGTTTATCAAGGTGTCATTACTATTGTCCTTTAGACATAGATATACACTTGCACATCTATGCACCTTTAAAACTACAATAAAGAACACTTTCCAGGCAGTGAAAATGCATGGAAAGGGTTTTCTATCTTTCCAAATCAGCTTAATCTATATATAGGGGTTCTGCAGATTCTGTTTGGGGTGATTGGTAGAATAGACCTGCAATCTTCAGGCCCAGTCTGGTCCCTTGAAATAGTAATTATTTGGTTGAGATACTTATTTCTCAATTACCACCTCTTCCACGTGTTGAACACTCAGATAATTAAATCATGTCATTTCGCAAAATAGTATATTGGATGACACGCTTCAGCCATCATCACTGTCGCTGCTTCTTGTTGCAAAGTAAACAAATCACAAAAAATAAACAGAATGATTTTCCTTTTATTATAATAAAACAGAGGGATAAATGAAGAACTATTAAAAATAATGTTAGCACTATCCCGAACGTATCAGATTTCGTCATCACACAAGAATTTTTCTCTATAAATTTCAGAAACACGCCGTTTTACACACTTAACTGTTATAGCCCTGACTTGAACCAAGAACATAATGTTTCAGATGCTGCATGAAAAATATATCAAATATGCAATGTCATAATGATATGTAACAAAGCAACAAAAAGTTGAAGTTCTTATCATGAATTAATTTGTGAGAGAAAAGCATACAAGAAATGTATTTCCTTTTGGGACCTTAAAGATCACAATTCTACGTTATGATGGAACCATTCTTACAAATGTACCAGAACGTCTAGAAGTACCCTGTATGATGAGAAAGTGTTCCTCAAACTAATAAATTCCAAAACGTATGACCTGTCTGGGTGAGCAGTCGGCAGTTGTTATCCTGAACTGCGGGACATTCAATAAAAATACTCTGCAGATCAACAGTCTGCAGATCTGCTGTGCAAGAAACTGACAGAGCTCCCTGTTGAAGCTGCAACACTGAGAGCATAGTTCATGTATGCCAGTGCTTTGGGCTATTTGGCTTTTCTCAATTGCAATGTCCAAACCAGATGTGTTTAGAACTATTTACCATACTTAAAGTACAGAAAATATAAGAATCATCTCTGAAAATGCAATGTAAATCTGTTCATTTTTTTTTCACTTAGGAGATGAAACAAGTGCACAACTACATAATATATCTTGATTGGCATTATTTTTTTTTTTTCAAATAATTTGGCAGATGTTACTCCTCTGCATCAACTTTATAACCTTCACGAAAGATATCTGTTTAACTAATCAACCTGGAACTAAATACAGTTTAAAATGTTTCGCACTGATCAGAGTAACTTTTACAGAACTTACCATGGTTTATGTTGGATTCCAAGTTGGCACTAAAAGTAGGATTTTATGTTTTAAGTGCCGCTATTACCAACCTGCTTTTGATACCTTCAGGTACTTTTTTATCGTTACCCTTTTTCCAAGACTTTTTGTTTAGATAGTGTGAGTGCCAAACCACCATTGCCAGGGGTCTATTTGGTTTCTGTTGATGGAACTCTTAGTCTGGAAGGTTGATTGACATCTCTATACAATCAAGTGGTCTTGCTTGTTATTTTGAAGATTTTTCCTTTTAAAAAATTCCACCTTAGGCATCTGCTGTTATGAAGAAAAATAAAATTACTTTTTAGCCAACAGCATTACAAGTAGGCCTATACACGAGGAGGAAGTATACTGAAATAAAACTAATGTATAAGGATACTCTGCCCACAAGAGTTAATATTTTACATAATGCATAAGAGACAGCAGCAGTGGGCTGACACCGTCAGTGAACTCTGCCTGATTTCAGATGCAGTAACGACCGCTTTTTTTAAGGGAAGTGGAGTAACGACTTGGTCTGTTGAATTAGGTCTAGAATTGAATATTAAATAACTTTTAATCGGCCACTTAATTATTGGAATGCTGCTATTGCTGCAAAGTGGTACTTGTTGTGGAACTTTTTTTGGCGGAGTCATAATTTTTCCTGCCCAGGGAATTGTGAGTAGTCCCTGTTTGGCAGCCAGCCAGACAGCCACGCACGAGCACCCTCACTTCTCAGTATAAGCTTGTTAAGCTTGCCCTGACCAGTGACCACAACATACATTATTTGTGAAGTTGTAACAAAAATATTAACTCTCCTTTGGTGTGACAGACATAATTAACTGTTTCAGATCTCTCAAAGCAATTGAATGAATGCTTTAGTGTTTCATTGTTATCCGTTTGTTGTTTCAATTAGTTTCGTTCGAGAACGCCGTAAACTATCATTTAAATCGTTCTGGCAATAGCTGTAAAAAGGATTTGAAAACTTCATAATTTTATGGTGCTCATTGGCAGTGCATGTGCACTCATTGATAGTTTAAAATTCTTGATTGCGCTTTGTTTAAATGTTGCTGGCAGCTCAGCTGTGCATATGAGCACAAGTGATGAGGTCCCTCTACCTAGACATGACCTGACCTACTCGAATATTAATAAATGTGTCAGCTGGAGGTCATCCGATTTCTGGCAGACTCTCCAGCTGTGCAGTTCGTTCAGAGTCTGTGAGCAGACTGGTATAAGGATGACATGTTTGAAACCTCAAATCAAGGGCTAATATCAAAACCTACCCCAGAAACCCCTGGCTAATTAGAAATACAACATGTCAATGCTGAACAGTTACTGTATGCAGTACATAGTATTAATGTGATCAGAGGCTATGCAGTGCAGACATTTTCCAAAAGTAAGACTTGTTGCAGTCCATTGTTGGTTTGCAGCACTGCTGGACAAAAAGGCCTGACGAGATGATTTTTACTCTGAAATCAATTAGGACTATACAAATGGTCTTCTCTTGGTTATGACTAATCAAACAGTCTCTGTGTTCCCGATGTTTAATGTAGAGAAGATGATACTTCATTGGCTATCATGAGTCACCAAGTGCATTTTTCACAGTGAACACGGTGAAGTGGTCCTCTCTTTTCAGTCTTTTTTGCATAACTAATGGATAGGCTGTTAAACAACAATGACGGAAATGTGTTATCTGTTTCATACTGCAGGTGGTCAGGTTGATAACCAAGTATTTCACCAATTGGAATTGTGGTGGCTTAACTTAGCTACCTTCTGCATTAGGCTTCATTCAGCACAATATTCTAATTAACTGCACAGTGAAGAGGGCCTTTGAATGCTCTATTCACTTGATTGGGGCTTTACTTGAACCTTAGGTGACACATACAGTGACAGGTCCCTACATTTCATTGCAGATAAAGGCATACCACATATCAGTGGATGAGCAACCCAATGAAGGTTTCCTTGGAATAACACTAGAATAAGTAGGCGCAGGTTATTAATATATCAAATATATGCAGAGTTGAATCTATTAACTGAAAGTACTGAGACATTATCCGAGAAATTTATGGTGTTGGTGTATTTGCCAGGATTTTTCAAAATTCCATGAATGGACTGTGTCCATAGCCTCATCTCTGCTCATTAATAATTTTCCCTTCCATATGATACCAATGTTTGTCAGAGCTATGGGAGAACCAATGACGTTGGCTTTACCACTTCACATGGGCAATATATAATATAATATATGAAAGATTAGAAGCCTCAACATGGATGTATCACTGCAGATAATACAGACCCTGACTAATTACGTAAAAATACCATGTGAATGCTCAACCATTACCATGCAGTACATATATCTCTTGCACGCTTATCATTATACCTCAGAACAATATCAATGTGATCTGAGACAGTGTGGGTCCCTGGGCAGCCCAATTAGTAGATCTGTTTTGTATGACCACCAAACAACAGTCAGTGACAGTAACCATACAGAATCCCAAGCAAGACTTCTTATAGTCCATTATTAGTTTTGCAATACTGCTGGACAAACAGGCCTGATGTGTTAACATCTGAAAGAGCCCGTTAAGTGTCATCAATGTTATCTGCAAGTTTGTCAACATCTTGGCTTAAATTATTTGCCGCATATAGGTGGTTTATCACACTGCAGAACAAGATTTGCACTAGTAAATGTCACCAGAGCTATAGACGTTAATAACATTGTCGAAAATTTGTTATCAATTCAATTCAGTCGCTAGCTGCAGGTGGTCAGATTGATAACCGAGTTATTCACATATTGGAATTGAGATGGAATTAACTTTACGCCCTTCTGCATTGGCTTGCATTCAGCGCAATATTCCAATTGACTACACTGTAAAGAGGACCTTAAGTAAGAATATGTTTGGATCTAATTATCCTGAATGCTAGAAAGTATGAAAAATATTTTCTTATATGTTTAATGCTACTCAGGGCAATGTTACAGTTGACACCACAGGTCCGACTTCAACAAAAAATATATAAGTTGGAATTCAAATAGACATTATACGTATGATTTTATAACATAAATGCAGTAATCAACAACCTGGCTTTCACAACCTTCAAGTAATTCTTTAACTTAAGATATTTTTCAAAACTGTTGTTGAGATACTGTAAGTGCCAAACCACCATTGCTAGACTCCAAAAAATTTCAGGACAGACCTGGTTTTTTAAAATGAAAAACGGTTTTTTGAAAAATCCATTTTGGTTTTTGCACGGAAGTATGGTTTTTTCAAAAAACTATTTTCCATCTAAAAAAAAAAAAAGTTTTGTCCCGAATTTTTTAGTGTGTATTAGGTTACTGTTGATGGAACTGTTGGTCTGGAAAGTAGACTGACATCTCTGTACACTCAAGTGATCTTGCTTGTTATTTTAAGATTTTCATTTAAAAAAATTATGAACTCAGGATTCTGCATTGCCATCGCATGTACTTTTATACCATAAAAATTCATTTCAACGAACAGCAATGCAAGTAGGCCTAAAATCAATGAGAATGTATACTACAATACAGGCATGCACCGATCCGATACCAAGTAGATCTAGCACCAAACAGCAGTATATTTGTATTGGATCAGATGCCCTGCTACATATATATAAAACCAATGGTATTGGTATCGGAATGATAAAGCAGTATTGGTGGTATCAGAAACAAAATACTAGCTTCAGTATCGGATCAGAAGTGAAAAAGTGGTATCGGTAATTCGGTATATATATCCCCAGCTTGAAATAATCATTAAAAATGCAAGCTAAGACATGAAAGCGAAATAACATGCAGATATCACTGCAGAACATACAAAATAACTTGGCCAATCAGAAATACTATCTGAATGGTAAAACATTACTGTATCCAGCATATATATCTCCTGCATGCTTATCTTAATATCTCAGAACAACATCCATGTGATCAGAGGCAGTACAGATCCCTCAGGACTGTCCCTGCTCAGTCTAATTAGTAAACATGTATTGCATGACCACCATGCAAGGGCAGCAATAGTAACCATACAGATTCAGCCAGCAAGAATTCTTACAAATTTTTATAGTCCATTTATTGGTTTGCAATACAGCCAAAAATAGGCCTTATCTGTTAGCATCTGATACAGCCCATTTCATTTCATTCCTTTTATCTGCAAGTTTTTCAACATCTAGGCTTCAATTAGTGGTTGCAGGAAGCTGGTTTATCACACTCTAAAACAAGCTTTAGACAAATTAATGTCACCAAACCTATAATCATTAATAACACTGTTGAAAATGTGTTATCAGTTGCATGCTGCAGGTGGTCGGGTTGATAACAAAGACATTCACACATTGGAATTTTAGGTGATTAACTAACTGATCTCCCTACTGCATTAGGCTGTACTCAGCACAATATTCCAATCAACAGCACAGTAAAGAGTGCCTTTTGAGTGTGCTATTCTCTTGATTGGGGCATTACTGGAGCCTTGGGTGACAAAGTGACAGTTCCTCACACTTAATTGCAAATGAAGGCATATGGATATATCAATGGTGAAGTAATCTCTGAAGGTTTTCCTTGGAATTTGATTAGAATAAGTAGATTTCGGTCTATTAATACAAAGCCTATACATTGTATGAATTTATCTGAATATCTGAAAGATATTGGAATTCATCTATCTTGCAAGTATATCTCATGTAATTAGTTTGAAAGGTCATTAACATTCGCATAATAATAATCATCATCACTATTTTTCAAGGAATAATAATTGTTTAGAACTTATTTTATTTCAATCGTTATTTTTGTTAGAACCATGTGATCTAGATACATATATAAAATTCACCTCAGCCCTATTCCTTTGTCACGGGTAATCTCAGCTATGGCTTACCTGACAGTCACAATATTTTGCCACAATGTCCTAATAAGTCCCAACTGTGTTTGTATAGCTTCAAATGTATCAAAACTTCCGAATATTTACTTTTAGAGAGCTAAAACAGATATCCATAGGCCACTACAATGTAAATTTCCCGTGAATAATGAATGTTCTGCTGCAGTGATACAGTAGCAGCCACTCAGAGTAAGGAAGGAAGGATTGGAAGAAGGATTGAGGGGAGGAACGACAACCTTGGGGGAAAGGAAAGAATGAAGATAGCATGTAGGTCATCCATAGATAGATAGGTAAGCACATACATCGATAGATAGATAGATAGACAGATAGATAGAAAGATAGATAGAAAGATAGATAGATAGATAGATAGATAGATAGACAGATGGATACAATGTAGATAGATAGATAGATAGATACAATGTAGATAGATTGATAGAAAGATAGATAGATAGAAAGATAGATAGATAGAAAGATAGATAGAAAGATAGAAAGATAGATAGATAGATAGATACAATGTAGATAGATAGATAGATAGATAGATAGATAGATAGATAGATACAATGTAGATAGATAGATAGATACAATGTAGATAGATAGACAGATAGATAGATAGCTAAAATAGAAAAATAGAAAGATAGACAGATAGAAAGATAGAAAGAAAGATGGATAGATAAATAGATAGATAGATAAAATGTAGATAGAAAGATAGATAGATAGATAGATAGATAGATAGATAGATAGATAGATAGATAGATAGATAGATAGATAGATAGATAGAAAGATAGAAAGATAGATACATATATAGATAGATAGATCTGTAGATAGATAGATATATAGATAGATATATAGATAGATAGATAGATAGATAGATAGATAGATAGATAGATAGATATATAGATAGATACAGATAGACAGATAGATAGACACAGATAGATATATAGATAGATAGATACAGATAGATACATAGCTTGATAGATACAGAAAAATATGTAGACAGATAGCATTACCAGTCAGGGAAATTACCATCTGCTCATGACAACCAATGTCTTCAGCCCCACCTGACACTCATCCCAGCAGTGTCATCTCTCTCCCATGACCTTCTCGAAGTGTCAAGGACCAGCCATGCTCAAAAACATCTTTGACATGCTATTTAAAAATAACTGCTTCTACTATCACTTCCAAACTTGGCATAAAGTTGTATCACAGTATCAACTAACTCTGTACATTTTGGCAGGCTTATCCATTACATAATGAGGAAAAGAACCCGAAGGCTCCAGAGAAATTACTAGCTACTGATGACTTTGCAGTATTTCGCGAAATTGGATAGAATAATTCCCGCTGCTGTCATGCTGCTGTGTGATGAGAATGGCCGCACAGAGATCAGACTTTCTTCTGATACCCAACTGATCAACCCCACACGCTCAATCATCCTGTCAGGGCCAGGAATTAGCGGCAGTTGAAATTGTCATCATATGACGGTAATTTCCCAGACTGATAACGGTACATACACAGGACTCCCATCAACCACCATGCACATTATTTGATATCTTAAAACCATCTTCGATCCAATGTCATGTGTGTCATCACATACCTCTCTGACTGCCTCTTATCACGGGTATATGCTAGTTATCAATTAAGTTGACTTAATAATTGACCTGACTTCAAAGTATTGGGTCAATGAATATAAGACTCAGAGGAAACAAATCTTTTCCTGCTGAGTGGGTCGCATAATTGAGTGGTTGGATGAATAGATGGATGTTTGTGGTTTTACATCCTGTTTGTATGTAATCGGCAACTTTGAAGGATAATTAGAACGATTTAAAAAAACTTCTGTCTTGTACAAATCCATGTGACCTGGCCAGAATGAAATCGACCCTGAACCCAAAAATATTTAGAGTGTACGTCCCGTTAGGCCTAATCACTACACTGCAAAAAATTCCCGTTAAATTTTACAGTTAAATTAAATGGCAACTTTGTTCCAGGTCTAAGACCTGTAAAAGTACTAATAAACCTGAACAGGATAATGAACAGTAAAATGCAGATTGGTACATTGAACTGTAATTTTGCGGATTCAACAAAGTGATATTACGGTATAATGTACATATATAAAACAGTTTATTTAAAGTATATTTTACAGTTATATCAACTATCAAACATAGAATGTAAAGAATACAACGATATTAACTGTCGCATAGCTGTAGGGATGTACCGAAGCTGGAATCAGCTGAGAGAGTGAGAGAGCCACTGACTCCAGGTTCGGCCTTGCTCATCTCTTGCTTGACAGCAAGGAAGTAAGTCCATCAATTATACCCAGCAATTAATTGGCACACGTTTGCGCTCAAATTGCTGCTATAAAATTGATGGATATTTTTCAAGAGAAGCAGGTGTCAAGTTTACAGAAGTATGTTCTTTTGATGCAGACTGCGCTTGGGTTATTTTGGTTTTAATAGTGTCGTTCTTTAGATCACATCATAAGACTCACGCAAATGTCAATGTCACATATAGACATAAAAACTTTTGCGTAATGACAGCATCTTAAAGATCATATGAATGAGGATGTTCCCTAACCTTCAGATAAGTTATAAATTAAGTTTGATTAACAGCTGTGTAAAGCATATGTCATAGATGGCACCACATGTTCTGTGGTTGAAGTCCATGCAATCTCTTGTTTATAGTTCCTAATCTTGCCGGGTGTATTGATTGTTTGCCAATTCAAATGTTTTGTCTTATTACAAGTTGCCAGTAAATTAACGGTTGAAGTAATTGTTCATAAACGTGAACTGAATGTTAAACTACACGTTGCAGTAAATTATTCTTGGAGCCATTTTGTAACAGACAAAGAACTGTAAATTCCCAGACAAAGTCTGTATTTAAAATATACCGGTGAAATAACAATAAATTTACAGTTCTTTTAGCCAGAAAAACATGGTCATTTCTTACAGTGTACTTGTAATGGCTTTATGAATACATTTTCAATTTATTTTCTGAATGTGACAAGGGGGCACTCCCGATAGCGTCAGCCAGTTGACTTAATGAGTGCCTCCTTGCCCATTAGATATTTCAATTGATTACGACATTAATGAAAGTTCAATCTATTGTTATGAATGGCCAAAATAAAATATGTCTGTCCGTCTAGCTGTTNTTGGAACGTTTATCTATCTTGCAAATATATTATTAGCCTTAAAATGTGATGTATTATTTTGAAAGGTCATTTTAAAACATCCGCATGCATAATAATAATCATCATCACTATTTCGATAAGAATAATGATTGAATGTCACTTATTTCCCTTCAATCCTTATTTTTGTCAGAGCTTTGTGATTATCAATTATAGCTCTTTGTGGAATGGTGGTCCTCTAGAAAAATGTAATTGCTTATTTTCAATTTGCAAACTGGATTTGCCACATCATCGACAGTTTTCTGTTGGTCTCCTTATCTTCTTATTTGATGAAACACCTTGAGTCATTTAACTAGTTTGTTTATTGTCACCTTTATTGTTGGATATGATAATACTGAATCAACTGATTAACCATGACTGACAGAAACAAACATTTTTAAGCCAGTGACATCACACGACCAAGTTGAAAGTTAATTTTGAAACTGTCCGGACAGCTAGTCCGCAAACAGCTCTAACTTGACTTTTTCTTGACCTGACTTTAAAGTATTGGGCCTATGAATATAAGACTCAGAGGATAAAATATTTTCCTTCAGAGTGGGTCGCATAATTGAGTGGTTGCATGAATAGATGGATGTTTGTTGTTTTACGTCCTGTTCGTATGTAATTGGCAACTTCGAAGGCTAATACGAACGATTAAAACTGCTGTCTTGCACAAATCCATGTGACTCGACCAGAATGAAATCGACTCAGATTTTCTGTTTATTTGTAATGGCTTTATGAATACATTTTCAATTTATTTTCTGAATGTACTAACGATAACGTCAGCCAATTGACTTAGTGAGTGCCTCCTTGGCCATTAAATATTTCGGTTGATTATGAGATTAATGAATGTTCAATCTGTCATGAATGGCCAAAACAAAATATGTCTGTCTGTCTGTCTAGCTGAAGAAAATAATGGAGTATACACCCGGCATCCCTGAGTCCTACAGTGTCACAAATGAATGGACTCAACGGAGTTGGTCAATTTTCCGGCCATCGGAAGAGGAACCTGTTTGACAAACACTTCACATGTGGCATGTATATTGACAAAACTACTTTGCACAGCTTAGTGGGCCCAACTGTTGACAGGTTTGGTGTCAGATATCATATCGGCCACTTGTATTTTTTGCAAAATCTTGAATGCTTGACGCATTAAGAGCCAACATTTCAGGAGAAAAAAAAGCACTGTCAACACCTTACCTTAAGATTTGAAAAGAATTACATTGTTCATATTTGCGACAGAGTTCTAGTCACGATGGGCATTTCCGAGAACTCTGCCTATCTCAACAAGTCATCCGGACTGACAAGGTAACACACAATCAGATTATTATTCTTTTGTAAAAATTATAAGTTAAAAAGTATAAAAGAAGAAGCATATATTAAGTCAGGTAGACACCTCATTGTCGGGTTCTAACGAGCATTCCCGTCGGGATCTAACAGACAAAAATACATGTTAGAAACCTCCAAATTGGTGTCTCACTTATACCTTGTTCTCTACTTTCCAAACTGAGCTGCTCACTGAAGCAGAATATTACGTTTTTCATTGCTTCCTTCGTTCAACTAACATATTTGGAGCATGTTTTATTGCTTGCGGACCAATCAGGGAAGCTGAAAATACTGTGTTGATACTGAGAAATCTAGCCACACGAACTCATACAAAATGAATTTGCTGCAAGCCACTCCAATACTAGGCCTATAGTCCAGACCTGAACAACATACACAATGAAGCACCCGATGCAATGAAGGCACAGTACAATCCTCCTGGACCTATAAATTCTACTACGTATGACCCCTAGAGTAGTTGGCAGTTGTTATCCAGAACTGCGGGACATCCAATTAAAAAACACTATGCAGACCTACTGTGTATAAGAGTCTGGCAGTGGCTCCCTGTTGATGTTAGAATACAAAAAGTATTGCTCATAGATGCCTATGCTTTGGGCTATTTGGCTTCACTGGATTGCCCATGTTCAAGTCAGATGTGTTTAGAACTTCCTGGTGGCTTAAAAGTGAAAGAAGAAAAATATTTGTCTTTTTTAATGAAGTTTGTTTAATATTTTTGGTCAGCATTAAAGCAAAGTTAGGAAGTTAAATTTGATTTAAATTTTCGAGATTCAAGCTAGACCTATAGGAGCCCTAAGACATGTAATCTATCTATTGCAGTTCTGGGAAATTGTTGATAGATTTGAGTTAATTGTAAATGGCATTTACATGGGATTAGAAGTTGCCATGTCGATGTTAGGGAATATTCTGACTTTAAATGGGAATGTAATAATTATAACTTTCATCTGGAAATGTCACTAAACATTAGAAATGATGAAATTATGTTAGACTTTGTTTTTATTTCTTGATTTGCAGTTCCCACATTAACTACATCAAGCTAGCTGTAAGAACATTGGTGAAAAGGCCCATATCAGCTGACTGAGTAACGAAAACCCTCCTATGTCAATGCATCTAATTTTCCAGAAGACGGACACAGGAGGTTTGATCTACATAGGTAATTAATGCATCACCAACCACCATCTACAAATGCAAGCACAGAGGCTATCCAAGAGCAGTCAGCTTTGTTGTGTTTATATTTTATCTATCTATATCAGTACATCTATCTATCTATCTATCTATCTATCTATCTATCTATCTATCTATCTATCTATCTATCTATCTATGTGTATCTGTTTATCTATCGATATATCTATTTATCCATAATTCTCTCAATACCACATAATTATATTTTATTTTATATCATACAATGTATGTAGCTTGGTATAGTACAAATACCCTCTTCCATGAAAACTTCTGAATCCAGATCTGAGCATTTGAAGGATGGCTAAACTTATCTGGAGTTGAACTTCAAACCCATCATTTCCACCACCCTTCTTGAACTTTGGCTCTTGAAAACTTGGGTGTTATTCTAACCCAATGTGAATTTGTCTTAAGTTTGTGGGATATTGAAATCTGCAGACAGACCATAGATGTTCCATGGGAGTCAAGACAGTTTGTGTCTAAACTTAGGTCAGGTAGTAGACCCAGAGTGCACTGCCAATAATTTGGAAAAGATTAGAAAAATGCCAGGGGCACTGGGAAGGGTCAGTGCACCCAGCAGCACTGCCCAGTTCTCTTGAGATCTCCAGAGTTCTGGTTCAGTCCATATGGCAAAGATTATAGCAGACCACAGCAGGTCAATGCATCTGCCTTCTTCCAAGCCTCATAACAGCACGTGTGGGTGTCTGAAGTTCGATTAGCTGGTTTCAATGGAACATCCCTGATTGATCTATTGATCTGAACTATTGATTGATTTAGCGACACAAACTCCGCTGTTGACAGGTTGAAATAACAACCGTTTATCCAAACACTGCGGTTGCCCCATGACGCCAAATACCAACAACAAAGTTTGAACTAACTCGTCTGGTGGCCACCTGCATACATAAAACACTCATGTAAAAAAGCGAGCCTTCCTTTCTTCTCTTTACTGTTTCTTTCCAGGCTAAGTCTTGGGCCATTTGGGAGTAGATCCGGCTAAGGCTGTCATATGTACCGTTATATCTAAATGTTCTCCTCATAGCGCTGAGGCCAGTATGGCTCTAAGCAGCTAAAGGGCTCAGAGATGCATTGAGTTGGCATTGCATTCCTTGGAGGCTGCTATATACTGGCATAATAAAACCATTATTAATAAATGTTCATGAACCGAGAATTAACATATTTTTTACTAGAATTTCTATAGTAAAGTCTGAAATGCTGTTTGTTGTTATATATCTCTATTTATGAATATATGAATATATGACAGTTCTACTTTCTGAGCGTAAAACATAGTTCCTGTGGTCGAATGGTTGAGGGAGTTTGTTTGTGCTACCACTGACTCTGGGGGCATATGCTTAAATCCCAGCCCAGCACTCCCAGTGTTCCTTACTCGGGCAATGAAAGACCCTGGGCATCTCTGAATGAATTACGCTACCAGTCCCATGCCACACCATCCTCCCATGGCAGGGTTCGTTTACACTTACCCTGCCAACAAGCACTATAAAATGACGGAGTTTTATGAATATGCTAATCTTTTAACAGCTTTTTTCCGGCGTTTTTCTATAAAGAAAATACTTAAAACAGAAAACAAGACAACAGTGACAACATTCAAACAGTCATTCAGTTGCTTTTAACAATGTCAAACTGTGAATTATATTTTTCACGCCGGAGCCTTGTTAATCTTTTAATGACTACTTCACTGAAACACTACTCATGTGGTCAGGGTAGACTCACGCAGTCTAACCTGAGAAGTGAGGATGTGCCACACTCCGATTCTTCTCATCTCATCATTACACCGCGGTCACCAAAATGTGCAGCTCCCTTCACAAAAAAAGAAGGTTTAGTTACCCGGCTTGTCTGGGATGTACCAGTTAAACACAAGCGGGCAAGCAACAAAGCAAGGGAAAAAATACTTTGTTAAAGCATACTGAATGCAACAACTCTGTTTTGAGAATTAAGGTAGATTGTACATGTGTACAGACAGTGAAGTACTTTCTCAGGCACCTCGGTCCACAATCTCATGAGTTCTTTTGTAGGATTTCCCTGGTGAACCAGAAAGGCAACAGTCAGCCAGACACGAGGATACTTAGTAACCTGGGAAATTGATAAGCAAGTGAGTTGTAAAGATTACTGGCCAGTAGGGTGGGAGCAGGCCACTGGCCACATCTCTTGTTGCAGCTGATTTGTCAGGATAAACTATCTTCCCCATGCTTACTCAGGCTTGCATTGTACAAACAGAGAAGCCAGTCCTATACAGACAGTTAGCAGTTTGTTTATCAAGCTAATGAGAGCTATAAATCTATCCTTGCAGACCTTCTTCCAGTCTTCCAGATTTGACATATTTGCCAAGAATGTTCAGAATTGTAGAGAAATGTCAGTAAGCTTTCCAGAATAAGTGTGCCATCAACAGAAACGTAATAGACCTCAAGGCAAGGGTGGTTAGCCACTCAGGTAATCTAAACAAAGGATCTAGAAAAATATCCAAAAAGATGGAACATTACAGATGTACCAGCCCTTAAGTTCAACAGCAAAGGTTGGTAGCTTAGGTGTGGATAGATGGACAGATGGATTGATCTATAGATGGAATGACTGTTGGATTCACAAATTAAAGATAGATCCCTAAGTTCCAGATCTATAGATAGACTGATCTATTGGTAGATGGATGACATAATGATATGATGATAGGCTGTGAGTCCACACCATATTAACCTTTGTTCCAAAGAGTGGGATAATTTACTCGTTTCAGCATGAAACACTGAGTACAAGGCAAACATTACTCTGTCTTGACATGTTCACTGGGATTGACATAATTGAGTTCCTGGGATGGATTCGAACCCATGTCATTAGAAGCCAGTGATTTCACTAACGTCAATCTTTAAAACCAGTAGGCCTCGGGGGAAAATAGATAGATAGATAGATAGATAGGTAGATAGATAGATAGATAGATAGATAGATAGGTATATAGATAGATAGGTAGATGGATAGACTGATTAATTGATTGATTGATTGATTGATGACTGATAGATTGATTGCTCAACTTGTCAATGAAAGATCAATGGATTGATAAATTGATAGATAGATATATGTTGACAAACAGTTACACAGCGCTAGCTCTAAGGAAGTACACATTTCTATCTTCCGATTGATTTGATGACTTATTGGTAATGACAGATTGAGAGGGCAACCAATCTATTGACTTTAATGGCTGATCAATGGTGACGGATTGATGGAAGTACACAAGCAAATTGGAGTATATTTGGTCAGTAGGCCATTAACTGATTAAAATGTAGGTTAACCAGAAAGTGCAGTTCTCAATACTATGTAAGATACACATCAGCTACTCAGCAGTGTTGACGGATGAGATCATGAGATAGACAAGAAAAGTCCACTACAAGTTCCACAACATGTTACAAATCGACCCCATGTGTGGAACACTTCGCTTGCCCAGCAGAGGCACTGACCCCAAGTTCAGGTATATGATCTGTTTGTATGTATATACCGGTATACCTCTCTCGGTACGAATAGAAAGTTAGTTCTCATTCTCTCCATTTCAAAATGGTAACTGACCCCAAGTTCAGGTATATGATCTGTTTATATGTATATGCCGGTATATCTCTCTCGGTACGATTTGAAAGTTAGTTCTCATTCTCTCCATTTCAAAATGGTAACTGACCCCAAGTTCAGGTATATGATCTGTTTGTATGTATATACCGGTATACCTCTCTCGGTACGAATAGAAAGTTAGTTCTGTCCATTTCCAAATGGTAACCGCGACACTGTTTGAATGGCTTCAGGAAGATTGTCCATGTCATTTGTTTTTATTGGTTTGGAACAGAGAGGCATCTCAGAGACAAGAGATATATATATACCTCTTCAATAATGTTTAAGCTGTGTGTTCCAGAGAAACTGTATAAATATTCTATAGGACAAGTGATTTTTAAAACAAAAATGCTTATTCCACTATTAAAACATGTTACTGATAAATGAGCAAATCGTAAGACAGCTGCACAGTAATTGAAGTTTATGAACATTTCCTTGCAATATTGAGATAAACATTACGCATTTTAACATTTTTTGTCTGTATACCTCTATATCATAATCATAATATTTCATCTTTTCACACATGGAACACTTTTTCAAATTAGCAGATAAAAAAGTGAATATATATCTTTCCATTTGGTTGTCAAGAAGAATGGTGAATATAAAAATCATAAAGTCACTTACTTGAAATATGAAAGTTATCCAAAAATCCAATTGGTATCAGTATCCATTAGGGTTCTTCTTTTCTCTTTAACATCATTCTTCATAATCAAGGTGCATTTTGCATGCACAGCACATGGGAATCCATATCTCTCACTTGTGAAAACAGAGATCTTATTTCCATTACATAATTTATGGATGTCTGTGCCCAAACACATTGTCTTTGAGGGGCATAATTCCAGGTAATCACAAATTAATGTGCAATCCAAAACTGATAGATATGCCTCTCTGGTGTTGCACATTTGTAGTTTCGTACATAGTGTTGTATCCCAGACTGTCATGGGAAAGAGTACACCACCCTGTAGCATTCCCACCAGCCAACAGTAATTTCTCTGGTTTCAGGAAATTAGGGAATCCGGGTAAGTACAAGATCATTCAGCACGATGTGTAGAGCAGCAGCTACAAAAAACTTATTGATGTTATCACGTTAAGTCATCCTGCTAACGCAAAGTAAACAAAATCGTCAAAAAAGTTTTAAAAAAGGTGGGGATGGTCTTTATCATTCCGGATGCTGGTTCTATATGCCCTGAGTAGGCCTTGTACTAATGCAATAGAAATGTTACACCAAATGCCTTCCCCACGACTAATGTTAAGTTATCAAAAGTGATGTATAAACAACCCATCATACAAACAGACCAGGTGCAAGTATTACATTCCATTGAGTGATTTAAGTAGATAACACCAAGCTGTGATAAGCAGACACACCTTCCATGTAACATCAATTAAACATTGAAGAAATTTGGCAGAAATCCAAAAGGATGAAAATATCAAGGAAGTAAATTTTGCAAAGGTACATCCATATCAAATCCAAACTCCAAGATTCTAACAGAAAATAGAAGGAGACAGGTCTGGTAACTGCAATTCAACAGTAACCGTTGTTTCATTTATTGCAAAAGATCAAGTTTCCAAATGGTAAATGTATCTGATATATATTTGTGTCTTATATGCATTCCGGGTGTGGTAAATGAGTTAAGATATTTTTTGTACTATTGCACATCCAGTTTGTTTACTGATAACGAAGTAACTTTCCCGGACAGTTGTAATACTTTTACAAATGTGGCATACATATATAGGTGATGCTTTTGTCACATGTTATGGCATCGAGTAACACAGTAACACTGCTTAACAAATCCATTTTGTATCACAGGCAACCAAAAATCCTCGCACAAAGTACATCCACTGTGCAAGTATAAACGATGAAACCTTGACAACACTTCAGTCACACCTGATGACACCAACTAACACCTAGTGACACAATGTCAGACAGAAAGTGTGATAGAAAGCCTTGAGCAAAGCAGGTCAAAGTCATTATGTGCAATAATAACATTAATAGGGTGGGATCTAATAGTCCTCCCAACACTACCCCATCACAGCCTTAAGGAAGGATGCTAACTCCATCACGTCACCTCTACTCCAGCTTCAGCAGGTTTGGCCACCTCTCATCTGCAGCTCTACCATCAGTAGCTCCCCCCAGATTTGTTGGTTGCCGAGGAGCATCATCACTGCAGGCTGCTGCTCTGCTACAGCATCTGCGTAACACAGCATCTGTGTGCACAGCATCTGGGCAGTGGAAAGCAGCAGTCTGTGAGGCTGCCCTGAAGTTGTGCACAGCAGCCAGGAAGCAGTGGTAAAGCAGCCTGGAAGCATTGGTGAAGCATGCACCACTTGCTTACTTAACTTACATGCCACTAGATGTGGTGATTACCCATCCCTTTATTCAAGATCTGGTGATCAGTGAAACCTTTATTCAAATCTCAGCAAGATCTACAACACTTAATACACTCTTGCACTGAGCAGTGTGAGGTCTGCCAGGCAATACAGCAGCATTTCAGTGAGGAAATTAACTCTTTCATCTGACTTCAGCAAGAGCTCCCAAAGTGAGAGTCTTCCACACTCAAGAAGTTTTCCGGACAATCAGACCTGCCTCACCATGACATACCATTTAAGTTGGTGCTCTAAACGGTTTCCTGGCAATTAAATTCCAACAGCCCAACCGCATTCCTTCTCAGTCCATCCAATCACCCAACCAATCATGAAACTAATCACACTGTCCTTTAGACTTCCTTCTAAATGGAACCAAATGTGCTATGCATCTGAATTCAAAATCAAAAGTCTGATTGAACTTGAATTAATCTGAATAGAGGATAGAAACTTTATACCCTATCAAGACCAAATGCAAATGTCAAATATTTCAGACCTCAGATTGGGTGGTATTGCTCTTCACGAGACAAGGTCAACGTTTGCACACTGTCCCTAATAGCCTTGAGATGATCACTTGTGTGAAATTGAGTTTGATTTCAAACGATTCACCAATCAAATATTTGGGGCGAATAAAATTAACATTAGGAAAAAGGATAGATAAAAACTGGATCAAATACAGTGTAAATAAGTGATTAATGCGATAAACAGATTAAAATAGTTATCTGTAGTGCAAAACGAATATAATTATCTTAATTTCACCGGTATTTCTATGTATAGTATGCTATTTTCTTGTCCTCTCGAGGTCAAAAAGACCGAAACAAATTGTTTTTCTGACAGAAAGAAAGACAGGCAATCATGTAATTTTCATGAGATAACCTTTGTTCCATACAGCTTGTCCTTGTGAGTATATCATACCTCTGGCAACCTTGCAGATTTTTCATATGATTTCACTGATATTCCCTTCATAGGCTGTGCGGATAATTACAAAAGGAAATGGTTGATCTTCTGACTATGTTCAACAATTTTTATATAAACAGTAGTCCTAAGACTTTTGCTTTTTTTTTGTCGAACTACCATCGGTGTTCCTTTGAGGTGGGCTGTCACCCCTGACAACCTGCTACTGACAATTCTTAAGGTCTGGTATCTGAGGGAGGGAAAAACTTTTTTTGATGTCAGCATTGATTTGGGAAATATATGCAGTGGACCAGTAAAAACAATACACAAGTCATATCTCCAATGCATAAATTATGCAAATCACGCTTGCACTGAATTGACTCTTTCTTGGGTATTGCATGATAGAAAAATAAATAAATACCTGAATCACTTGGACTGTCACAAAATTTGATCAAATATCGAATTCTGTTGCGTGTTTCTCAAAAAATTTTGCCACTACTGGAGTTCTTCTGAGTTTCTTCAAGAGTTATATGGTTGCTTGTTTTATAGGATATCTTCAGGTACAGTAGTTCTGTGTGATATGTATGGTGTAACAGTGTGAGAAGATCAGTTTCCTGAGAGGCTCATGCTTGGACGACAAGAAAGTAATGACATAATTTTAGCATCTTATGTCTAGAAATATATCAAACATATATTACAGCCAGGCATGTGTTTGTGATTGCATTTGGCTGTTTGTGGAAATTAATGATGTCACTACAGGTCCTTCATTTTACATCATGGGCCAATTCAGTGGCGTAGCTAGTGGGGGGGGGCAGGGGGGGCAAGTTGCCCCCCCAGACAACTTTTTGGGGAAAAATGGGGAAATGGAGAAAAAAATGGGGAAATGGAGAAAAAATGGGGACATGGGCCAAAATGGGGAAATTGAGAAAAGATGGGAAAATGAGAAGAAAGGGAGAAAACAGAGAGGGAAAAAGAATAGAAAGGGCAAAGGACGTTTTCGGGGAAATTCTGTTGAATTCTTGCGGAAACTTCATTTGAAACTTCGAAGTATGACTACTTGACAAATAAACAAGAACCGGTAGGAGAGACTAGTATAGTGCATTAAGTGTGAAATACCTCATACGAGCTTATGAAGTCTTAATAATATTTCGGCAAACCGCAACAAACCAGAATGAAGATTTCAGTAAAACTTTGAAATCAACAGTCCCAAAATTCAGATCAATTTGAAGAATGACTAGAGAAAATGCTGATAATGAACTGGAACATGTGAAATTTATGTGGAATTAGAATTCAAAAACAAAATTCACTGACCACTGCTTGATAGAATAAAACAGGACTTTTCAGACCGATTTTCTGATTTTAATGTCTGTCAATTAATTGAACTTTTTTTTTTTCCCTGTTTATTTTTTGGCCAATCTGCAATGATTGATGTAGGCCTAAATTGATGTCAGTGTAAAATTAAATGACAATAGGCTATATGACAAGTTAGTTGTTAAGTATTTAAAAACTTGTGTGTTTTTTATGTTGCCAAGTTTCTTAAGCCTAAAGATGCAATCTATTTATCACAAAATTATGTCCGACAGACCGACACTGGATGCCAGAAACTTTTTCTATTATTTTACAAATGGCTATAACTAAGCATCATCATATTCACAGTGTTTTCAATGCTTTGAATGCATTATTCGAGATTTCAGTAAAGTTTGTCAAAACTTCAGAACCGTGTCGAACATAGCCCATGTTGTCGATAACATTTTGGGGAAATCCAGGGTCATTTGCCCCCCCAGAGAAAAATCCTAGCTACGCCACTGGGCCAATTTGTTATTGCAGATGTGCGACCACTCTGAGTGTTATGATTCATTCACTCCAGAATTTACAATACGACAAGTAATTGATATAACCTCACTTACTGAATAATTATGAAACATCAAGGTTAAAATGGCATGTGTAAGGATATGAAGTCACAAGGAGAATTCCAGTTTTACTTGTTCTTCCACAGCTCTATCTTTAAGAGACTTATTGCATCCAGAAAAAGTAATAACACCCCAGACTAACAGTGATACCAAGCCATCATTATTCACAGACACAGTCCATCCACACAGGTCCAGTGAAAAGGGGCAGAAGTCCAACTGTTGTGGTGCTTAATATGGACTGTCACTCCAGGAAGGCTGCCATTGACACTTGTCCTGATTTGAAAGGAAGAAGCCCTCTTCCAAAGTATTATATTCTCAGTCTGCACACTTGCAAAAATGTATGACTCTTATCAGATGTGCCTATGGATTAACACAAGTCACATCCCAATGAATAAACCAAATCTCAACTTTTTCCTATTTATTGGATGATGAAAAGGCACAGTACTAGAAATACTTGGACTCACGAACAAGCTGGCTACCAATATCACAACGGAATACTTTCAATGGCTATATAGTGTGTGTGTCTTATGGGGGTGTGTCTATGAATGTGCGTTAATAACTTCCTCAGAGTCTTTGAGGTTAATAGGTAGATATTTTTTGCATGGTTATAAAATCATGTTTAGTGACCCTTATATATATAACAAAGGAGAAAGTATTTAAATATTCAGCTCATTATTTTGACTGCAAGTTGCAATGCCTTTACATAAGCATACAAGATAGAATGAACATACATAGGCATAGGAGGCAGGGGCTGAAGGTATAAGCTACATTTTTGCAGATTGTATTGTTGACTTTTTTCATGGTAGTCAATTTTACAAATAAATGTAAATAGCATTGTTATAATTGATAGAATCATAATTTTATTTCAGAATGCCACCATCGATCCAAACTGTTGATATTCCTCATAATAGATCGCAAACAGAGTTTGTATTATGTGATACTCAAAGCATGGTGAAATATGTTATGTCTGCTTTTGAAAAATAGGCCTGCTGGCACTACTGGTAATATATATATATTATTTATTGCACTCCATGTAAAAATGTACAGGGGTAATACATATATACATTTTAAATAGTAAATACATAATTATAAATATACTTTTTGAAAATCAAAAAGTGGACATAAAGTCCAACATTGTCTCTATCTCAGAGTCTGTAAATTTATCAAGATTCAATGTCCTCTCTCTGCAGGAAACCAGTTCTCTTATGATATTGGCACGATCTTTCTCTGTTGACGAAATCACAAAGTTCATGTCCATATTTCTTAAAAAGGCCATATTTGCACCAATCAGGCCATTGTTTACAAAACTTAAATTGCTTATGTAATTTATTTTTACATTGTCACTTCTTAGCAGCGAAGAACACATCAGCTGGCATCTTTGGTATACTTGGTGCTGGACAGGCTTGCACTTCATCAGTTCAGGGAGGAGAGACGATCTAGTAGTGAAGGGAAGATTCCATAGCCGACGAATTGCTTTCCTCCACGTTACAAAGAAAGCATTTACATCAGGGTCTGTTATTTTCCAAGCCTCACATCCATAGAAGCTACAACACTGGGAATTGAACAACTTGGCACACATGTCTCTTGGTACTGTCTTAAAGTTGGCAATAACACTGTTTGCCTTACCAATGAAATCACTCTGCTTGGCTCTTATTTCTTCTGACTCCCTAAGATCCCGACGGACAATGTTACCCAGGTGCTTAACTGAAGACTTCCAGGACAAGTTCTTAGAATAGAACTTAACCCATTTTGGAGAAATGTTACTACTGCATCTTGTAAAATGAATGCAAACAGTTTTTAAGACATTGAAACGTAAAGAGTATTGATACCCAAACTTCTCACACACATGGAGCATTTTCTGTAACATATATCCAGTGGGAGCGAGCAAAGTCACATCATCAGCATAACACAAAGCTCCAAAGTACAGGTGACCAACATGACAGCCAAGTCCTTGACTTTCCAGTAATGACAAAAGTTCATCTATGTACAGCGTAAACAAAATTGGGGATATCACTCCGCCTTGACGAACACCATTGCTAACGGAGAAACACTGAGAATAGCTGTCTCCCCAGGAAGTTCTCACACGCTGTCTGCTGTACATATCCAACAACAGTCTGATAATGGGTGACGGGAGATTTCGTTTCAACAATATTTCAAAAAGTAGATCCAACTTCATCCTGTCAAACGCTTTTGAGGCATCTAATATTACACAGCTAACTTCACCACTGCGTTGAATATAATGATTAACAACTTCTTTGAGCACTGCAGTACATATTTTGGTAGAATGTCCCTTCTTATAAGATAATTGGAGATCCTTGGGTAAAAATAGAACAGTAGATAAGAGCAGTTCATTTGCATAATATCCATGTGTCATCATTGCTGAGATAAGTCTCCCGAGTAATTGCTGCCACTTCGCTGTAGAATGAATAATTAGAGAAGACCAGAGGCCCTTAACACCGTCGCTCTTCTGTTCCTTTAGATGAGTGAGTGCTTCCTTCACTTCTGCTGATGTTACTATAACGTCATCCACACTGTATCCTTGTATATCATCTTTTAACTTGCACCTGATTGTGTCCAACGATGATGGGACAGAATTGAAAAGTTTCTCAGTCTTTTCATCGAATATGTCACATATTACAGCTGGCTCTGACTTTCCATCAATATTGGGTGCAATAACGCGTGACCTTGGTTTGAGTTTGTTCAGCTCCTTCCACAGATCCCGACTGTTATTTTCTGCAAGAATGAAAGATTAATTTGCAACATGCCTGTAACCCTTTTAAATTTATGCTCCAAAATAATTTTGATTATATAATTTGTTTCATAAAAGGCATTTATTTATGGTAATTTACCCATACCCATAACAGAGGGCCGGCCTCAGCTCAGTGGTAGCTGCTAGGATTCTGGCTTCAAGAGGGACGGATTGTTTCATCCAATCGTGTTTGATATGGATTATTACTCCTGACAACCAGGTCCTGCTATTAACACTTCTTGAGATCTGATATCTGAGGGGCAGAAACACTTTTTTGAAGTCTGCATTGATTTGGTCAATATATGCAGTGGACCAGTAAAAACTTTTCAAAAGTCATATCTCCAATGCATAAAAGCAAATCAAACTTGCACTGAATTGACTCTTTCTATTGGGAATTGTTTGATAGAAAACAAACTCAATACCTGAATCACTTGGACTGTCACAAACTGATCTGTCTCTCCATATGATACCAGAATTCTATCAAATATCGACTCTGAAAAACTTTTGCCTTAATTGGAGTTCCTCTAAGTTTCTTCAAAAGTTATACGGTTTTTCGTTTTATAGGATAGCTTCAGGTTCAGTGGTTCTATGTGATATGTACGGTGTAACTGTGTGAGAAGATCAGTTTCCTTAGAGGCTCATGCTTGGATGACAAAAAAGAATGACATAATTTTAGCATCTTATGTCTAGAAATATATCACACAATTTTTACAGCCAGGGATGTGCTTCTAATTACAATTGGCTGTTTGAGGAAATTAATGATGTTACTACATGTCCTTCATTTTACAATTTGTTGTTGTAGAGGTGGAACTACACTGGTGAGTGTTATGATTCATTCACTAGCTGCAGTATTGACAACATGACAAGTTATTGACATGACCTCACTAACTGCATAATTACGAGTCATCGAGTATAGCATGGCACGTGTAAGGATACAATGTCACAAGGAGAATTTCAGTATTCACTTGTTCTTCCATAGCTCTAACTTTAAGAGACTTATTACATCCAGAAAAAGTAATAACACCACAGACTAACAGTGACACCAAGCCATCATTATTCATAGACACAGTCCATCCACACAGGTCTAGTGAAAAAGGGCAGAAGTCCAACTGGTGTGGTGCTTAATATGGACTGTCACTCCAGGAAGGCTGCCATTGACACTTGTCTTGATTTGAAAGGAAGAAGCCCTCTTCCAAAGTCTAGATTTGGTCAATACATTCTCAGTCTGCACACTTGCAAAAACGTATGAATCTTATCAGCTGTGCCTATGGATTAACACAAGTCACATCCCAATGAATAAATCAAATCTCAACATTTTCTTATTTATTGGATGATGAAAAGGCACAGTACTAGAATTACTTGGACTCACGAACAAGCTGGCTGCCAATATCAGAATGGAATATGTTCAATGGCTATATAGTGTGTGTATCTTCAGGGGTGTGTCTATGAATGTTTACATCATAATTTTCGCTGACTTTTTGTTGGTTATTAAGTTTAGTAAGAGGTTAAAAGGTAGATTTTTGCATAGTTATAAAATATGGTTTAGAAACCAGGAGCATGTTATCTAGCAATGGCCTAAGGGGGCCACTTCCATTGAATTTGCTCTTTCTTGTGAATTGTATTTAATAAAAAAAACTCAATAACTAAATCACTTGAACTGTCACATGCATGAGAGCAGAATACATGATCAAATATTGAATTCTAAATTCTGTCGTAAGTTTTGCTGTTATTGGAGTTCCTGCAAGTTTCCCAAGGAAATTGATTCATTTTATAGGATATCTTCAGGTCAGCTAGTTCTGTGTGATACAGTGTAACAGAGGGAAGATTAATTCCTCAGAGGTTTATGCTCTCAGGAAGTCCAGATTTGGTCAATATATTCTCTGTCTGCACACTTGAAAAAAAAAGTTTAGTTTTTAAAAACTTGTGTGACTCTTATCAGAAGCACCTATGGATTAACCAAAGTCACATCCCAATGAATAAATCAAATCTGAACTCCTTCTTATTTATTGGATGATGAAAAGGCACAGTACTAAAATCGTCCAGACTCTCACAAACAAGCTTGTTGTCAATATCGGAACAGAATATGGTCAATATTATCTATTATATTTGTGTGTCCTGAGGTGTGTCTATGAATTTTGCATTACATAAAGTTCTTCAGACTTCTTGCAAGTGGTTATGAAGTTAAGGTAGATTTTAAAATCAATCCAATGCATTTTTCATTATTTTGACTGCATGTTGCAACACACAATACCGAGATAGATCTGTTATTACAGATCTCTTATTTGTGTGCCTTGTTCTTTTAAACTGCCACAGTGCTCTTGTGATGTCAGTATCAGCATAATGATTTCACAGTTGGTATATTCGCAGTTTCAGCTTTGTCACTTGGAACCCATACTGATCACACCATTACAAATCCACAATAACTGTTAGATAGTTGCTCAACATTGAGTATTCAGTTTGATGTTTTGAATAAATCCAAAAGTTACAATAACCAGCTATATATACTGCATGGATTTTGTGTATAACTGCTATCAGTTTTAGCACTTTTACAACAAAACAAATTCATTCACTCTCACATTCATTTGTTGGTCTGAGAGGTTATCATGTGCTGCTCTGTCTTGGCAAAAATAATATACTCAGAAACCATTCAGAATTTAAGACCAAAGGGGAAGGGCAGTTTTGCTTGGGGGCATCCTTATCACTGATTTCCAATAATGTTTATTTGATGATCGAATTCTTAGCCTCCTTGTCTGGACTTTTCCCAAATCTTTGGGGAGCAACTACCCCCCCCCCCCATTTCTCGTCCTCTGGTATGCCCATACAACACCGCCATGTTCACTTCCAAAAAATTCCCCATCATCCCCATTCCAGTCATCAATTCTCAACAGTTTCTTTGGCGAAGATCTCACCTAAAAGGCTGAAAAGCCACAAGGTGCTGCCCTCAAGGAGAAATTTCACAACAGGACACCATGAATGTCCATGATGGATCAAGCAAGTGGCTCCAACTGAATCAAACAACCATACCAATGAATGCAGATTAATCAATTGTTATTCACACTTAGACAGCCCTTAAGCCTGACTTGTTGGTAGCAGTTGGAATCAACACTCAAGCTTGGAGTGCCAATAGTGATGTCAGTATTGCAATACTGACATCATCTGTGCATATATTCACATGGAACATGGCACACTTATACGAGATCTGTAATAATAACGGATCCATATAGGTAATGCAGTCCCCTTTACCTATAGTATGCCATACAAAAATATTCAAATTCTTACTTTTTAAAGCAATGTACCAATTTTATCTATATGTAAAACTAGGTTTATCCAAAATAACAAGTATATCATGGCGAAGGTCATATTGATTAGCTTTTAATACTGGTATGTGCAAGTTTTTGGTGATTTACTTGTTGATGCATCAAGTAGCACATCTATCTAATGGTTATAATCATTATAATGTGTCCTGTCTGTTTTTGGTAGATAGGCCTATCGGGCTATGAACAGGACAGATTAGGAAACATGCCATCACAGCTGATATTCATTTAATGTAAACTGCAATGCTAGGGAATGTGTAGCTATGGTATGCCCCGTGGACTCATTTGCCTCATTTTGTACAGACCAAAGCAATCCCCCAAGGGCAAAGTAAATTTTCATGAAAATAGGAATGGACTAGTGGACCTCCATTGTTGGACAAAAGGCTTTTTTTAAGACTGGGTAATCGTATGTCCCCACTCCCCAGTGGCCATGAAGTGACCAAACAAACATCAAGAGAGCAGCCAGTGTCCTCATCTATCCCCTTGAATTTCCAATTAATTATTTTTAGAGGCCATATTAACAGAATAAATAGGAATGCTGGATGCTACTGTGTTTGTGCTTAAATATTTGTCATACATGAACAAGATGGGCAATTGGGCATACATTTGACCTTTCAATCTTATTCTGATGTCTTTCAGTCTAATAAGTAGTCAAGCATACTAATTATGCCAAACAGTCTATTTCAATAATTGTTCGTCCCAATTAAAATGATGGAGGGACTCAGGGAAGTCCAAATGTATTCTCTGTCTGCACTATTGCAAAAAAACAACAACTTTGCATTGATATCCTTAGACTTTTTGAGGTAACTGTAATCAAATTTGATCAAAGATTAAATGGAAGACACATTTTTACATGGTTATAAAGTCAGAATTATTGACCTTGTCATGCATGTACATGACATGGGTTAATATTTTTCATGCATGCATGTTGCATTGCACATCACACTGACATGTTAATCCCAGATAAAAGCAACATAGCAACCTCAGCTATGAGCTAGATAAAAACACAAAATTTCTGCTATCTGGTATATGCCAGCGATGTATACAAATGTTATCAAAACAAAATTTGTTTTCTACCCAAATAAGAAGCATAATATATGACGAGAGTTGTAGTAACAAGCTCAGTATGTGAACTTTTACTGATTGGATTTTCCATTTATCAAGACAGCAAGCACTATAAATGTGAAAAACATAATAGTGTAAATATCAACGATGACTTATCATAACTACCGCGGTTACAGAAAATGATAGCATCATAATGGCCATTTCCGGATGCCATTGTCTTATGTAATGACATTTCTAGTAATTGCTTTGAAATATGTGTATTTATAGCTGATGTGCAAAGTATAGTGAAATAATTATGTCCTTTCTGTTTTTGAGAGATTAGCTGTTCAGCACTGCTGGTCATGAAAAAAATTGCAACATCATGCCACGCGATTCTTTAAATGTATACTCAAAAGAAGTTTGAATAATTTGACTGAGGTCACAACCCCATGGGCACATCGACGTTGTAGCAACGTTGCAACGACGTCACACTTTCGTCAAATGACGTGGAATTGTATGGTTGAAATCATGTTGTCACAACGTTGTGAAGCAACGTCAAAGATATGACGTTAGCATGCAACGTTGTGGCGACGTTTTACAACATTGTGAGGCAATGTCAGGAATTTGACGTTAGCTTGTGACGTTGTGGCAATGTTGTAAAAAAACCCCGACATCGTGTTCACGTTGGGGCGACATAATCTCTACCATACATATCTACGTGACCAACAGACCAGCCCTCCACCAATTAGCAACGTCGGGGTTTACGTCGTGTGCCCACTGGGAAGTTAGCAAATTACAAATTGATGACAGTTCATTTCAATGGGATTTAGAGGGCAATGGGGCTTGTCGTGATGTCATTGATGTCTATAGTCTGTTTCCCCTGAGTTGAGAGCGGAAAAATGCACAAACTGCCACACAAGCCTATCAAATTCCACACCTTTAACACCAAAAACTGCACTATCTTGAGCTGATGCATCTGTTTCTCATAAAGCATCAGATCTGGTCCTGCTTCATGAGGGTACAGGGGCATATCTGGTACCCTTTTAAGGGTTTTCAGCAGAGGTAAAACCCCTTTTATGTGCACCCTTTATTGAATATCCACGCCACTGATACAACTTCCAGTGTCACCAGGACCTCTGTCGTTTCCACAGTGATAAACTGGTCATGGTTCATCAATGCTGTTGACATCTGCAGTTTAGGAACTGTTTGAAGCACCGCTCTCAACTCAGGGGAAACAGACTATACAAAAAGCTTAGTACCTAAATACAATATGATCAAATGCATATGAAAAGCTTTTGTCCAGAAACTGACTGTCCTGTCTAGTCCATTCTATTTGAAACTCAATATCATTTACTGGGAGATACTGCCGCAATTGTGCAGTCCAAAATGAAGCAAATAGGATTGTTAGAGCACTGTCCTGAGCTTTCACGAATTTAACAATAATGATATACTATATTTAGTCCATACGGATACTCTTGTGATAAATATTCCTTCTTTTAGTGGGGGATTGGTTGGTCTGGTGGGAGCGTGCTGGACTGCCAATCGCTGGGTCCATGGTTCGAATCCTGCTCCAGCCGGGTCATCTGGGCCTATGTTGGACGGCTGTTTCAATCATCCTTTGCCTCATTGCCGTGTCCTCCTCATCTCCAAATTAGCCTACCAAGTGCAAAAAAAAGGACGTAAAGCCCCATTTATCCATCCATCCATCCATCCACCCTTTAGCATGTTTAGGAGCAAGCCAGGAATTTGTGGCATATGGAGTGACTTGATCCTGAAAAGAGTGGGCTAAGGTGGAATGTCCTCTTGAGGTCCTCAGTTCCTGGCTTCCCCGATACCATGCCTTTTACAAAGTGGCCAATCATAGACTTGCATCATAATATAACTGTGCACTGGGATTTTCGGTTGCAGGCCAGCATAGAAATCCCACACAACACTGCCTGGCTAGACCGAGGTCACAGTATTCACGTTGCTGTAAGCAACGTAGACTGAGGACATATCATTGACTGAGCACTCTTGAAAAATCATTGGAAGCAATAATTGATAATAACAACAAACAATCAAACAAGACCACAAACAGAAAACAATGTGCAAACAGAAAGCAACATAAGCGGTCATCTGCTTTTGTCTCCAGTCTCGGCATGTTTCAAACACAAAGAGCACCGAAGTGGGAGGGAACATTTATTTCTGGATGTCCCTTTAAAAAAATATCACTACTGTGTTAGTCCTAATCACTTGAGAAAAAATATCTGTAATCCTATCTATCTTTCTATCTATCTATCTATCTATCTACCTTTGTTTTTGTTTTATGCCTCTGCAGCACCTTAGTGGGCTATATTGAGGCAGGCGATCGCCGTATGATGATGAGATGAGAAGACTTGGAGTCTGGAACATACCCTATTAATACAGGGATGCCCAGGGTCTTTCAGTTGCCCCAGCATAGAATACTGGATACAACCCGCCTCCATTTAATGTCCCGTGGGCTCGGACTAAAGTGAGTTCCCGGGGTAATAATAATAATAATAATAATAATAATAGTGATTTATATAGCGCCTCTTCCAGTAAACTGCTCAGATTTGAACCCACGCCCTCAAAGCCAGTGGACAAGCAGTCTTGACCATTAGGCCACGGGGGAACTCTATCTATCTATCTACCTATCTAGCAGTCTACCAATCTATCTATGGCTCTATCTATCTGGGACCTTATCATTCAATCTAGGCCTAGCTATTGATTTTTTTCAATCTGTGTATGTATCTTTCTATATATGTTTGTGATGTATTTTAGGGAAGCTTATTCTAAAACTGTCTCAAATATAAGTTAACATATAAAGGCATGATGTCAATGTGCTATTGTGAGGGTAAAGTATGCATTTGTGGAAAAGGGAGACATATACCTTGATTACAATAACACTTTGTAAAGAGGGCTGCAAATTAAATTCTGTGAATATGCGGTCTGAACATCTGAAATGTGGTCTAAGTCAATCACTGTTCACTGAAGAGTGTTTGGAATCAGCCAATCAGATCATACATGAAATGCTTGACTGAGTATGACTGACTGCAAAACGTGTCAGTCCAAAGCTATTCATTTTAAAACAATTGAAGTTCGAACAGAGAAAGTGAATCATGAACAACATACTGATTAACAGTTATCATTTTATACAGAGGCTCCCTACCTTCAACCTGAAACTTGTGTCATTTTTTGGTGGTAAATTATCGAAAATAGGCCGATTTTTACACTTTAAAGTACAGGATGATTATGAAAATGCCACATAATATATTTTAAACCATTTCCTATCCACCTATGCCTTTAATTTTGATGAAAATAGCTCCTAAACTGTAGTGCTCAACCTATGTATTGTCTCCCATCCTTGACAACTGCATTTTCAAGGTGGGTCTTCCTATCTCTGCCCGGCTACTCAAATTCATATTTTGTTTGCAAATTTTCCACAAGGTGGAGCTGATGTGAATAATTTTTCTGGGAAGGGCATCAACCAATCTGCAGACTGAGCTGACCTGCCTCCCTTCTTAAAACTTTCTTGCATGTAACTTTTCCGTTTGGGTGAGTTGAGTGCAATGAAGCTTCATTGACTGATGTCGGCCTTGTAGAAAAAAACCTGATAAGTTTACGCTCGAATGTCAGTCTTGAAAGCAATTTTATATCACGCACTATCTATCAGCTGTACAGCAGGAAAAAAACTGATTGGGAAAGCATGCAAACTCAGCATATTTCAGAAAGTTGTATGTGTAGATCAGCTGTGGCTACATTGATTCAAACCTCGCTCAAGTCCTGCAGAGTCATCCCAGTATTATCAAGCCAGGGTAGACGTCGACTATACTGGAAAATATCAATTCCCATGTCAATTCCTTTATTGCAAACAATACAAAAACCCCACTCAAGAAGATATTGAGATATGTTTGATTTGAAGAAAACTGGTTCCTTGCATGTCCTTGGAAAAGTTTCATAGCCATACCTAACTGAATAATAATGTGATATTAATCATGATCATAACTACTTTTAACAGATGTCAAAAATAATTCAGTTTCCTCTTCTACACCTGGATTACATCAAGTTTTCAATTCTGTAATCTTATAACATTTCCAGGGGGAGGTCTATAGGCTATCAAGTGGAAATATTCGTTTCCATTTTCTTTTTTCTTTTTTTTTCAGGAAATACCCACACTGATACTGATAAACCCAAACAAGCAAACTTTTTTCAGGAAATACTACATCTTCTGTACATAATAATATTATAATCAATGAAAGGCAATTTATTTGACATTCTCTCTAACACATATAAGCACAACATACACATTTATGTACAATATACATTTATACCACCACACTTATAGGCCTTTTAGCCCTTGAGAAATGGACAGTTGAGTGACAATTTTCTTTGCAGAGTGTCACAAAACCACCCTTTTTAGGTGCCCACCTTGTTACATGCGACCCTTTGCAGATTGGCTCTCTACTGGAAAAAAATTATTTTCTTATTTTAAATTTGCAAACTGGCTTTGCCACGTCATTGACGGTGTTTATTGTCATCCATGCTGCTTAATAGGATATGATAAGCACTGAATCAAGTGATTAACCAAAACTGACACAAACAAAACATTTTTAAGCCAGTGACATCACACGACCTGTGATTCGTGATGTCTTTCAATCTTACAGCCTGTGTAGCTCCTGGACTGGAAGCCATTTTCGAATCAAAAAGGTTTTACAATCCCAAATCAAAGAAACGCAATTTTTGCCTTTCACAGGACACTGTAGCACCAGGGGACTCCTTGAATTACTACACAAACCACAGAGGAGCAATTTGCTCATCTATTTTGGTGATGTTCTGATAATGAATGGCCTTTCAATTGTAGGCCTAATTGATGTTATAACTTATAAGAGCACCCCATTTTAGACAGTGTTGTTGTACATTTTTACAATTCTCAAGTAGTGCTAGTAGAAAAAGTTCTTAAAAAGACAAATTGAATAATTGCAATAACATCAAAATTGTCTTGTTATATTCAGATTATACACAGAGAGAGAAGACAGGCTGAAAAAGTATAAGATATTCTTAAAAAAATTAAGATGGCCAGATCGAAGGATGAGCACCACACATAGCACTGACAAGCTACATTGAACGTAGTTTATGGCATCTCTTCCTATCTCCGCTCATCTCCATCTCACTGCAAAGTGAGTTTGTCACTTTTATGCTTTCATACCCCTGGTACCACATTAGACTAAAGTCTTCACCTCCTTGAAGGGATGGAATATACAGCCATAAAGTTTTGACATACCAAATAACCAGGGGGTCTCCAGCGATCTAGTGCATTTGTGGGGACATGCAATTTTTTGGGAGGGGCACTGTTACCCTGTTCATTTAATGTTTTGAAATTGATTACTGTCTTCATAATATTATGAGGCAATTGCAAAAGATGTACATTCTGACTGACTTATTGACATATTAACTTGTCTTACATACGCAGATTTATATTGACTTGTAATATAATAATTACAATATAATAATAAAATTCATTGCGAAAATGAATTTGGATGCGTAGTCCCCAAAGCAAAAGAGGGCTACTGAAGCATGCTTAATTTGTGACCAAAGGGAGCCTCACTGCATTAAGTGCATTTGTCTTTTAAAACAGGGAGGGGGAGGGTTGGTCTTGTGGTAGCAAGCTGGGTTGCCAATCGCTGGTGCAGGGTTCGAATCCAGCTCTTGCCGGGTCACGTTGGCCTATGTTGGATGGTTTCAATCATCCTTTGCCTCATTGCGGTGTCCCCCCCCCTTTCCTAATTATCCTACCAAGTGCATAAATACAGGACATGAAGCCCCAATCATCATTCCATCCGTCTGCCTAAAACAGCAGACTGGTGTTCTGTCAGCTAGCAAGGAGAAATTTGGTGCATTTGAGTAATCAACTGCACTTTCAAAATTGTAATGTTATTTTGATGGAGTTTAAAATTCCTGGTGAAGGAACTGCAGCCATTCACATTAGTTTTCCCTGAACTTCCCCAAGAAATTAGTCGTGATATAATCCAGATGTGCTATTAATGCTGCAAAATTATTTTTACATCTGTTGAAAATTACATTTATTGTTATTGACTGTTACAGCAAATTTAGACCACACACATTTTCAAGGACATTAAGCATTTGTCTTCCAAAAGACATCCCAGAAATTATAGGGGTGATGAGGAATCATGCAATGTAAGACTTTCTTTCATGTCCACAGAACAGTTGTAGTAAGTGTGGTTTTTCGGACTTTAGTGCGTAAAAACATGCAGATACACTTTTTGCACGCTTTATGACATTTTTGCTTCGTTAAGATTCCTTACCCCCCTTGAACCAGTGGCGTAACTGGGAGGTCTGGAGCGGGGGGCACCTGGGGGGGCACGCGATTCTCTGGGGGGGCACCAACTATACTAATTATATATTTTAGCCAGAGTTAGAAAGTTCATATGAGGGGGCACCTGGGGGGGCACAGGTCCAATATGGAGGGCCTGTGCCCCCCCGTGCCCCCCCATAGGGACGCCACTGCCTTGAACATGTTGTCAAAAATGAGTATGCCTCCACTTGACACACGCGTAAAAAGGTAGTACCCTCTTGGAAAGAAATCCTCCATTCATAAATTCTGAACGGTTCCTATAAGCATAGGCCAGTACTTACAGGAAATCACCCATTGATGCCTATTTTAATTATATATATATATACTGTCTCTGTTCGGGACTGTCAAGTGGCAGCAGAATGCTGACAGTCCCTGGAAAATCGAATTGGGTCAACAATTATTTGATCTGTTTTGGACAGATCACCAGATCAGGTCGCACAACAGCTGTCCATATTAAGTAGTACTACGCCAAACTACTTTCACAAAGCATGGTTGCTGGCAAATATCCAGTCCACTGCTTTGAATGAAAATGTTTGGAAATCATGAGACAAAAAGAAAGTCTTGAAACTTTAGCATACTCTTTGCCTGTGAAAGGGATGATTTTACTCATCAGAAGTTTGATGGTATTCAATCTACTTATGCCATTTAGGTATTAGTTAGACATCGATTTGGAGGGTTCTAACATGCATTTTACAAGCTGTCTGCTTAAAATTGAAGCCAACCATAGTCAGATTAGACACTTGCAGAGTTTTTGGAAATAAACTAGACCATCACTAAATGATGAAACTGTCCTGGTTTCTTCCGCTCTGTCCTGGTGTCTTCCAGAGGTCGAAATTCTGTTGACCGCTCAGAGGAGCTCGCGAATTTTGCACCCCAGGTGGCAGCAAATAGCGGTCAACTTGTAGACAGATATATATATATATTTCAGACAGACCACCGGGGGAGCAATTGTATACCATACAATTTCACGTAATTTTCACTAACAGAGCGACGTTGTCACAATGCTGCTGCAATGTAGATGTACCCACTTAAATGTTTTGATGTGAAAACATTCTGAAATCAAGGTTGCAATGCACACATATTTCTATCGCAAGTACAGCTTAGTTTATATATCTGGTCTAGCAATACTTCGTCTCTTCTAATGTGGTATTATAACGCCTCACAGATGTAAGCTCTTCTCTGATTGGCTGAAGTGAGATTACATGACATGAGTCAGAAATGACTGTTGACCTAGTAGGGTACTGTTGACTGGTCAAAAGTTCATGCCCTACTGTTGCCCAGTCAACAGTTCTTCCAAAAAAAATTCAAAAAAATGTTTTTCAAAAAAAGAAATTTCAAAATGAAAAATTGCAACAAAAAAAAAAATTCTTCAGCCTCGGGCAACAGCAGGTGACTACCACTCCCTCGGGTCAAACAGATTGAACTGTTGCCCTCATCACCGGTCAATATTTGTATAATGTCAGAGTGAACATTTGGTGAGGGAGGATGCCTGTGAGGACAGCATCACAGTCTGATAGCCAATGAGTTAACAGTATAATAATGCATCACAGTATTCACATTTTTTTTGAAAGAAGCATTACATTTTATTGTGTAATCAGAATTTAAGAGTAAATGTGATCCAAATGATCCATATATATATAATTGGCAATCCCAGTCTAATCTATATTAATGTCGGCTTTGTAAGCATTAACTATAAACATTTGGAATAATCCCAGCAGAATTTTTTGATTAACATACAAACTTGCTAATTAACAACTTCAAACTTTGATGGCAAACACACGATTTTTGTAATGCATAGTTATTCTGACAGGGTGACATGCTTACAGGGGCGGTTCCAGACCTAACTTTCAATAACTTTTAAAATATGGAAAGGTCGTATTAAATCATATTTCCTGATGGCAATTTGACCTTTTTTGATGTCAGGGGACATCAGAGTGAAGTCACAGAATCCTGATGTCAGGTGAGCATGGTGAGGTCAGAATGCCCGCTTGGTTAGATTCTGTCATGCAAGCACAAAACAACAGTTCACTACTTGCACTGCATGCCCTCAAAACAGATTACCAGTGTTCAGTTGTCTGTCTGGAAAGTTTTGAAGTTTTTCATTTCAGAGGCCATTGACCAGTGCACGACAGACAACCCAATCTAAGGAACTGTTCAGAGTTTATGACTGGGGGGGGGGAGTGGGAGTTTTGGCCGAGGGGGTACTAACTTGTCACACTTATTTCAAGGGGGGTATTAATTTTTGACAACACTTCCAAGGGGGGGTGAGAAATTTTAATAATAGAGAATTATTTTTTTTTAAACACACATTTAAACTCATTTGATCTTGACTTTTTTACGCACAACAGTCCGCGAAATGAAGCGACTTTGTACACGTGGCTGTGTATAACAGCATATATGTGCGTATTGCTTGGTATATCGAGGGTGGGGGGTACTAAAAATATGTGTGAAACCTGGGGTAGGGGTACTAAAAATCCGCATGAAACTCAAGGGGGGTATCAATTTTTGGCTGTCGCTCCCCCCCCCAAAAAAAAAAGTTTTGAAAACCCTAAGATTCGGGCAAACAGGCTAACAAATTTGGGCAGATGATCAAATAAACACTAATGAAAATTAATGATTTACAGGCAATTGAATTTTAAATGCTGTTAAATCTAGATCTTCAAATTCAGGAACATGTCCCTCAAAAATATGCATGAAACCCCAAAAACTGTGCGTCATACGCCTCTGGTTGTTTGGCCTTTGAAAACCTACATTGGAATAATGCAAATTGCTCTTACATCAAACACACACCTTACGCATGAGTGAAACTGCAAAGGTGCAAAAATAACTTAAAATCGTGCATTATATGACAAATCTTTCTGCACTGTAAGAAATTCCTTTTTAAAAAATTTACGGTGAAATGACTAGTCATTTTTGGTACCAAACAAAAACAAGAAAAAGTACAATCAACTGTGAAATATTTTACATTGTAATATTACTTTTACTGACAATCCACAGCAATTTTTTAAGTCTATAGCTACACTGTAAACTGAACACAACATAAAGGAAAAGCAATGCAGTAACAAACTTCTTCATGTTTAGTTTGCAGCTGTTTGACAGTAAAATCAACACGGAATAGGTCAGTGTCCACTTGCAGTTCTGAATTTATGTAGGCCTATAGGTCGCATCTCAAAGCAACGACAACTCTGTTTGAATCCCCGATGCCTTCCAACAGGGTGAATGGTGTTGTTGACCAAGCCAAGGAGTCTACTTGATAGTGTGTCTGTTGAGTGTTTTATCGTTTGGATCAGCTAGTGATTATGTTCTCAAGACAGCAGTTCAATGGAAAAGTTTGTTGTTGGTTAGAATCATATCGATTGAGGGATGGGCTTCCCCAAAGACAAATATAGCCAATCCCCCTTATCATTGTACCACCTACCCCTAATCACTGTCGTCATCCCCATATATGGAGACAGACCTATTAATTTGGAAGACAGAAATTGCAATGCCTATTAGTTGATTAGGAGCTTAAGGTTAATTGCTAATTGAGGTCACCAACAAACAACATCAGTCACAGTTTTCCAGCAGCAGATCAGTCAAACATTTGATTATGGCAGTAATAATACTGTCCCGCATGAGAATTTGAGAAAGAGGAAAGTTTGTTGAGGCTGAATCAAAGGCACATTGCAGACGACGTGAGCTCGGCATTCTGACTGAGCTGCTGAAAAATCTTCGCCAACTCAGTTTCTTGAGAATGTCTGTAATTATGTGCATACGTCTTTTTCTGTAATAAGTGATCTCCTTTGTCTAATGATGCTGGAAATTCAGCTGAATGACCTTCAAACTTCCCCACCCCCTGTACTGATATTGTGGTCAGCAAAGCATACAGAAGTTTAAGGTTCATCATGGTCCCACAACCACACATAATGGACTTCACAGTTGACTTGGTGCACTCCTCTTAACTGAGGTTCGAAACAGGTGATAACAACAAACAGTCAATGCCAAAAAATGCTAAAAAATATAATCCAACCTGCTATTTTGTAACAGGGCCCCTCAAAACACTGTCAGAGCATAAGAATATATGACAGGGCCCGGGACTTTTTACAGAAAGAAAAGATAATTGAAACATTTGAGCATCCATTTATCTGCATGGAATTGTTCATGGACTATATCTATATTGCATGGGATATCTATTATTTGGAATGGCTAACAGGACAAATCCTAGGATACTTATTGACAAGAAAGGTAAGAGAAAATTCTCCTATGGCCATGTCAACACAGAATTTTTTGCCAACTCACATTGAAAGTTTGGAGGCTGTTTATCAAATATCAAAGATATTTCAAGGTTACACTTCGAAGAGATTAGGTCCATAGTGACTGCATACACAGTTCTAAGTGGTTTCCTATAGCTGACAGCAATTTGATTTTATATGAGTTGACTTTTTCTGAAACATGTGCTTTCTCCGAGGCAATGTTTTGATCAAACAGGAAGTCACGTGTACAGCATGTACAGTACTGCCACATTGTTGCACCATGGTTCTTGGCTTCTGTTAAACAGAGAGATTAGTATGCCTCCTCAGGGATCATATGGTCAGCCCCTAATTAGCATCATGAATACAGAATTTGACGTCAAAAAGATTTAAAGTGAAAAAATTCTTGTCTCACTTTTAACTTCAGCAGGTCAGTTAATCAAGCATAAAAAGGTTTAATCTGGGTGAGATTCTTTCCCACCATGGTAATCACAATTGTTAAATTTAATTATGTTGCAAAGTTAATGTTTATGGGATGAATTAACAACACATGAAGGAGAATTGTGGCTGCTTTTGATCTTGAAGAAGGGCTTGCTTGTGAGATCGTCAGAAGCTGATATTCTATTAAATTTCTTTACAGGGGATTTCATATTTATAGATTTTCAGACAAGTTTTTTTTCTAGAACATGACTATTGTCATTCAACATGTCACACTTCCCTATAGAATGAGACGTGTTCTAGAAAAAGCTGTGATTTCCACCTGAAAGTCCACAATTAAGAAAATGGCTATGGGAAAGCATATATTCAAAGTCACTAGCCCTATATAAATCTGGTAAGTTCGATTTTTATTCTGCAATTGGGTACTGCAAAATATTAATAATAATATATATATTATGTTAATATGTTACAGACTCAGACTATTTTTAGCTCACAAAAAAACACAATAATATGTAAATGGCACTCATTGGCACTGCCATGAAATTCGCGCAGCACTTCAAAGTTTTAGGACTCACAGTGTTACCATAATTTTTATTTTTACTTCATATCCAATGTATAAAGGCAGTTATACAACTGTTTAAAAAAATTAAGGAAAACAGATATGTTGAAAGACAGATAAATGTAGAATAATAGGGAGATAAAATATATAATAGATACAATGTAGATAAATAGAGAGATAGATAGATAGATAGATAGATAGATAGATAGATAGATAGATAGATAGATAGATAAATAGATTAAAATAAAATCTCAATGGTAAACGGCAGACAATACTGAAGGCTGCCAAAGTTAATTCTAGGTTAAACTGTTGACATTACATAATACCATAATAGTAATAAAAAACAATAACATGATTTGCCTGTAGATTAATTGCTCTCTGTTACATAATCATCTGTTTATAATGATTATATAACTTTAATTTTGTTATATTTTCTTGTTTGTTTTGAAATTAAATGAATCACTTGTCAATAATTTAATTAAGCTTGTCAAGGCTAATAATTAACTATTCCATAAAAATGATGGGTACATGCAATATTACTGGAGAAAATTTAATTTTTAAGACACTTTTAAAGATGAATATATATGTTCTTTTTTTTAATGAAACTAAGTCTTTGATAAGAAGCCCACTTGACCTAATTTCCAACTGTGGACTATTGATGTTGAGACCATCATTGCACAGATTTTTGAGTCCTCTCCTGGTCCCAATTTCGCTTCGCGAATATAAATAAATTTAAATATCCACAATAAACCAAGAGCAACGGGACCGCTTGAAGGCAAAGACATTGCCGCTGCCGAGGAACTCCATTGACAAATTAAGGTGGCTCGCTACTCGTGCCAAGTGGTAGTTAGCGCATATTGACGCGCAGCCAGGCAGGCCCTATCTACGTAACGTCACCATTGCAACTGAGAACTTCAGCATCTTTTTTTTAATTCTGAGAATTTCATGCGTCGGCCGATTCATTTACAATTTGCGCCACTTCTATTGGGGTTAGAGACTTCTCGTTTAGGCGTTATATGCGCCATGAAGAGTACTATATACAATCGGAGATTCAACCTGATACTCAAAACACTAAATTTCTAAAGGAGATTTTTGGCAAGCAGGCCTAATTTCTCAAAAATGACGTTGTGATATAAATAAATGTTTATATCAATTTCAAGTGTGGTAGGAAGGCTTGTCTATATCATCATATTGTTCCCAACTATTTTTGGAAATAAATGACAAAGAAATAAAAAATCCTATCTCGTCAATTTTTTTTAGCGCCATGGTTTATAAAAAAAAGTTAAAATTGTCAAAATCGAAACTTATATTCCGAGCCCCTTGGAAAGTCCTTTAAACTGAATATATACCTTTGAAATTGTAATAACCTTTTCCATGAAAGTGTCTTCTTTAATTTCATACTTCATTCCACAACATGGGATGCATGACCACTGAATGGCAGAACAAATTTCACAGTAGGAAAAATAAGAAAGATTTTTAGTTTTTCAGGTTTGCGTGGACTGACTTTCTGGTACATAACCCCAAATATTTTTTTTAAAAGGCTGGTAGCGACCACTTTTGTTTACATATCCTTGCTATAAACTATATTTTGGATCATTCTAAACTGTTTTTAAGAAATCCTATCTTGGAAAGTTCACGAGCATCGAGCCACCTTAAAAGCTGGATCGATTAATAAGCACATTTTCCAAAAAAACAAGATCAAATTGCTTCAGAAAATGCATTACCTTAACCAAATGATGATTGTTTATCAGTCAAATTTCAGGAAGCACTTTTCAAAGGCTAATGAGATAGGCCTTGCGAAAAATCCAATAATTATCATATTACCAGTTTCTGTTGCCCTTTTGCATTAGAATAGACATCAAATAGGAAGTAAGGACAAATGCATGCCAGTTCTTCCTATTGGCAAAAGCAGATGACCAACTTCTATCCCAGCTGACACATCGCGTTTTATGCAAGCCCTAGACCAGAAATCACAATTTTTCAAAAGGCTGCACAGAGCTGATAACCTTGCAAATGTCACACCATCTGCATCAGAGCTGTAAACCAGCAAACCAAGAAAAAACAAATCAGAAATATTGCACTTCTGTAAGTTCTGTTGCTTCACGTTGTGAGAGCAAAATAGGCTGTTACAATTGTTTTTCAAATATAATTGTTTGAAACAATTTGTTTCCATGAAGATACAATTCACTACCAGCAATCAGTAAAATTCTAATTTGGAAAATATCATAATGTATCTACATTCTGCAACCCTGTTTGGTAGTTGTTAAATGAAGGTGAGATTCATAGATTTAGTGAATATCCTTTTGTAAGTTGATGGATATGACCACTTGGTCTCACTGAAAGTATGTAATCAGCAAAGTGGTTTGGAGTTAGGTTCTTTCATGTGTTTATGAATGAGGTAATGATAAACCACTTTAAATACTTGTTGTACTAAGAGTTGCCTAAATACAAATCTGGAGCAAGACAATCATCTATGTATGTCCTTCTCACATGATTGCGGCATGACTATATGGTAAGCATTAATAATATTAATATCATACTAATGTTATGGTAACAACGTGCAAATGACAAACGTCACAAGCGTCAAGCCCCATCTAAAGTTTAACCTTATGACGTTGACAATGTGGATAGATACAATGTGTGTGATACAGTCAAAATGACTCCAAAGTCGGCCTCCCATCATATTGTGAAAAATGACTTTTTTCTGCTGGGGCTGGGATTCGGCTTTGAAATCGTGGTTCATTGGTTTTGATAATCTCAATTCAGTCTTGAGATATGGCACCTCAAACATTCATGATGAGAAACAAGTTAATTTGAGAAAATGGCATTTGAATTTCACGCCATTTCTAAGAAAGACTTAAAAATTTAAAATCAGTTTAAATCAATTTTTGGTAAAAATCGTTTCAAATACAAGAAAATGTATTCTCCAACAACTTGGTACCAACAGTCAAAAAACTAGGGGGGGATGATAATCCTGAAAATTTGCGGGGACGCCTTTAAAAGTTGCTCATTGCCTCCAGAATCAAGAAACTTTTTACCAAATTGAATTTCATGGCTTATTCAGCCTGCTACTGGCCAAAATGTCAAACCGCATCTTTTTAAATGTCGAAAATAGTATTTTCCATCAGAACTTGAAAAATATTGATTATATAAATGTATTGACATTGAATAGGAAATGGGGCATTCCGAACATTTTGGTGTATATTTCAACTTTCTAGGTGCACTGGTTCTTGAGATATGGCCGTTTATGGTCTATTTTCAAAGAAGTTCCATGAAAATTACAAAACATCAAATGTTGTTTGAGTCTTAGAATGACAAGAATATAGATAATCATGTGGACCTGGATCTTGAAAATATGTATGACTTCATCAAGAAATGGAAAAATACTCTGGATATTGAGTTGCAAGTCAGTATCACTATCACTTCATTCCCTTGTATCAGCTAGTTCAGCTAACTGCACATTCGGGGATTGCCAATACTGACTGCTTGAAGTAAAGGGAAAGGAGAAGACATTGGTGATGGCTCTTTCAGAGGTTGTGTGGAAAGGGCAGTGTCTCTGACGCATCTTTTTGCTGTGCTTTCATAAACAGAATGTAGAATTGTATTCCGAAAGCACGAGTTAGTATAGTGGCAGTTGCCAATTCCAAAATAAGCAGTCAATCACTTGGAGGTTCCCCCCCAGAATTGCATGGCTCTGAATGGTAGATACTTATACTGCAAATCAATGAAAGCCATAATGAATGCTTTGCCAATATTCATGGCATTCATTGTAAACCACTACATGGGCAAGTATTAGGTCTGGGAATGGATGTAGTGATCGTTGATTTTGCTCTGGCTTGAATAATCTGTGATTAGATATGTCAGAGTTAAATTATTTTCAACATTATAGGCCAAATACTGCTGACATTTACTATCCCCCCAAAAAAAAAAGTTGTCAGAATCAATAAATAAATGATTCTGATGGTTTTGTTCACTTTTACACATACAAGTCTTAATATTATGATGATTGTGATTACCATTTGGGTAATAGTTACAAAAGTATTGTGGCAGACCTTCACTTGCCATATCTCCACCTATATCATACATTTGTCAATGTTACATTATACCAGTCCAGTTGGCCTATTTACACAGTGAAAAAAAAAAGGATTGTCTGATATCAAACAATAGAACATGTCTGATCTTTGGATTGCCTCAACCAGACAATAATTTCAAGAGTTGTTCAAATCCTTTTTTTTTGGTAACATAAGGGATTTGGGCACTTCCTTGAATAAATACCATTTCCAAATAGACATGGATTATTTTTCAATATTGAAAGTTATGATTTTTATTTAATTTTTTGTTGCACTTCTACTTCAGAATCTATGGGTTCATCTTACCCATGCACAATCCAAATTTTCTGCTCCATAACTTATGATTTTGCTGCAAATTTGCAGTTTGTTCTAGTATATGTGATGCTATTATGAACTGATCCTTTGAAATTCCAATGCCAATTGGTCAATGTCAGTACACTTTGTGATTTTCTTTTACTTCTCAGAAGCGCAAACTAATAGAATTTAATATAAATGTACACACAGTTATCAGGACTGCCACCTCGCCATGCATGCAGGCTACAAGAGAAGTTTAACTTCAGGGTTTAGTCATTTATTTGCAGCACTTTTGTAATTCATTATTTACCAATTAAAAATATTTAAGTGCACAGTATTCCAAAGTAACAGATATTCATTTAAGGACAAGGTTTACCATAATTATCTTATCCTGATTTAGCTCGATTATTTCAGTTGGACCCTTACTGATTGGCAAAAACATTCATGTGACTGGGGATACTGCATTTTCAAGCTAAGGGTTTTTTTAACATGATTCAACAGTCCACAGTGTCATTGATTTCCTAAAAATGACTAGTCATAATTTAAGCCATTATTTTCGCACTATGTCTTTGATAATTTCCTAATCATATAATTTAAAAGAATATTTATCTGATCTTTGTGTTTGTCACAGACTATAAGTGTTGGTATGCAAATGAAAGCTCTCTTTTCACTCTGTTTAATGGTGTTATTTTCAACTTCCTATCATTAAAAATGTTAAAATTAACAAATATCGCAAATAGGCGATATTTCACAAAAACGTCACTTTTCCTGTCATACAAAAGTGCCAGTAGCAGCTAGAAGCAGGTCCGAAATCCAAAAATTTCAGTATGAATGAACTTTTAAAACAATAAAGATTGATTTGAAGGCGTCCCCGCATGGGCCCAGCGAAAAAGCCACTTTATCATCCCCCCCTAAAAAAACACCAAAAGTGTGACTTTTTGACACATTTTCCTCATTCGTAGGAAATCTAGAATGCCTACTTTGAATTCCTTTTGGTGGAGCAGGTCACAGATGTTTTGCAAACAAGTAGACTGTTCTTTCTGATATGCATGTATGAAATCATTTAGGCTCATCTCCGACATTTGTTCAGCTTTCTCAGAAACCAAAGGGGCTTTGGAAAGCATCTGCCAATGCCAAATGATAATCACAGGATCATTCTGAATATACATGTAGCTTTGATCTGATGTACAGTTTGGTGGCAGCTTCCGTGCAACTTTAAAAGTGTAAACCCTTGTGGACAATTTCCTCTGAGGAACGTTGGTCTGAGGAAGCATTAAACCTCCAATACACATCGGACCCAACGTTTGAAAACTACGTATTTTGTCGACAAATGCTTACGAGATTATTACGTACGTTTATAACGTTTCTATTGCGTATTTCTCCAACCTCTGATGTTAACGTACCCCCCACGTTGAAGGAATAGTCATTATACGCCTCTGGGGCGTCAGGCGTGGCAGGCCAGCCCAGCGCGCTGGTTCTTGCGCATGCGCAAGAATCGGCAGAGGAGGCAGCTGATGGCTGCCCGATCGTGTGGAATACATTTATTTTCGGCTCAGAACACCTTCTATACCACCGTAACGGTGTATTTAACCATGGCCGATTGATTCTAGGATGTGTATTGGTTAAATGACTCCTTCGGATGGACTCTAGCTGCTGTGTATGCTTCACAATCACCCTGTCAATCGGCGATTTGCAACATGTTGATTTTTCTTGACAGCCAGGGGCGGAGCGCTCGGATGGGCCGGGGGACTGCCGCATTGCTTCAGGCGGACCCCGCCACCCGGCCAGCCCTGCTCCACTCAGAAAAAAATTAATTAAATTGAATTAAATAAAGATCTTGAATATCGGCCCTCATTATGGTTGAATAAAGAATGCCCTCATATGATTTTACTACAGGAATTTTTTTTAGGGGGGGGGGGAGATTTCAATAATTTTTTTTTTTTTGAGGTCTTGAATGGATGGGTGGTTGGAGAATTTTTTGTCAGAGATCTGCAAAGAGAAAACATGAATTAAAGCAGTGAAGACAGAAGAAAAAACCAGAGAGAGACAGAGAGAGCAAGCAGAGCCAGGCAGCAAGCACTGAAGGTGGCTCCAAAATTAGCAGACTTTTCTTCCTTGTTTTACCAAGCAGTCTACAGTCCATTTAAGGACTACAATAAATAAAAAAATATCAAAATTCACTTACCTTGTAAGGGATTAATGCTGCAACTCTGAAGAGTTGGAAAAATCCCAATCCAAATTAGCTTGCTGGATAGGTGGCATTCCGATGCAAGTAGACTCAGTTCAACTCTGGTCTTAACTGATTCTCTCTTGCTTGTTTGTGATTGAGCAGTACTTCAGATTTTTATTTTGGCCTATCTAATCTTTCATATTTTAAGAGATATTTATTTGGTAATTTTTGTGACTGGTGCAGCTACTATTTCTTTATGGCTTCATCCAATTATCACCAGCAAGCATCCTGTTGGAGGTTTTATACACTCAAAGTTACCAGATAGCTTGGAATAGGTATGGAATAGATGGCGCTACAAGGCTCTCTGAGACTCAAGATCCCAGGTTCTGCAACTTTGTGCAAACTTTCAACAAACCTTTGGCAGATACGTATGATCAGACGTTTGCCCTGAACATTACTTTCAAACGTTGTCCATACATATCAAAAACACGTTGGAGAAACCTTGGAACTTACGTATTTCCAAATGTGCGACCATACCTTTGATCAACCTATGAATCAAAGGTATGGTCATACGTAATAGTCTTAGGTTGTAAAAACCTCTCAAATGAATGTTCGACAAACCTATGAATCAAAGGTATGGTCAAACGTAATAGTCAAACATTCTTCAAACCTCTCAACCAAAGGAATGACTTACGTAATAGTCTACGGTTTCAAAAACCTCTCAAATAAATGTTACACAAACCTATGAATCAAAGGTATGGTCATACGTAATAGTCAAACATTCTTCATACCTCTCAACCAAAGGTAGACTTACGTATGACTGACACGTTTAGCCAAACGTTACAACCAAACTGTCTTCCAACCTCTCAACCAATGGTATGACTTACGTGTGATTCGAACGTTAGGCCAAACTATAAAACAAACTATCTGCCAACCTCTTACTAAGGTTGCGACCTACGTATGGTTTTACATCTGAGTGCAACGTTTGGAAATTACCTTTGCCCTACCTTTGTCATACGTCATTTGGCCAAACGTTTCATTCTAACCAAAATAATTACGTAGGGAAAGGTTTGATTTACGTTGCTGCTCGGGAGGGAAGCTTTAATCCCACAACAGTTTCCTGTGAATCTAGATCTGTCTTCTGCAAGATTTGGGATATTCTATGCAAAAAAAGCAATGTCCCAAACATCAAGATAGAGTGACAGCAGAATTGCAAGACATGTTTTTGCACGACATTGTTATCTTCATCTTAACAGAAATATGAATAACAGTTGCTGAGCTTACAGATCGAGGGTACAGATCAGTTGAGGAAGCCTTGCCGGCAAGTTGCAGTTTGTAACTAATTAATCAGCTTCGCAATATTATTTCCTTATATTCGTAGACATTGCAGGCCTATGTAAATGAAAATAATTATTATCCAAAGACAAGCTATTTCAAAAATCATTATCTTGCACAGTAAGTTCCGTGCAGAGCTACTGATGTGGTTTGAAATTTGAAATAAAAGTTTGATAAAGAGCCCACATCATCCACCTATCAATCATTGCATAATACATTTCTTACCTGGTGATTTATTGTCATGTGTTTTTGTAGCTATGGAATACTCTGAGACTTAATCACATGAAAAAAGGGTGCAGCATTAAGAAAATGATAAATTATTACAAAATCCAGTTCCCATCTTTTGAACTTCATCAGGTCACTTAATCAAGAACAAAGGAGTTTAATTTTGAAGGATATTGTTTATCACCATGGTAATCACAAGTATTATGTTGTAAGGTTATTGTTTATAGGACTAATTAACAGCAAATGAAGGAGGATTGTTGCTGCTTTTGATGTTGGAGAAGGGTTTGCATGTCAGGTTGTCAGAATTGGATTCAAATCTTTTCACAAAATCCTGTCAACAGTTATCATAAATCTGGTAAGTTTGAATTCTAAACTGTAAACAGGTTACCAAAGTGTCCTTGCATGGGTTAAATTTAGAATGTCGAGGGATGGTCTAAGAATATTTAGACACTTTTTAAAAAAGCATAATTTTAATTAATCTTAGTGCTCCATAATTTTAATTAATCTTAGTGCTCCATTTCCATTTGAGATGACATTCAACGTTTGGGTCCTGGAGCAGATTTCCAGAATGACCTTGAATGATACAACATATGTAATCTACAAAATTCAATCACATGAAGACTAACAAATGCTTTAAAAGGGGTAGAATTCCTTGCATTCCCAAAAAACAAATGTATCAATTGACTCATAATTATTCACACTTTCAACAAAAAAAAAACACAAAAACGTACTCATGTTCACAACTTAACAAAAAATGTACATATATAAACAGACACATCATGATTGGAAATTATTCGAAAATGAAGAAGACTAACCTAATGCTATAAAATATTTAAGCATTCCAGGACTACTATTTCTATTGATACTTCTGAAACAGGTACTAACTACTAACACAATCTAACAGACAAGTAGAAAGCTTGGACAACTGCCAGTTCTTTTTGTTGGCTAAAGCAGACGACCAATAACGATGCCAGCTGACACATCCAGTTTTATGCAAGCCCTAGACCAGAAATCACAATTTTTCAAAAGGCTGCACAAAGCTGATAACCTCGCAAATGTCACAACATCTGCACCAGAACTATAAACAAGTAAACCTGGAAAAACAAATCTCAATATTATGCTGTGCATGTTTCACATTATGAGGGGTAAAAAGGCTATTACACTCATTTTCAGATGTAATGGTTTTTACAAGATATGATTCAGTGTCTGTCAAAAAGCAAATAAAGTCCAATTTAGAAGAATGGTTATCTGTCTCTGCTGTACTGTCTGGTATTTGTTAAAGTTCTAAAAAAAGCTTAGATTCATTGCCTTTTTGAATATCCTTTTATGAGTTGATTGATATGCCAGCTTAGCCTCACACAAAGTATGTAATCAGCAAAGTGGTTTAGAGTAAGGTCCTTTCAAGTGTCCATGTACGAGGCTATCAGTAACCTCTTTACTTCTAAAGGCAAAGATTCAGATGGTGATTTATTTACCAATAATGGGTGATACTGCATGAAATTATAGATGAGAATCAAAACATGGTTATCTAAACTTGAGAAGTACTCCAATTTATGTAGACATATATCTATATTTTGTCAAAGCAAGAGTGACATTGTTGTGTTAGGCATTATTTAAAAATGAAGCAGTGCTCTGTATATTCATGGATGTGTTATATCAAAAATAGAAAGTCAATGTAAACAAAAGCTTTATAATTGTCCCAAGCATTAAGATGCAGTGACAACAGAATTCCAATATTGAGACTTACATGAACTGTTTTAACAAGACATTGTCATCTTCATTTTAACAGAAATATGAACAACTTTGAAGACAAGTTGCAGCTCATAACTAATCATCTTCGCAATATTATTTCCTTATTTTTGAAATCAGTGTAGGCCTAAAGACAATTATCATAGAGAAGCTATTTCAAAACTTGCACAGTAAGCTCCGCGCAGAGTTCCTGACGTTGTTTAAAATTTGAAATAAATATTTGATAAAGAGCCCACATAGTCCGCCTATCAATCATTGCATGATACATTTCTTACATAGTACATTGAGACTTAATTACATGGAAAAAGGGTGCAGCATCAAAAAAATACCGGGTACTAAATTATTACAAAATCCAGCTCTCCCTTTTTTTAAAAATTTAAGCAGGTCAGTTAATCAAGAAGAAAAGAGAGTTTAATTTCGGAGGAGATTGTTTCTGACCATGGTAATCATAATTATTATGTCAAAAAGTTATTGTTTATGGGATTAATTAACAGCAAATAAAGGAGAATTGCTGTAGCTTTTTGATCTCAGAGAAGGGCTTGCATGTCAGGTTATCTGAGGCTAATTCATCAAGTGGCTTCAGAAAATCCTGTAAACATTAATTTTAATTATAAGTTTGAATTCTAATTTGCAGGTTCAGTCAAAGTGTCTTTGAATTTTTTAGATTCAGAATGTCCCGGGATGGTCAAAGAATAATTATGCGATTTTTATAACCATTTTTTCATTAATCTCACAGCACATCCATTTCCACCTGAGACGACATTCAAAGATCAGGTCCTGTAGCAGATTTCCAGAACGCCCTTGAATGATGCACATTACAAGGATGTAACATTCATGATTCAATCACTCTGTTTAACTGCTAATGGAAGAACAACTGGAAATTATACAGAGACCAAAAATGCTTACAATGGCTTTGAATGCCCTGCATTCATAATAAATAAACAAATATACAACATACTACACATATTGCCAGATAAGCCTCAGCTTTATTTTGGGCCTCCGCTGAGAAATAAATTAACAAACAAACAAACAAACATTATGAAAATACATTGTATCCCACTTATGTTTACAGTGCAAATATGCAAGTTGGATGAGCATTATAATTGAACTCATGTTCACAGTTCACATCTCTACAAAAACAACACGAAACAAACATCATGTAATCATGGTGAGTTTTTCAGAAAATAACGAAGCTTAACCTAATTAATGATAATATATAAGTATCTAGGACTACTACTTCCACTTACATCTTGTGAATTCTAAAAACCACATTTGAAAGGGAAATATTATGTGATAGGCAAAAAAAAAAATTCTATGATTATCATCCTACCATTCTCTGCTTTTCCTTTTTATTTTAACAGATACTACAGCTACCACCAGGCAACTAGAAAGCTTGGACAACCACCTGTTCTTTTTATTTTCAAAAGCAGATGACCAATATAAATGCCAGCTGACACTTCCAGTTTTATGCAAGCCCGAGACCAGAAATCACAATTTTTCAAAAGGCTGCACAAAGCTGATAACCTCGCAAATGTCACACAAATGCAGTAAGCCAGGAAAGACAAATCAAAATAGTGTGCTGCTGGTGTTTCACAATGCTGGTGTTTCACAAGGTTGTAGCACTTTGTGTTTCAGATATAACTGCTTTTAAAAGACAAACATCTCACTGTCATTAAGATTATGTTTTAGAAAAGGGACAGTTTGCCTCTACAACCCTGTTAGTATTATGATAGCCTTCAGATTCAGTGCCATTTATCATCCTTTTACAAGTTGATGGATATGATCATATGGCCTGCAATAAAGCATGTAATCAGTAAAGTGGTTTACAGCTTGGTTCCTTTATGTGTTTACAAATGATGCAAATGAATAACCACTTTACTAAAGGCACAGATTCATTGGGTATTTTGCTTAAGGGAGACTCCATCTGAAATTCTGAAATGAGAAGCAACCTCGCCTATACTCGGTGGGCATGTTTGGGAAATCAGCTAACTTCTCCCCCACATCAAATCAAGTTGAGTCAAAATGCCCAATGGGTATGAACTTGTATGTTGCTGTTGGCAGACATGCATTTTGTCAAGTCACAGTGACACTGTGGTCTTCAGCGCAAATGAAAAATAAACTATGTCACTGAATAATGAAGTGTTTATTCATTTGACTTTCACATCAAAAAAAGAAATTCTGAAATAAAAGCCTTTGTTTTGCACACTGTCCTGCCATGTACAACCTAGTGACCCAATTAAGGATTTTTTTTTTACATTTGCTAGTTTTGATATGTAGAGCAAACAACAAACTTTGCAATATAGCCAGTATGCTGTCTTATAGTACAAGTAATACACATACAAATTCCGGAATCAATCAGTTAAGTTTTCTGGGAGATTAGGCAGTTTTAGTAATTTATGGTGCATTTTCTACTAGAATCGCCAATCCTTTTGATTTTTTAATATTTCATGCGTGTAATTTCACATCAAGATGTCTAATACTTAAATACAGCATACTGGCTATGTTATGTTGTAATTGAATTGGTTTCTAGTCCAAAATTTAAGATTTTATGATTAACTAGGTCGTTTCGCATAGAGCAAACGGTACACAGTGTTGTGAAGCCTACAGTGTTTTCACAGATAAGATGCCTTAAAGTACAAAATATGAGCGCAGCTTGTGGCCGCCGAAGGCAGCCATGAGCGAAGGTCACTTAGCACAAGAACAGCTCATTCTGTTTGGTGCAACTGTCTACAGTGACTGCTTAAACAGGAAGTGCCTACAGTTGCTATAAAAAGTGGAGCTAATAGTTTAGTCACAGTTTAGTTTAGCAATAAATTTAAATATCTTCCAAAATAACTTTAAAATTTCAGTCTTGTCTATAAAAACCTCTAATGACACATTTCAGGGATTTAAATCCTACATGTGTATACAACATTGGAAATAATCATTTCCATTGTAAGAATTGTAAAACAATTAAAAGTGAATATAAAAGTTTATGACTTAAATGGATCACCAAGTAGGAAATCATAACAGGTTTCTCTAACTATCAACAAATTATGTAACAGTCTAATAGTTAACAGTCACCTCCCTATCAGCCTGCCTCGGCGGTTCAACATCGGCCCGAACCTGGTCCGATACTACTGACATCGGACTGACGCTTGGCCGACGTTTGACCACCGAGGCATGCTGACAGGGCTCTGCCCAGCTTTGGTTTCATTGATCTCAGTTATATAACATCACCTTTTAATATAAGAGATCCAAATTTAACACTGATTAAATTTGACAGCTTCAGTTCTATCTTTATATCTATCTATCTATCTATCTATCTATCTATCTATCTATCTATCTATCTATCTATCTATCTATCTATCTATCTATCTACCTATCTATCTATCTATCTACCTATCTATCTATCTGTCTGTCTGCCTCCTACCAATCCTTCAAAAAGATATGTTTACCTTTTGGACATATATTTATTTGAACTGAAAATAGTGTCGTAATTCTATGAAAACAAATAAGTGTTTCGCGAATTTCATGGCAGTGCCATTTACATATTAATGCCATATTCCAAATGATGCCACACCAGCATGGATTATTATAAGGGCTACACGTGTGACCAGTATATAATTTACATGTTGGCAACAACTTGAAAAGGTTTCATCAACCAGTAACTGAAGGGATTGGTCAAAGTTAATTTTAAAAGTTTAGTAGGTCAAACCACTAATTCTCAGGTGCTGAGCTTCACTCTAACCGCATTGGAACAGTGGACCTAATTTGATGTTCAAGGTCAACCCTTCTCAGGAAGCAGAATCCACAAAGCCCTGCATAATTGGAAAATTGTGTTTCATGCCCTGGTGGAGGTGAAGGAAATTTGCTCAATTCTATCAACATTTCATAACCTTCGTCTGCTTATTCATCACTGAGGATGAAATGCACTAAGATGGGATTATAAGCAAATTTTTACATTTTAACTGTGACTTTTAATCCGAAGGAATTATCAGCTGCTTCCAGAAGTTGATCATTCAATATATTTCATTTTTTATGTGCATTCGTCACTTTGGCTTTAGGGAGGACTTTGACAACATAAGCCATGCAAATCTAGATAATAGTCACAGGATTATGCAGAATTATTTGAGATTGATGCATAACTCACAGGCTTCCCAGCTTAAAGAATAAAGATCAAAACCTATTGTAAATTTTCCCCAGAAGCTACTTCTGTCTGATGCCACATTTAGGGTTTTGTTTAACCTATGCAGAAAAAAGCTGAACTTTCAAAAAGTAGTGACAAATAAAATCATATCAGCTCATATTGGATTAGCATATTCTGCTTCTACAATTAATAATATTTCATGGAGAGCCATTTGGTTGGATTAATGAATTAATTTACTGACTTTAGAGAATGTTAAGGACACAATGCAGAACCTTATTAACAAAGTTTGCTACTGGGTGTTATTAAACTATTTAAAGTGAAAAGGAAAACATTCATTAAGAAAGTATTATATCATCTAGAATTCATAAGATCATAACTGATGGGCGTTGAAACTTAACTTCAGAAGTGGTCTGAAATGTGGAAGAATCGTTTCATGAATTGCTTGAATTCCAACCTTTAATTATTGCATCAAAAGCACAAACTTACATAAGCGAGTCCAAAAATATCAGAGTCATTGAAAAATGACCACATTCAGGTCCGTAACTCAAGAAGTTGGCATGAAATAACTGCAAAAGAGAACTTTTTTTCCTGAAGAGAGTGTTCATCACCGTTGCCATCGCAGTTGTTAGGTTAAAAAGTGATTGTTTATGGGATTAATTAACACTAAATGAGGAAAATTGAGATTGCTTTTAAATCCTGAACAAGATTTTAAAATTTTAGTAGAAATCATGTTGTCACAACATTGTGAAGTAACATCAAAGATATCACGTTAGAATGCGCCACTGTGGCGACGTTTCTACAACATTGTGAGGCAATGTCAAGGGTTCGACGTTACCTTGCGACGTTGTGGCAACTTGTAAAAAAAAACGTCGTGTTCACATTGTCAAAACATAATCTCTACCACACATACCTATATGACCACAGACCAGCCCTCCACCAATTAGCAACATCGATTTAACTTTGTGTGGCCCTTGAGTTATGTGACGAATTGCGGTTATCTTTTTTATTTTAGAACTTCAGTGGGTCAGTTAATCAAGTACAAAAGACAGTTTAATTTAGGAGGAGATTGTTTCTTACCATGGTAATCACAATTATTATCTTAAAAAATTAATAATTGCCTTAATTAACACCAAATTAAGGAAAATTATTGTTGCTGCTTTTTGATCTTGGAGAAGGGCTTGCATGTCAGGTTGTCGGAAGGTAATTCATCAAGTCGCTTTCAAAAAAGCCTGTGAACATTTATTTTAATCATATAAGTTGGAATTCTTATTTGCAGGTTCACTAAAAGTGTCTTTGCATTGGTTAAATTTAGAATTTCAAGGGGTCGTCTATGAATATAATTAGGCTATTTTTATAAGCTATTTTCATTAATCTAACGGCACATCCATTTCTACCTGAGATGACATTCAAAGATTAGGTCCTGGGGCATATTTCCAGAACGATCTTGAATGATACACATGACAAGGATGTAACAATCATGATTCAAACATTCTGTTTAACTGCAGCTGGAAGAACAGCAGGAAATAATTATGCAGAGACTAGAAAAATGCTTACAATTGCATTGAATGCCCTGCATTCATAATAAACAAAGATACAACAAACTACAAATATTGCCAGATAAGCACCGGTTTTATTTGGGGCTTCCACTGTGAAAAAAATTGACAAACAAAACATATGCAAATACATTGTATCCCACTTGTGAAGTCATAGCCTATACTTCCAATGTTATCAAATCTAGTGACCAACTAAGTGTCAATGAGGTCACAAGTTACTCAATGACACATTAACAGCGTATTTCAATGCTGTTGGGTAGGGTCTGTAGTGAGGCCATTGATGTCCACATGCAGCAATTGTCAGTACTCGTCATTCGTCGGCTGTAACAGTGCAAATATGCAAGTTGGATTAGCATTATAATTTGACTCATGTTCACATCTTTACAAAAACAACACGAAACAAACATCATGTAATCATGGTGAGTTTTTCAGAAAATAACGAAGCTTAACCTAATTAATGATAATATATAAGTATCTAGGACTACTACTTCCACTTACATCTTGTGAATTCTAAAAACCACATTTGAAAGGGAAATATTATGTGATAGGCAAATTCCTATATTCATCATCCTAGCATTCTCTTTTTTCCCTTTTTATTTGAACAGATATTAACTATCACCAGAACACTAGAAATCACAATTTTTCAAATGGCTGCACAAAGCTGATAACCTCGCAAATGCACACCGAAGATGTAAGTCAGGAACGACAAAGCAAAATATTGTGCTCCTGGTGTTTCACATCAGGATTTTAAAAAAGGCTGTTGCGCTTTGTGTTTCAGATATTGTAGCGCTTTATCTGGAAGATGAACGATTCATTATTATAAATATTCTTATTTGGAAAATGGATAATTTGTCTCTACTACCCTGTTTGTTTGTTGTGAGAGTTCTTATGATAGCTGAAATTCATTGCCCTGTTCTTTTCTTCTAGAAGTTGATGGATATGATCATATGGCCTGCAATAAAGCATGTAATCAGTAAAGTGGTTTACAGCTTGGTTCCTTTATGTGTTTACAAATGATGCAACTGGATAACCACATTAATTAGGCACAGATTCAATGGGTATTTTGCTTAAGGAAGACTCCATCAGAAATTCTGGGCTATGATCAACCTTGCGTATACTCAGTGGGCATGTTTTGGACATCAGCTAACTTCTCCCCCACATCAAATCAAGTTGAGTCAAAATGCCCAATGGGTATGAACTTGTATGTTGCTGTTGGCAGACATGCAGTGGTGTATTTAGGGGGGGGGGGGCCATGGTGCCATGGCCCCCCCCCCCCTCAGGCCCAAAATTAACATGGAAGAGATAGGAAACGCCGCGGAGCGCCCCGTATTCACCCCATGTAATGGCCCCCCCCTTAGGCCATTTCTAGATAGCCCTGCAGACGTGCATTTTGTCGAGTCATAGTGACACTGTTCTTTCAGTGCAAATGAAAATTAAGGTGACTCAAGCATGGTAGTTTGATCATACAGATTTTTCTAAAATTTTGCACAGGTACTCTATGGGACCCATACATTCCAAAAATGAAAAATAAAAAAATTTCACCGACTCGTTTGGTTGCCATGGTAACAGCATGTTTGGCCTGATGACTGCTTAAAAGTTATAAATTGAGTTGTTGGTTATGTACCACAGAATATAGCATTACATGCATTTGTCACACAAAAATGTCAGAAATGTCTTCCCATGGATGTAAACCAGTACATTTGCCACAAATTTGAAGAAAAAGGTTAAAATACTTTTTTCTGTAAGAGCTCAAAGGGCACCAACACACTAATTAATTGCAGATTTTGCATGCATCAATTTTGGCAGTAATCAAATTTTAGGAAAACGATCATACAGATTTTTTTAAAAATTTGCATATATCATAAGCAGGTTATTGTCAAACAAATGTCCAAAAATAAAACAAATTCACCGAGTCTTTTTTTAACTGCAGTACCATGACAATGCCAATGTTAATTTAAAGAAATAAAGACAATTTTAGACACAGTAGACTGAAATTAGTTGAGAGAATTCTTTTGATAATGACAAGAAGCTGAAACTTTGAACCAACATAGAGTAGATGTTACTGCATTCAATAAAAAAATAATTATGCTTCTAGCTGTATTAGATCTCATTTAAATAGCAAATTACTGGCTGCCATGCTGTTAAAAAAAGAGAGCAGAAATGGTAACGTCACAACTTTTTCAGGGCCTGCAGCAGTGGTGACGCTATGTTGCTAGGCAACCAGGCTGCTCAGAAGTATGTGCAGTGTACCACGGTTGAGTCACCTTAAAGCATGTCACTGAATAATGAAGTGTTTATTCATTTGTCTTTCATATCAAAAAAAGAAAGTCTGAAATGAAAGCCTTTGTTATGCACAGTGCACTGACATGTACAACACATGTCACGTCTGTGGAGTGAGTGAAACATGAAACTGCACTGAGCAATTTGCTTTAGATTTGTCTTGTTCCATTGTGAAGCCTACAGTGTTTTCACATATATGATGCCTTAAATTATACAATAATGCTGTATTCCAAATGATGGCTGGATTGCCTGGCATATCAAAGCAACCCCAGCATATATTATTATAAGGGCTAGTCAAAGTCAAAGTCAAAAGTCAAAAATCTTTTATTTAACCAGGATGACCCATTCAGTGTACACTGGTTTCCAATGAGGTCCTGACACAGTAAGACACACATAATTTACAGAGGACGCACAAAAACACAAGAGTAGACACAATTATATACAAAGAACATAGATGTAAAGGTAAAAAATATAAATAGGATAAAACATATGTAAGGGTAAGAAATGGTAAAAGTAAATAGGACATTAAAACATAAGTAGTATACAGTTTTAAAAAACAGATCAATAAGGACCTCTATTGGATAAAATCTCATGTTTTAGCCTATTTTTAAAAACATGCACTGAGGTAGAATTTCTGACGGCCATGCTAAGTCCATTCCATGCTTTCACCCCTTGATAGATGAATGCCCTTTGGCCAGTGGCAGTTTTGCACTTAGGGATTAGCAAGTCTTTTCTGTGAGATCTTCTTGTGTTATGGCCATGACTAGAAAATGAGAACATCCTGGACAAATATGATGGAGAGGGTCCATTAATGCATTTATGACCACTTGACCAGTATTAGCCCTGGACCCCTGTGGGACAGGGGTCACGAATCCTCCCATTGCAAAATCACGAGATTTGAAGGACATGGTCTTGGAGAATGAAATTTTAACCCTTTATCGCTTTGTTTTGTATTAAATTGCTGGTACATTCAAAAAGTTCACCTGTTTTGCTACTGAGTGCACCTAGATTTTGATCTTCTTTATTCAATGGAATATATACATGTACAATATACCCTTGAACATGAAGAACTGGTTTCTATCCTTATACATTGGGAAAATGGCCACTTCTGATTGGTCCAAAGATGGTAATGTCACAACAAACGTCTATGACGTCATAGATAGTCCAAGTGACGTCACAATGGTGACATCACAATTCAAAGTGAGGCTGATGGCTGACATCTATAGTTTTTGATCATATCACTCATTTAAAAGTGATTTTTACTTTACTAATCTTTGTCGAATAGCTTTGAAAAGTAGTGCCGTCAGCATCGTTTTATGAGGGCTACCCAAGGCCAAAATTTCGTCAAATTTAGATAAAAATTGACTGCTTCAGAGCAAATCTCCTGACTCCATGTCAAAAACTCAAGATTTTCAATGGAACGATCCATGATCCATGCTCACCTGTATATAATTTACAAGTAGGTCACAACTTGAAAAGGTGTCATCAGCCAGCAACTGAAGTGAGGGGTCAAACTTAATTTAAAATTTAGTAGGTCAAACCACTAATTCTCAGGTGCTGAGCTTCACTCTAACCGCATTGGAACAGTGGACCTAATTTGATGTTCAAGGTCAACCCTTCTCAGGAAGCAGAATCCACAAAGCCCTGCATAATTGGAAAATTGTGTTTCATGCCCTGGTGGAGGTGAAGATCGTTTGCTCATGGTTGTCAATGTTTTATTTCTTTATAATATAACCTTTCCCTGATTATACATTACTGAGGTTGTAATGCTCTAAGATGGGATTATAGTTGTTTTTTTGTTTGTTTTTTTAAGTTTTAACTTTGACTTTTAATCTGAAGGAATAATCAGCTGCTTCTGGAAGTTTATTAGTCAATATTAATTATATTTCATTATTGTTAGGCTCATCACTTTGGCTTTTGTAATGATCTAGGGGGATTTTGACAACGTAAGCCATGCAAATCTAGATAGTAGTCACAGGATTATGCAGAATTGTTTGAGACTGATGCATAACTCACAGGCTTCCCAGCTTAAAGAATAAAGATCAAAACCTATTGTAATTCTTCCCCAGAATCTACTTCTCTCTGATGCCAGATTTAGGGTTTTGTTTAACCTATGCAGAAAAAAGCTGAACTTTCAAAAAGTAGTGACAAATAAAATCATATCAGCTCATATTGGATTAGCATATTCTGCTTCTACAATTAATAATATTTCATGGAGAGCCATTTGGTTGGATTAATGAATTAATTTACTGACTTTAGAGAATGTTAAGGACACAATGCAGAACCTTATTAACAAAGTTTGCTACTGGGTGTTATTAAACTATTTAAAGTGAAAAGGAAAACATTCATTAAGAAAGTATTATATCATCTAGAATTCATAAGATCATAACTGATGGGCGTTGAAACTTAACTTCAGAAGTGGTCTGAAATGTTGAAGAATCGTTTCATGATTTGCTTGAATTCAAAAATTTAATTGTTACATCAAAAGCACAAACTTACATAAGTGAGTCCAAAAATATCAGAGTCATTGAAAAATGACCACATTCAAGTCCATAACTCAAGAAGTTGGCATGAAATAACTGCAAAAGGGAACATTCTTTCCAAAAGAGATTGTTCATCATCGGTGGCAATCGCAGTTGTTAGGTTAAAAAGAGATTGTTTATGGGATTAATTAAAACTAAATGAGGGAAAATTGAGATTGCTTTTAAATCCTGAAAGAGATTTTAAGATTTTCCTGGACTGATTTATCACATCACCTTCAGAAAATCATTTAAAGGGTTTTCTTGAATCAGACAAGTGTAAATTAATTTAGAGATTGTTTAGAATTTATGGCAAGTGAGTTTGGGAGTTTTGTTGGAAGTTGACATTAAGAATTGACACCCCCCCCTCAGGTTTCATTGAAGAATTTTAGAACCCCCTATATGATTGATGAAGATTTTTAGTACCCTCCCCCCAGACATACAAAGCAATGCACCAACATATTGTTATGTATATGCACACATTCAACAATTGTGCATGCAGATTAGCAATATTTGCACGTATTTGCAAATGTTTTATGATTTTTCTTAAGTTCAAATTTCATAACCCCCTTAGACATGTTGTGAAAATTAGTACCCCCTCCCTTGAATGTTAGTAGGCCCCTTCAGGCAAACTCCGAATCCCACCCCTCCCCTCCCCAGTCGTAACTTCTGGACAGTCCCTTAAATGCCAAAAGAATCAAAGATTTAACCGAGCTATACCAAGTAATCTGAATTTTAAATGCTGAAAGAATTTTTTACTCGTGTAAAATTATATCAAGGTGATCGTTCCTTGGGTTAAATCAATTTCAGATTTGAAGCACTTGAGCAACACGTATACACATGTACATTCTTTCACCCTCTTCAGAACTAAGTAGTGAAGGTGTTAGTTTACTTTAGCAAGTGGTACATTGTAATTGCCACCAGTTAAGAAATATTCTCAACAGTAGTGTGATCTATACATGAGAATGAAGGACGTCCTTTTTGTTGCTTCAGAATGAAGACCGGCGTTTATATCTAGGTGTAAAAAGTCCATAAAGTACGTAGTTCATTCTGGGATGGAGAATGGGCTGCTATCTATCTATCTATGTATTTATCTTATCTATTTATCTACATTGTATCCAATATATATTTTTTTTTAATCTTCCTTAAACCAGCAACAGAGCAATTGTCTCATTTGAACCATGGAAGGTATCAGTAATGATTACTGATTAGGCCATGCTTCAACAATATCTTGTTTAGAGCAGGGCTAGGCTCTCAAAATTCTCAATAATAGGCCTACTTTCTTTTTTGCATTCTGACTTGAAGTCAATGAAGTTGATTTTATTTTGAAGTCCTGACTTACAAAGAGATATAGATAGATAGATAGATAGATGGATAGATAGATGGATAGATAGATAGATAGATAGATAGATAGATAGATAGATAGATAGATAGATAGATAGATAGATAGATAGATAGATAGATAGATAGATAGATAATTGATAGATAATTGATAGATTGATAGATAATAGATAGAATATCATTGTTTGATAGACTGGAAGATAATTCCGAATATTGAAAAACATCATTGGCAGTTTACCTTTTTGAACAATATGTTATGCAATGCCTTGCAGCCCGGCAATCAACAGGGCTTTGGTTAGTCCAAATTAAGCAGAGCCCAAACAAAACTGAATTTGAAGTCAAGAAGTTATTTCAGTTTTTTAACTCGGAAATAACATGAATGCATCAGTCAGGTTGACTTTATGTTGAGAAAGAAAATAAAGCAGATAGACAGTAGGCCTATAGGGGAGATTGGGGCATAACCACCCCCCTAAGACAAAATGTCTCACAGGATGATAATGACCAACACAATTAAGAACTCCAATTGGCAATATGACACACTCTTAGAGTACTTTCATATCCCCTACCTGCAGCATCAAATGACTCTCCCTTATAGCACAGGGATATGAAATAGTTTTTGGTACAAGGTGGGTGGTTATGCCCCATGCTCGGGACACAACCACCCACCCAATGGGGCATAACCCCTCCCCCAAGGTACCAGCAACAAAAATAACTGGAGGATTTCCATATCTGGTGGAAGAATACTATGTCCCTTTCTGCTGAAAATGCAGGTGCTCTTAACTTGAAAAGTACCAAACCATATCAGTGTCCTCACTTTTGCTATGGTAATGACTTCTGAGATATTTCTCTCCGGGACGCTCCTGCCAATACCAATCTTTTGGTTTTTCAAGACAGCCAAAATGACATAATTTATGTTAACCCTAGTTTCTCACACATTTCCAGTACCTCCAGTGAGTTAATGTAAAAATTTAGGGTAAATTATCATAAATCTGAATTACTCAATTTTCTATGAACTTTAAAGGCACAAAATAATAATTTCCTTTAAATATTCATGAAAAATTTAAAAAAAATTGTCTCAGGCTTGAAATATTTGTGCTTTCATGCAATTTCAGTCAATTATAGGCCTATAAATAGCCTATAAATAGCCATATTTGGCACCCACCCCTGGAGCCATGCTAAGGCAACAGCTATAACAAAACTAATTTTTAATATTGTTTTCTGAGGCCTCCAAAAACAATTATCTGCAGGGACAATTTTGAGATGGCCCTTTGTTTGGCTAAAAACAGGCAAAATGTGGTTTTCCCGCCAAAAACGAGGCTGAAATTTTGGCGGGAAAACCAGTTTTTCGCTATTTTTAGCCCAATAAGGGGCTATCTCAAAATTGTCCCACCACAAAATTGATTTTTTAGGCCTTAGAAAACAATATTAACAAGAAAATTGTTTTCGAAAAAAAATAGGGCGATTTTACTTTGCCACCTTAAGGTATTTTTGAAAAATCTAAGTTTCATTGTACATGATTTAAATGTATGTAATTTTCTAACATATCAACCATCAATCCACATCCATACAGGTAATAAAATCTGCCTGTATATGTACATTTATCTTGGTTTTTTGCTGTCTATCTCATCTGAGCTGCAAGTTTAAGTTCTGGTGGATTTCCCACAAAAAATTTAATTCAATAGTTTCAATTCTGAATTACTTTAACGCATACAGGGATATGCACAAAAGGTTATCAACATCACTTGCTTGGTTCTGCAGAGGTACCCTAAGCACAGAGCCTTAAATCTCCCACTGCTACGCTTCATTGTACAGAGGAAAAAGTGGGTCACATGCTCATGCAACAAAAACAGCTAATACAGTAGTGCCTGCATTTAAGTGAGACTAAAAAAGGTTTTTGTGCAGCTTTTATAGCGTGGTTAGCTGCACTAACATTAGAGGGGTGTTATTCAGCATAAAAGAAAGATAATATATCCAGTTTCAGGTCTGCATGCTCTTAATTGCATAAAAAGATGTGGCCTTAAATTGGGATTCTTCTGTATTTATTGGAAGTGCTTCTGCCCATACTTTGATGACGTTTTTGACCACCTGTTGGCAGATTTTCTTTCAGGGGTGATGAACATACTGAGGGCTCCTTGCAAAGAAAGAAAGTATTACAATACATAACAGCGATTGGCCTGTGCATCGCCCTAAAAATTAGTTTTGTTATAGCTGTTGCCATAGGGTGGCGCCAGGTGTAGGTGCCAAATATGGCTATTTATAAGAATAAGAATTAGAACAAGAATAAGAAGTTTTATTGGTCACGTGGTAGCACAGTACATGTGAAATTTTGGCTGGTCATTGAAATGGTACACTCAGTTAAATTACAGTTTGGAATATTAATTATCATCATATCAAAAAAAAATAAATAAATAAAAAATTTATTTATAGGCCTATAATGCCCTTAAATGGCATGAAAACAAAAATATTTCCAGCATGAGACAAAATATATTAATTTTCATTAACATTTTTAAGAAATAATCGTTCTGTGGCTTAAAACATCACAGGGAATTAAATAATTTGGAATTTTGGCAATTTTCGCCTTAATTTTTACATTAAGTCACTGGAGTACATTTTTGAAAACCCCCTCGTGTTTCTGTCACCCCCCCCCTACTGTATTTTTTCCAGGGGCGGGTGGTTATGCCCCATATTGGGGTAAAACAGCCACTATCCCTATTATCACTCATGACATGATTTAATGACAGTTAAATCCATTTTAAAAATTAGTCAGAATATGAACCAACACAATGCCTATCACTGATACCTTACATCTCCTTCATGTAGAATGCAATCACAAATACTGTCACATGTAAAAATAAGATGAAGCGGCTTAAAAAAGCTAAAAAACTAAACAAACTGAGCTGGTCAGTTTGATTCTGCCTTTTGCTTGCACCCCCTTTTATTAAAAAAGTTGTCTTTCACAAGTAAAATCACCTGCACTAACAATATTTTCACCATGTGGAACTAATTACCTGGAACCACTGGATGGGTGGTTATGTCCCTGGGGGTGGTTATGCCCCACTCTCCCCTACCTGTTTAGATTAGTTAGGCACCTCATTTTCGGGTTTTGACATGCTTTTTTCCAGTAAGATGCCTATTTAGATGTAATTTTTGTAAAATACTTAATAATCTGATTGTTTCTTTATATTACCCTAAGCAGGAGTTTAACGTGCAAGATTGTCAGTTATGCTATACCTGCATGCTTTCCTATGGGAAAAACAACAAAGTGAAGTTTAAATGAACTCAGAAATTATAAAATGCCGTGATTTAATATAGACTTTTATTCGACAACGGAATATCATGAAGATACATTTGTCATAAAAACATAAGAATAAAAATAAGTAATACGGCAAAAACAGAAGATATTTACAAAAGTGGCATAGTGACTAGATCTATATACAAAAGAGGTATAGCAATACATCTACGAATAGGAGCAGTTATAGTATTGCATTGCTATTATGTTAATTTTAAAAATATTTATACTTTTATATTTTATGATATATATATTAAATATTTTGATATCATATAATGAATGATTATAGGCGAGTTGAAATTAAAATTTGTCATATATGTTTTGCAATAAAGTAATTGCAGAAGACAAGGTTCAGATTATTAAATGTTAATTACATAAAATGATATTTCAAAATTAATGCAATAAATGAATTGAAGACAGTATCGAGTAAGTATATATAATAAATATACATGAAATAGGCAGAACGTACCAATATATATACAAATTATAAAATAGAGATATTAATTTGCACCTTAAGGAAATCACATTTATGGTTAGCACCAGTCATGCACCAAACAGTAAGAGACTAACACAGACAATTGACAGGATGGAGTTGACACAAACACAAAACACAGACAATTGACAGGACGGAGTTGACACAAACACAAATCATATATATATACACAATTATCCATTCATCAGAAAATAAATAAAACCATAGCACTAAGTGGAGTACATATACATATATACAAAGCAAAAACAGTACCAATAAATTGCCAATCGCTAACAAGATTAACGAAGGTCATACCAAAAAGGTGTATCAAGTATTCTCATCACTGAATGAAGAATTCAAGTAATGACCAAGTGCTACATTTACATAAAGTAATGCTTGACATTATTTTGAGGAATTGCTGATTCTGACTAGATATTACAAACCCGGGGATAAGGTTCGATGTACTATCTATTAATATATGTATTCAAATCTTGGCTTCTACTGGGCCCAGATCAGTGATTCAAACAGGAAATTTGATTATGTGTAAAAAGCAACATACCAGAGTGGCATGAAAGGGTTTTGAGCAAATTTCTTTTATAAAAGTAAACATTTCTTACAAAGTGAGCTTGCCTGCGCCCTCTCCTACCCTTGTGGCTTTGTGGCTTCACTCTAAAAAAATTCAGACAAAATTGGCTTTTTAGATTCAAAATGGTTTTTTGAAAAACCAAATTTCAATGCAAAAAACTAACATGGATTTCAATGCAAAACCAACATGGATTTTTAAAAAAATCCATATTGGTTTTGCATTGAAATTTGGTTTTTCAAAAAACCATTTTGAATCTAAAAAACCAATTTTGTCCCGACATTTTTTAGAGTGTTCGGTCATTGTAGAGGGTCACGCAATCTGGGACAATTACCCTCAGGTGCTAATTGGATAATTGCTCGGATTCAAGGTCAGAAAATGTGGGTTCGTATCAGAGTTGATAGGCCTCAACTCGGATTTGCTCTAAAGGGGTGTTCAAGTAATGGATTAAATCTCTCTCGTTATATATGTACTGAGTGCCATTAAAAACGCAACATCGCAAAATGGCAAAAAAATGGTGCTTTCTCTCAATATGTTACAATGAAATTTTGCACACCCTTAAGCCTGGTTCACATCTATGCGATTTAAATTGAGACTTGTGTGCGTCAAGGTGAGAGAGCCATCTCTGCAATCCCTGTGCATTCAACCATGAAAAGCCTGGGTGCAGTTGGGGTCCAGTGTGCGATGCAACTGCAGCACCTCACGTTGTGCGAGTGATTTTATAAATATTCTTGATTCACTTCAGTCTCTTGTGGCACTGAGACACAAACTGTTGTCAAGGCGACATACACAGGACGGTAATTAGACACAATGCTGCTTGGCAACGCTCAAATAAACACAGAATGCACGTGGACAGCACGCACACAACAAGCGTTCTGGACACGAAGTTCACGCAACTTGTCATTATCATGTATCCATGGCGACACATAGTATACGCACGTCAGGTATATGTGTACACTGTGAAGTATGTGCGATGTATTTGTGCAGCCTGGGTCCAATCAGTGGCAATTCTGACGCAGACCTGTCACCAGAAAAAATTTGACCTTCCAAATTTTTTTTTCTGACCCAACGTCCAGTCTGTGATTACCTGTGTCACGCTTCAGTAGGCAGCGTCCACCTTACTTCATGCTGCGTCCCTAATTGACAGTGGTCCACGTGCAGTCAGGGACAGGAGGTGACAGGCCAGAGTGCCTGACGCAGACCTGTCACAATTAGTAATCGCCAAGGTGTGAACGGGGCTTTATAAGTCGTTTTCATAAAAACTTATAGATTTGTTAACTTTAGCAAACTTTTTCGTCAAATTAAATCTTCGTGACTATTGTTGAAAATACAAGCCACACAATTTCAAGATCCTGTGATGATTAATTTCCATATCTTTGCTGTTCTTTCCATAAGGTTGTTTTATTAGTCAGGATAGTTCATCATTTTCCTTGCTTGATGAGATTGTAAAAAGTGATGTTTGTTCCAACCATTACCAAAGCACAGTCCATGAACTGATGTTCAAAAAGAACTCACTAAAATGAGTCGTGTCACTTGTGTGTAACGAAAAGTCAACCCTTTTTCAAGATTTCTTTGCAAAATTGCTTTTAAGGTCATACAGACTCAGACTCAGACTCAGACTCAGACTCTTTTATTTTTTGCTCACACAATAACATAAAAAAGAAATTTCAAACAACCACAATAAACCAAGAGCAAAGGGACCCTCGATGGCAAAAACATTGCCGCTGCTGAGGGGCCCCATTGTTTGAAAAGTAATATATCAAGGCACAGTAGACAGCAATATACTTTTCAAATTAATTTTGGAGGTAAAAGTAGAAAAAGGAAGAGGCATATATTGAATATTTAAATCTAATTGGTAGTACAGGGCTGATGGGCGGAGACAAGAGGGTATGCTGCTGTGAACAAAGCACTATTAGCGATTAATCAAGTTCTGTTACATATATAGCAATGAGGAATTGAACAATTTGGATCATAATTTTCTAATAATCTAATTTTGATGTAGTTCTTGTATTCATTAAAACTATGCGTACAAAAATTAAAGTCTTGAAATTCTCTTGCATGTTATTGAATAATTTTGTAAATTTATATTTTATTCCATTCCTTGCAAACTCATGTCTCACAGCAGGCAGCAGCAAAACAGAAGCATGTCTTGTATTATAATCATGTCTTGTCAAATTTAGTCCCGGACTGACAATCTCTTGAAAATATTTGGGCACAGGCCCTTTTATAAATCGATAACATAGTTTGTAGTCATGCAGTGCACATATATCTTCTAATTTTAAAATATTCAACCGCTTAAAGAGGACATTCGTATGAGCATTAAATTTGCTATTGGTGATAATTCTTACAGCTTTTTTTTGCAATTTGAATAAAATGTTAGAACGCCAGCCCCAGAGAGTTATGCCATAATTGAAGTATGAGGAAATTAAAGCGTTATAGATATTAAGCAAAGCATCAGCAGGTAGGGTATTCTTCAAACGACATAAAATGCCTATTGTTCTACTAATCTTTTTCGATATAGTAGTGATATGTCCTTTCCAATTTAAATTTTTGTCCAAAACTAATCCTAAGAAATTAAATTCATTAACAAATTCAACTTTGGTGTTATCAATCAGAATATCAGGAGGAGTTGTCTGTCTTTGGGGTGTATGGAAAAGCATAGCCTTTGTCTTACTAACATTTAGTGAAAGTTTATTCAATTTTAACCATTTATCAATTAGATTTAATTCTTTATTTATGTCATTCTTCACTGAGAGATAGTTAGTATAATTCAAAGAAGCAAAAAGAGTTGTATCGTCTGCATAAATTATTGGCGTGAGGCATTTGGTAATGCTCGGAAGATCATTAAGATAGATGATAAATAATAACGGGCCTAATATAGAGCCCTGTGGGACTCCACATTTAATTCTCATCAAGTTTGATTTAGTACCATTCATTTCGACATATTGGAATCTATTGCTAAGATAGCTTTCCATTAATTGATATGAAGTCGAATTAAACCCATAGGATTTTAATTTATGCAGTAAAATTGTGTGATCCAGTGTGTCAAAGGCCTTTGAAAGATCCATGAAAATAGTAATAGGTATATTATTCTGATCCATTTCTAAAATTATCTTATCAACTAGCTCCATTGCTGCAAATTCTGTAGAATGATTTGACCGAAAACCATATTGACTAGGAAAAAAAATATTATGTCGATCAAAGTGGTGATATATCTGATCATACATTATTCGTTCAAAGACCTTTGACACACTAGGAAGCACCGAGACCGGACGATAATTATCAAATAGGTAATTTTCTTTCTTTTTGTATAACGGAGTATCTTTTGCGATTTTAAGTTTATTAGGAAAATGTCCTGAATGGAAAGACTGATTTATGAGTGTCATCAAAGGCAGTGCTATTTCATTTTTAATATGTTTAAGTAATTTATTGGAGATTCTATCTTGACCCGCACTGGTTTTTGGCTTAAGTGAGTCGATTGCTTTTATGACTGTGCTCTTATCAACTGGACTAAAATAAAATGGTGTTTCCACTGGAGTTTTCAAAAAGTCCTTAAATGATTCATTTACTGGTAAAACAATATCCTCTGACAACTTTGGGCCTATATTTATGAAATATTTATTAAATTCATTAGTGATTATATTAATATCAGACTGTAAATGATTATTAATGAGAAATTCCTTTGGATAATCATTTGAGTTTTTTGTTCTATTCATTATATTATTAATTGTTGACCATGTTTTTTTCATATCACATTTAAACCTAGCGAAACAATTAGAAAAATACTGTTTCTTTGCTAAACGAATGGTTTTTTGAAGGATCTTTGAGTAAGTTTTGAAATTAGTCAGAGTACTTTGGTATTGAAAACTATTTTGTGACAATGATTTCAATTTAACATAAAGCTTATCTTTATAGGAAATAGACTTGAGTATGGCATTAGTCATCATTTAGCTTTCTTATGTTTATATTTATTAAATCTTACAAACTTCACCGGAAAGTGTTTTTCTATATAATGAGACAAAATATCATTGAAAGCATTATAGCTCTCTTCAACATTAGTTGGAGTAAGCCTCCTAAATTTCTCACATGCCTCTAAGCTGCTAATATCCTTTTTAAAATTTTCATAATTTTCTCGAGTTTCAGGAAAAACTTTAACAAATCTGTCCTGACATTTGTCGCTGTTTAAAAAATCAAGAGAAATAAAATAAGGAAAATGATCTGAAATATGCTTTAATAGTACCCTAGCTGTTGTGGGTGAATAATCATCTGACAATTTAACAAAAAAGTTATCTATTAACGTACCACGTTGTTGAGAAAGACGTGTTGGAACAGTAATTTTTGGTATGTATCCATTAGCTATGACATTATCAAGAAAATCATTTATAGCATTATTTTCTTTATATTTCAAAAGATTGATATTGAAATCTCCTGTTAGAACTACATATTTATTATTTCTTAATTGATTAAAAATGGAAGCTAAGTCATCTATAAAATTAATGATATGTTCATGGTTTGGTCTTGGAGGTCTATAAAAGTTTCCCAGAATCAACTTTTTTTTGACACCATATTTATCTGTAACATAAATCTCTATGACCTGGCCATCCAAAACTCAGAGTTGACATCCAAATTAAAATATTTAAATTCATATAGCTCACGAAGATAAATAGCAACTCCACTATGTGCACTGCATGACTTACCAAGCGATATGAGATTATAACCCGGGAGTTTAAATAAGGATAGGTCGCTGTCTGCTGTGAGCCAGGTTTCCTGCAAGCAAATGGCATCAATATTACTGCTAGAATCATTACACAAGTTTTCAGCAATTCAAATTTAGCATTTAATGATTGAAAATTTAGACTGATAATTTTAAAATGGTTTCTCTTCGAATTAAGTAAATGAATAAAATCTTCATCATTATTATATGGAGAATGTTGAAATAAATTTGGTTCACAGTCAGCATCCCCCTCATCATCGGCCACATCACGCTCCATCAAATCAACAAGGGAAAAATTTCCCTCAAAAGTTGGTAGACTTTCTGTCATGTATTTGTGTCAAAGGAAAGAAATTGCCATCCACTGTGCCTGAAAACGTATAATTAATAAGGTATATGAGGAGTAAGTGAGTAGATTTAAATGCAGAATAACAATCGAGCTTGTCTGAAAGCATTATGATTAAAGAAACATTTAAATAACACATTTCAAGAAAATAACTGATAAACATGATTACAAACAGAACATGAGGTCGGTGCCAAATTCGATATTTACTGAGCTACCAGAACTTTGAAAATTTTGTTCAGTGTATCATTGGAAGGACAGTGTCCCAGATTTCTTGAGAAATTCTCGAGTCTCGTGCACTAGACCATGACCATTCTCGAGAGTCACGATCGAGAGTCGTTGGAAACACTGGTCTTTCCAGTGGGTATTCTTATTGAAGGGTCTGGATGGCATACACAACTTTTTTGGCATTCTCATAGGTGGATTTGAAGAGGTGACACTGTTTCTCTTATGGCTTACACAACTTTTTTGGCATTCTCATAGGTGGATTTGAAGAGGTGATACTGTTTCTCTTATGGCTTACAAAACTTTTTTGGCATTTTCATAGCGTAAAAAAGTTATTCACAATTAATGAGAGGGACCTCATGCTTGCCTAAAAATCTCATAAAAATTTGTAGCACAGCACTTAAAAGTTACTTTTCTTGGGATTTTAGTCCTTTAACACAAAATATTATTGATTTCATACTTTGGCATGTTATTAAGTCAGTTGAAGCCAATTTAAACACTATTTTTGCTAGAAAGGTCAGAATGACATCAACAAGTTGCGTCAACCACTTTTTGCTGGAACCAACAGCAGTAATCAACACGATATTCAAATATAATTACTCTCAATAATCGCCAAGTGGTGCCTGCATGTTAAGGTGTTTGGTAAAATTTTTTGAATGCCTTTTTTATGCTGCAGAAGTTGCAAAGCCAATTCTTGGCATTACCTGGGTGGAAGGAGTAAATTGTAACTTTAAATATGACTGCATTTTTGACCAGATAGGCACACAACTATAAATAAATGTGGTGTGTGAGTACATTTTACTATATTTGAGTAGTTTAAGACATGTTAATTACCAGTATATTGGAGTTATATGACCTTATAGAACCTGCAACCTATATGTAAAAACCCCAAAGAATAAGGGCCTTATTTTCATCAAAACATAATTTTTGGAGGTTCATTTATGTTCACAGTGCCTGCTACAACCATATCTGTTAGGAAGATTCATCAATACTCCAAATTAGATGAAATTCAGAAAATAAAACACAACTTCTAGAAAATTTCATATACAATTTGGTCGTAAAAAAAACCTAATCTCAAAAACTATACAAAAATGGGCTCTACCAATATAAACTGCTTGTAACCAATTTAGATGGGCAAATGAAGTTTGATTTTCATCGCATTATCTTGAGAACTTTTTGAGATTAAGTTTTTTTTACGGGGCTACGTATGTTTTTGACATGTCCTGAACTGACAGGACCATCATTAGTAAGCTTTTCTATTTTATCGTTTTAACACATGATACAGACAATCAAAGCTAAAGTAAGTCCCATTTTTGTTGTCACCCAAAATCGGCAATTCTTGCCTGTTTTTTGTCCTATTTTAGTTATTCGTACCTAGGAAGTGTAGTTACACACCACAAAAGTGATATTATTATGAAAGCCAACTATTTTCTGCATTAGATAAAGCAAGTTTCGTCCAGATATCTGCATTTTTGGCGACACAGGATTTTTTTTACACTGATGACACATAAATGTAACTCAGTGCTTGAACTGTGTCCTATGTCCTCCGGGTGCTGTTCGAATTTTTCTGTCCAATTTACATTCAGGATAGTTGACATTTTCTCAAGGTTTGCTTTGTTGTAGAGTAGCGCGGGGTATGCAGCCCCCCTTAACTTCGAGGTGCGATTTGATTATTTCTTGGGGTTCTTCTATCATTTTTAAGGCATTCTATTCACTTTTTCTGAATTTCAGAGTTTTTCTGTTCATACATTTAGTTTTTAATATTTTTTGCCCTGTTTTAATTTCGGCCAAATTTTTTCAATTTCAATTATTATTCTATCAAGATTTAAGGTAAAGTACACATTATGAAATGGTTCCTGAAGCAGCTTCGAGGCCTCAGTGAAGATGCCCCATACCATGTGGGGCCTCTCGCCCCAAACTCACATATTTTACTTTGACCTCTATATTTTGAGCTAAAATTCAAACAAATATGACCCAAATTATATTTATGCAATGGTCACAAAGTGAAGCAATGCAGATATCCATATACTTTTAAAAATTTCTAAAGTTATTTCTGACAGCCACTTTCAAAGAATTAATCAAAGTTACAAAAACCATGCACCTTTTTTTGTTTCTTTAATTATTTCTATGGTTTGGTGCTGTTTGCCCTGAAAATTTGTGATGTCACCTAAAAAGCCTCTAGCTTCAATCCTATCAATAAGAAAAAGCACCAAAAATGTAAGTTTAGATATAACCCTGGGGTGGCTTCTCACCTAACCCGGGCTTTTTGCCCCGACCCACTCTATATCTTCTTCATTCTTGGGAGTGATGCTGGTTGAATGTAGCAGTTTTAATTGAAGAGCAGTACAGAATGGTCACTTTCGCCAAGAGGGCTCTGGTATTGTAGATCTGACACCATGATTGTTAAGCTTTCTCCAGGTGGGCTCTTTTACATATGCTGATGCAGGTAGGCATCCCTGATGATTTCGATGAATTTATGTTTGTCGCTTTCTATATCTTTATGGGTTGTCCAATTTATGTCTCTGTAGTTGAAGTTTCCCACAATTAAATAGTAGCTGCAGGGTCATTCCATGCCAAATCACCCAGAGCCTCCCACCTGACCCTCTCAGATTTTGTTGAAAAAATTCACACATATTCTAAAATCTATATCACTGGTGGATCCCAAATTTCAGTTGCCTATCACTAATAGTTTAAAAGTTATGACCTATAACGTAAGAGGGGGTATTTTCTGAAAAATTGCAAGTCTGATTTATGACAGTTTTGAGATTGGCATTTCTCAAATCAGAACAGGGCGTGGGTTGGCGGCCGGGTGGGTGGGCGGCCGGGTGGTTGGGCGGCCGGGCGGTCGGGTGGGCGGTGTCCTACTTTGTGTATTGGCCTCTGTGCCAAAACTACTATTACACCTATACATATGAAATTTGACACATGAATGGGTCTTATAGTGTTAACATGCCTTTTGGAATTCACATATACACAATGGCCACAGTTTTTGTAAAATATTGATAATTCGGAAAAATTTATTTTTTTCGTTTCCGGACCAAAACTTGGAAACTGTTATACCTACCGGCATGAAAATTTACCATAACATTTAGTTGTGCCTTTTGGGGGTCTAAATGCTCTTACTAAAATTGATTACAAACAATTCATCAAAAATGTAAAAAAATGGGTTTTTTTCAACCCTCCGTAATTCCATCAATTTTGGGCTTAGACTTTTGAAATTTAGCAATTAGTTGTCTAAAATATAGCCCTTTAAACTACTTGAATCATTTAGAGGGTACATCTAACGAGTTTTGCATAAAAACCAAAATACTTAAAAAAAATGTAAAATTGTTTACATTTTTCTTGAACTTTGGTCTCTCACATCAAAGCAGTTACAACTTTATTGGTAAAAACCAAAAGGTTTTTTTGCTAAACTTATCAAAAGGAACTTTTATGGCCATTATGTAGTTTATGCAATTTTTTAGGCCGACAGAACAAGTTTAAAATTCACAAAAATGTGAAAATACCGACTTCCTGACCACAGTGAGCCTGAACCATCTTTGGGGTTAAAAAAATGGCCCAGCATAACCATAGGTGCTGTTACGTAGCTTAAGGTCAGACGGACAAGCAGATGTAAAGAACTAAAAAATCTGTTGGGAATTTTTTGAGATATCACATTTTTTAACTTTCTGACTTATCACATCCAATTTTTGGCAACACAAGTCATGTAGAAAGTCTTCTTAATGAACACTGGCTTTGCAAAAGCTATTTCAAGAATAGAAAATATCATTTAGAAGAAATAATAATCCTTTCTTTGAAAATGAAAATACATTCAGTAGCATGTATTATCAGTTAGGTGAGACAAACTCATGCATGCATTCATTTCCAAGTACAGTGTGAATTTTTCATAAGAATTGCAAAAATTAACATGCTCAATCATTCCATTGGCTGTAGTAGGAAATCTTACAAAACATATGTGCATACATGTTTGATAGAGCTCTGGTAAAATAATTCTGGTCCTGTCAATTAGGAAGGTAAGGGGAAAAACATTATTGCGATTTTGTGACAACAAACAACCAGTGTTAGTTAAATAATCTAACCATACTTGTGTAACTTACTGTTTGAATCCAATACATTGGAATACTCACAACTTTTTGAGTATATGAACATGCATAGTGTACTGTCATTAGCTGCAACTTGATCAGTACAGGATTAATATAAGAAATAGATATACCTTGATATTATGAATAGCTTGCATATAGGTATATCTAATAAATGTCTATTTGAAGTTGCAACCCTGTGCATTGCCCGAAATCAAATCCATTTACCAAACTTGAAAATATTCTTATTCCTTCAATGAAATCAGAGTGAACAGAACTCAGAGAGAACTGACTAAAATTACGATTCAAAAGCTATTAAAGCAATTGAATACTTCTTCTTTAGTACCCACTGTGTAATGCAGACACACATGCATACATCATAGATATCTTTAAAAACCATGTATGTCATAAAGGATGATAAAAATATATGGCTATTTTTGGATAAGTCTATAACTCAAATTCCATTTTATTTTCTAGAAAAAACTATAAAATAATTAGTTTTAAACTATTTGCTAATGTAGATATTGTATTATTTCTTTCACAAAGTCACAGGCAAAGGCAGCAATGCTATTTAGTGTTTGTCACATACTTCTTATGAATATGCAATGAAGTTTATCACACACAACCTGAAAATGTGACTTATCCTAATAATTATAACATTCTGTATTTCAATGGTTATCTAAAAGACAATGATATATATTGTTTTGATGCTCCATCATTTTAAATTGTAATTTGCACCCTGGTTTGAAGGAATATTGCCTTGCAGCATAAAGGAGTGTGACAGAGAAGAAATGGAAAAACTGCAATATCTCAAAGAATTCCCAACAGATTTTTTTGTTCTTTACATCTGCTTGTTCGTCTGACCTTCAGCTACGTTATGGCGCCTATGGTTATGCTGGGCCATTTTTTTAACCCCAAAGATGGTTCGGGCTCACTGTGTGACCATTTTGAGTCTAACAAAGTCATGCTATGTTCTTGAATAAGAACAAAATGAATAAACATGAATGAAATACATGTTTTTCTTGTATATATCTATTAAACCATCTGATATTTGAATATGAAAAGACAGAAATTGCTGAAAATAGGCAAAAAACTGTAGACCTTTGAATTGTCACATTTTAGTCAAATTTGCATCTTGGTTACTCACAGTGTCATACAACGTGTCCCAAATATAACTTGTTATCACATTCTTCTTCAGAATTTATGTAGTTAAATATAATAAATTATGTATAAATATATAAATATATAGACAAATATGCTTTATGCACATAGTTCTGACTCATGGGGTTTACCATTTAAAACTTTTGATAAGAATTCTCAAAACCCCCACTTATTACCCTTTTGCTCAAATATAACCTCAGTGATGTAAATTAAAAAAAGAAATTAAGTAATATCAGCCTGCTTTTGTTCAGATAATATTACATGAAAACTAAACGTGATCATATCATGATGGGCTCAGAAACAATGCCACTAAATACAGGGTTATTTGGCATTTTACTTGGCATGCTGATTTCTATGGATTTCAGCACTTAATTGTATACCAAAGATATTATTCTGTATCTTAATTAATTACAAAACTCATCTCAAGCATATTTTAGCACCTTGAAAAGAACAAGTGTCAACCCTTGGAGTAACTAGCCCAACCATTGTTGGGGAGGGAGGGGGTGCAGCTTTTATTGAATGGGCATTATGCAACATGATGTCACTAATCCCCTCCAATGACCAAACCCAATAACAAAGGGGAGGGAAGCTAAAAGCACTTGCATGGCACCCTCATCTTTCTAACAAAATTCCTTTTTTTTTCTAAGAAATGTGTTCAAACTGAATTGGTAACCTTAGTTTTTTGTCTTTTTAAAAACATAATTAAATTTCAAATTTAAATCAGAATTATAGGCCAAGTAGAGGCTGAGATATGACTTTTTATATCCCATGCAGTATCTGTAGGCCAAGATATTATACATTGTTTTTAGTTATATATTTAAAATAGATAGATTGCATAGGCAGACAGCCAATAATAATAGATAGATAGATAGATAGATAGATAGATAGATAAATAGATAGATAAATAGATAGATAGATAGATAGATAGATAGATAGATAGATAGATAGATAGATAGATAGATAGATAGATGGATAGTTGTTTAAATGATTGAAGATTGTTTGAATGAATGATTAATTGATCGATTGTTAAAAAAATCCATGTTGGTTTTTTGCATTGAAATTTGGTTTTTCAAAAAACTATTTTGAATCTAAAAAACCAGTTCTGTCTGAATTTTTTTAGAGTGTAGAAATACTGCTTTACGGCTCAACAAAGTTCACCATCCCTCCCCTGCAAATTTTCACGATGTCTAGAGTTGACTTTTTCAACAGCATGTGACAGCATGATATCTCATCGAAAATATTCCTAAAATCGATTATACTAGTTCTACTTATCCGGTCTTGTTATGAGAAAGTTAACAGACCTTGCAAAGCTACATCAGCCTTGTAATAATAGCCATTTATAAATGTGAGGCGTTATGGTGGGGACAATACCGTTATGGTTGGGACACTTTCATCTTCACATTGTTGTATGAAAAGTTTTCTGAGTGGCTGAAAAACCTGAAGTGCAATAAACTGTGCATGGGTAAAGCAAACTCAGTTGGAGAATATATATCTTGCCAAAACATTTATGAGGGAAGCACTGGCTAAGAGTTTACCTAGTAGTTTTAACTGTTATGGTTGGGACACACAAAAATGGGTTAGCAAAGATGCTTTTATCAGCTATTTAGTTCATAAGTAGTGGCAAAAAGATATTCCATTGTAAGAATCAATGCATACACAATCTTTATACAAAGAAATAGCCTCCTATGTTTTATTTATTCTTCGCATAAAGCTAAAGCAGACAGCACTCTCAAAATGTTGAATTTTTGCCTCATCAGGGTACTCATTTTGCACAATTGCATGTTTCTGTGCCTAATTTTAGGTTTTAAAGGATCAAAACACTCTTGCCCCCTGTAGTAATACTGTATGAATGCTTTGGAATACAACATTGCTGAAAAATGTGGGCATTATTTTTCATTGATAAGAATAAAATGCTTTTGAGGATGTCACGCTAAAATCATGCATTTTCAGCACATTTTCGTGAACGTTTTGTCCTATATCCCCCCCCCCCAAAGTTTCATGGTCCTGGATTTTGCTAATTTTGTAAAGAAATCCTTAATATTTTGTCAGTGTTATATATCTTCCTTAAGTTGCCAATTACCAAAAAGAGAACACATTAACTTCTTCTGCTCTTTTTTAAAAAATTTTTTTTAGACATTTCACAATTTCCTTGCAGCATCTATTTCACTGGATTCTAGATCCCAGATTTTCCTATTTTTGCAAAGAAATGCTAAAATTTTTCAGTTATATCTTCCGTTAATTTCTCTGATTTGCCTTCCAATAAAAGTAATTTCCTTGGCGATTTTAAACATTTCCCAACTTTTCAGCATTTTCACCATATTATTCAGACATATTTCTAAATATTATTAATAATTTAGGGACAACAACAAAAGGAATGAGATTCTTCTGAAAGAATCTTTTAACAGTGTACAATTTGGACAAGCAAAAAGTTGTTGGTAGCGATACAAATTTTGGGGAAATGTCTTGATGGTTTGCCCCCCCCCCCCCGCCTGGAAAAAATCCTGAATATGCCGCTGGGATGTTTGGATAACTGTCACTCCATTGCACCCCGAAATATGCTGACCAGTCAACCCTGAAGGCCCATTGACATCTATGAACTGAGGTGTTAGTCAGGTTGTTACCTAGCAAATGGAAGGCTGCACAAAGATATATAGAAAGACATTTATAAATATTTCAAAAGCGTAGTTCATCGGCCCATGGTCAATTGGTCATCCAGGTCTTATAATACCCCCTATTTTCAGGTATTTTCATCCGGAACCATGTTTGAAATGGTCCAAAACTTTTATGAGCCGAGGTATCCTTAAATATTTTCCTCTATGTGGACCTTTGTGGTCACCTGGGCCTATTTTGGATGGCTGTGTCAATCATCCTTCACCTCATTGCAGTGTCCTCCTCCTGTCCTAATTAGCCTACCAATTGTATAAATACAGGATCTGAAGCCCCAATCATCCATCCATCCAGACATGCTACATACACATGGTGAGTTTATTTCTATCAACACCTTTGCTATTGAATTGTTGAACCTGTGATGTCAGCAGAGAAGCACCTTGGTTTCCTCGTTTGTAATTTCTTTTTTAATGGAAGGGTTTGTTAAATGTTTACACTCAACTGACCGAGTGGGAGTCAAGAGTGGATCCTTGAAAGGGAGGGTCCAGCTGCCTTCAGGGCTGTGTGACCTGTCCCGTCTCCCCTCTCAAGACAGAGCCAGAGAGGGGAGACGGGACAGGTCACACAGCCCTTCAAGAATCCCTACCGGGTATAAGATGCAAAAATCATGGGTGACATGCTCACACCTGCAACAGCTAAAAACTCCTCCCCTAGCGATGATACTCACCTAAACTATCCACCTATCCTTATTGATCTATCCTGTCCTTCTGATAACAGCAAATAACAGTGAAACAGCTCCCTTATTTACGTTTCCTGCCTCTACTGTTTTTCTCCACCAGGGCCGCATGAATCTCCATTGTAGTTCACTGACTGCTCACGCCAGAGGCTGGCGCCACAGTCTCTCTTCCCGCCAAAACCATCTACACACTCCAGTGTCACCTGCTTTCCATGCCTGCACACTGGCTGACCCACTTCTACTCATCGTATCTTTGTCATCTTACCCTCATTTTAAAGATTTTCATCATTTCCCTGTCCATATTTCCACTGCCATCACTGGCAATCTACCTCTTCATTTTCACATATAATGGGGGGTCGGGAGGGGGGGCGCTCCATTCCCCCTAAAAATTCCCCTCAATGGCTATGTCTATAAGTAATATTTCAATACTCTTCAACCCTGCCAAGGTTCACTACGACAGCTAAGAGGCAACAATTAGGCCAAAACCAATCCGCCTGTTTCATCAATGTGTACATTGCTCACATTAGGCGTACCAGACAGATTCCACATCTGCATCTGCCATTATCGTTTGTTGGGGGGGGGGGTCTTCATCCCCCTAAACATGTGCCTCAATGGGCATTACTAGTATACATATATTCTAATAAATAGGTCACAAGGGCAAAGCGACAAAAGAGAGTGACCTTCCCAGAAGATGACAGATTAGTAACTATCCATCCCATAACACCGACTAGAAGCAAAAAACCGACAAGAAGAGGCAAAAAAAAAAACAAAAAAAAAACATTAATATCCTATACTGCAACATAAATGGGGTGAGAGGAAAAATTCTCAGCCTGAAAACACTGATGGGAGCAGAGAAGACTGACATCGCCCTCATCACTGAAACTAAGAGCCAACCCCCTGCCCTGGAAGGGTTCACATGGTACTCAAAACAAAGAGGGATAAAAAACGGTGGTGGTGTGGCCATTGCTGTCAAGGATACGATTGGAGTCAAAGTGAACCAGATAGAAGACGAAGAAATGGGCGATGAAACAGAAATCATCTGGATAGAACTATCAACGCAGCGTGGGGAGAGGATCTACATAGCAATCTTCTACGGACCCCAAGAAAATATCCCGAGGGAAAGAGTGGAGGCAATTTACGAAGACCTAAAAACCCAAGTAGCCATCAAGAATGCCAAAGGAGCGGTCATACTCGCGGGAGACTTCAATGCAAAACTAGAGATAAGGGACCACCGGGCAACACAGAATATCTCCAGAAACGGCAGAATACTTCAACAACTTCTTGATGACTCGGGACTCCATGCTTTAAACCACATGTCAACGACAGGAATGTGGACAAGGGTAAACAGACATAACCCTGAAGAAAAGTCCATCATAGCCTACATCATAGCCAACGGTAGGGGCACAGCAAGGATATGTGATATAGAAATTGATGAAATAGGAGCAAGGAGACTAAACAACAAAGGGAAAGAAACGGACCACAACACAATCACATTTAAAGTGGAAATAATGGTGAAACACCAGAGAAAGAAAATCAAAAAATGGAACATAAGAGCCGAGACAGACTGGAATAAATACAATGAAAAACTCGCAGAACTCGTGGGAAACAAGAGGCCCTCGTGTGAAGAAATGTCAGAGAAGATAAGGAAAGCACTCAGGGAAACTGTAGGCCAGAAAACGATCACCATTGGGGGAAGGAAGAAAATGGAGCATGCAGAAATAAAACTGTTAAGAGAGGAGAAGAAGATGAGAAAAAGGAAAATGGAGGCGGCACCCCCGGACAAGAAAAAAGAATGCCTGGAAGAATACTACAAGGCACAACAAAAACTGAGAAGGGCAGCTGAAAAACAGGAGCAACAAAGGATAAAAGACATTCTGGAAAAAATTGCAAAAAGTAAGGACCCAAACATGATTTGGGAAATAAGGAAAAGACTCCTCGGGAAGAAGAGAGAGGACTTCGATACTGTAGACGAACAAGGGCAGAAAATAGGAAACCCAGAACTGGCCAAGGAACACATTGCAAGCTACTACGAAAACCTATACAGAGCAAGGGAGGAAGAAGAAGCTGGTAAAATGTGGACAGAATTGATACTCCAAGAGAACAGAACGAGAGAGGAAGAAATTTGCAGAATGGCCAACTTGGAAAACATAAGGAGCAGTGAAATAGAGACAGCAAGGAAGAAACTGAAAAAGAAAAAAAGCTGCGGACCTGACCAGATCCCAAATGAGGCCCTCTTGTATGCAAACAAGGACAACCTGGAGATGATAAGAGGAAGCTTCAACTCAATAGTAGAAAAGGGGATCATCCCACTGGAGTGGAAGACAGGAAGAATAATCACCCTCTATAAAGGCAAAGGAACAAAGGGAAATGCTCAAATGAGAGAGGAATAAACATTGGAAGCAACATGGGAAAGTTCTTCGAGAGAATCATCAACGACAGAGTAAAGAAAAGCATCAACATTAGTGATATGCAAGGAGGGGGAAAACAGGGTGCCCAGACAGTCGACCATATCACAACAATTCTAGAATTGGCCAAGAAGGGAAAAAATGTGTACATTGCATTCCTAGATGTAACAAAAGCCTACGACAAGGCGTGGGCAGCCGGAATACTCCACGTACTCTACGAAGAGGGACTAAAAGACAAAACGTGGGAGATAGTAAAGAAACTGAATGAAGACTTAACTGCTCAAGTAGAGACAGCCCATGGGGATACCAGGAAAATAACAATGAAGGATAACATCAGACAAGGAGGAGTCTTATCAGTCATCATGTATGCAGTCCTAATGGATGAAATCGCCAAGGAGGTGGACACCCGGAACCTAGGAATCCCTTTAGGAGGAAAGAAGATAGGGTGCCTACTCTGGATGGACGACGTAGCTCTCATCTCCACAGACCGAGAAGAGCTCCAAAAAATGCTTGACATTACACACGATGTAAGCGTAAAATACAGAATCAAATTCGGAGATGAAAAGAGTAAAATCCTCAGAATGGGAAAGAAGGTCCCAAAAGCGGAATTCACCCTAGGCCCCATGAAACTGCAAGAATGCGAGAAATACAAGTACCTGGGACTTACCATGGCCAAAAGTGGGAGAATGGAAGAACATCTGAAAGAAGTGAAAAGAAAAGTGCAAGCAGCCTACAACACAGTCATGGCCATAGCAGGCACGCCGGACCTGAAAGGCATAGAAATGAGGACAACATGGCAGCTGGTCAAGGCATGTATCCTCCCAATCGCCACCTATGCATGGGAAGCAGTGAACAGTACAAAGAAGGAAAGAGAAGACCTGAAGAAGATTATCGACAACCTCATCAAAATGGTAATAATGACACCCAGATCAACCCCTTGGGAACCGCTTTACCTTGAAACAGGACTCACGGAGATCAACCACATTGTTGACCGCAACAAAATCCTATACATGGAAAAGATAAAAAACAGCAACAGTCAAATTATGACGGCCGTCAGGGAAGAGGAGAATGAAAAAGGTTGGTGGAAGACATCGGAGATAATGAGGAACGACACCCTGGGAACAGTGATGCTGGAAGGAAAAGGGAAGCTAGCGAAGAAACATGCAGTGGAACAGGCCATCAGAAAAAGGATGATACAAGGAATAAAGAGGCAGTGCGAAGGAAAAACCAAAGCCAAGTTCTACATAGACAATAAAGCAGGCAACGAACTTGGAAAATGCGCAAGGTATATGAAGGAGTGTACAAGAGCCGAAGTAAGCATAATTTTCAAAGCAAGAACAAGAATGCTGGACATGAAAGAAAACTTCAGGAACAGATACCAGGATCAGCAATGCAGAAACTGCAGAAATGAACTGGAAACACAAGAACACATATTGGAACGTTGCCTAGAAATACATGGAAACAGCAACGCCCTCGCAGTAAAAACTACGGACATATTCCAGGAAGACACAAGAATCCTGAAAAGTGTAGCAAAAAGACTCTGGAAAATAATGGAAAAACAAAAAAGTGCTGCCCCCCACTTATAGTGGGTGAGCAACCTGGCTGACCCAGGCAAGCACACAGAAGAAGAAGAAGAAGAAGAAGAAGAGAACCGCCTGGTTACTGGTATTGCCAATTGGATTTAATTTTACTATTCTTTTTTTTCATTTAAATTCCAGTTATAGGCCTAGTTCCTGTGATACCAGAGCAGGCTGAGCTGCTGGAAGGAGTCCTATATCCAAGCATTAACCAAGATTCAGAACTCGAAGGTATAGTCTACGTAATTTTTTAAAATGCGTTTTTGAAATTTTAACTGTTCGGAATAATTAATGGCAGGCAATGGCACCTGAAATGTAGCCCTGGGAACCATGCGTAGCATGGGTCATGGGTCGTCCATTCAGAATCTTGAGATTTCGACATGGCATCAGGAGAATTGGACTATAGCAACAGTTTTTCTCCAAATTTAATGAACTTTTGGATTTGGGTAGCCTGCATACTTATCTGCTGACGGCACCACTTTTGAAAACACTTCCACAAAGGCTTGTATGGTAAAAATGATTTTAAATTAGGGAATTGCCAAAAATTTATGAGAAACAGCTATCAGCCTCACTTTGATGTTTGATGTCACCATTGCGACATCACCAAAAGTACCTATGACATCATAAATGTTTGTTGTGACATCACTCTCACTCACCCAATGAGAAGACACCATTTGTTCAACAAATAAAGAAAAAATAATTTCTTGAACTTCATAGGGTGAGTGTTCATTTATTTTTGGCATGTACACATATAGAAATAGGTGCCGTCAGTAGGAAATTTCGCATTCTTTCGGGTGGTATGATTAAAATGAACAAACTTTATATATATTTGAGTTATCACAATTCTCCAAAACCTGTCTTTAAAATCTCATGATTTTCCAATGGGAGGATTCATGACCCCTGTCCAGGGGTCCAGGGCTACCTGAAATGTACGTATGCACTCAGAATTTACATAAAATTATGGACAGCACCTTACAATGTATGTATGGCATCCAGTACTTCGCATTGATAATTTGAAATATTGGGTTTGCTGATGTAGTTTTGACAAATTTATTTTCCAGTGTGCATCCTGCATATTGGATAATCAGATTCTTGGCAATTTCTTGCTGAACCAGGACATTCTCACTGTCGTCACTAGGCCTAGTAGACCGAAGGATCCTTTTGAGGCTCACTTTGAATGACACTGAGGACAACCAATGGAGTACATAGGTCTGACAGTCCGACTCTTCTATAATTTTTGAAGGTATTTATTATATGAAATTTATTATTATGGAAATCCTTTATATTTTAATATTAATTTTAGGATTCCTGTATTTATGCACTTGGTAGGCTAATTAGGACAGGAGGAGGACACGGCAATGAGGTGAAGGATGATTGAAACAGCCATCCAACATAGGCCCAGGTGACCCGGCAAAAGCTGGATTCAAACCCTGGACCCAACAGTTAGCAGCCTGGCACACTACCACTAGACCAACCCCCCCCCCCACCCATGTAGCATGTCTGACAGTGACACTTGTCACCAAACATGAATTATCCATGCACTGGCATGCAGCCATTGCAGGGCTTTGTGTATTCCATGTATAACCAGTGATCCTGCCAGTTTACTGCTTGGAACAGGTGGTTTTCCCATTCCTCATCGTGTTTTCTTGGTACTCGAACAACATTTGATCCCTTGGCTATCAAACTCAATTCACGAACCAGACATTTCAACAGATCAAACCGATTCTGCCTCCTCCATGCTGTCAACACCTTGTAGCGGAGGTAGGCTACCTCTAGTCTCGCAAAATCTCGCGCGCCATCACTTCTTAAAGCCGCATCCAATGGGCGAGACCGCAAGACTTGTTAGTCCCGATATATTTATATGTAGGCCTATATATATGTATTCATATTATCTGTGGTTTCAGTGTGTAAATGTCAATAATAAATATGACATTAGTGTCTTATTCATCATTCAATTTGCTATTAGGCCTCCAAATTACAATAGTTAAGTAGGCCTACTTAATTCATCAGTGTGCCCCATTAGGCTACCCTTCCCTGCTGCAAGAGACTGGCATGTCACGCAAACTCAAACTCAAACTACCAGAATACAGCCATTAGATCACACATCAGCTGGACTGGTGGACCCTGTAACAATGCCCTCAGGGCAACATAGACAGACGTCATGATGGCAACACCGTGCCCTAGGGACCTTTGGACTCGTGGACCCTCGGACCGGCGGGCGGACACTTTTTCACTTCTAAAATCTGTTGATGATGTTGTATTTGACATGGTTTTAAGTGATAAAATAGACACATTCTGATATAATCGAAGTTTGCAGTGGGTGACTGGGTGTCCTAGTTGGTATAGGTCGAAGATATGGCACATACTGCATAAAGTTGTGAACCTTACTAAATGTTGGAGATTTCTCACATGCACATACCTCCTCTAAAAAATCCATGGTTTGGTCACATTTTAAGATTACTGATCATCATTCATTCCCTTGATTAATTATTCCATGAAGATTAACTTCATAACTCAAAATCCATAATTTCAAGAACATCCAATTTTCCAAGTATGTGACAAACACTTCAAGAAAACAAACTCCAGATTCGAAAGTGGAAAAATCAAACATAAACTGCCTTGGCACAACTGCCTCAGCCTTTTTATTTCCATTTACATTCATGAATATTCATTAATTTGCAAAACATGTAATCAATGCCACAAATGGCAACCCTTGATTGGGCTACATCATCCCTAGCCAACCCTGTCCCCACAGGGCAGGCTCCAATGGTCCACCTCAGTACTGGTGGTACCTTCTAGACCCCTATTGGATCCCTATCCCAGCCCAAGCCAAGTGCCTGAGCATGGAGCACTCCTAGTCAAGCAAACCTGCTTCCCACGCTTCTGTTTTAACCAAGCTCCTTTATCAAACTACCCTAACTCTTTTATCTCAAAAGCCCAAATTCCACTATGACAGTTTTTATTTCATTGATGTCTCCCAGTTACTCCTAGGACTGACCCTCGCATGGTTCTGGAATTTGATTCACCATGCAAGAGCAATCATGCCTCACAAGATATTGATTGAAGAGCTATATGATTGCCGTTTGGTTCCTCAAAGGCCAGGTGCCAGAGTCAAATCGCTAATTAATAGCTTTTCCTTGTCAGCTCAGTTTAATGGAAAGTGCCCTTTTATACAGAAGTGGTCATGATATACCCCATTGACCCCATGCTCAAGCTCCTTGACTGGCAGCATTCAATACATTATACAGCATACAATACAAGCACAACAACAATACAACAAGGGTTTTTCAGTTGGCCCCCAACTGGCATCCCAATCACCCCTTGCCCTGGGGGTCGTTCAGTGCAGTCCTGCACTGAACACAATGACAATATTCAAATCACATTTTAACTGGTAAATGTAGATAATTTCTGAAATATTAATACATCAATTTTAATCAACTTTCAATCCTAAATGTAAGCCAAGGCCTCATGGACTTTACAACATGATCATCAATTGTAACATCACCATTAAAGAAAAACAATGGTGAAGCTATGAATGATGTTGAAATCTATTCCTTTTACACTTCTAATGAATGAAACATGCATTTGCATGCTTCAATACATAAATATTGTCCCTGAAGTCAAAAAGTTGCCAAACAAAGGTGAGTTGCCAAACAAATGCGAACTGACCTTCCAGGAAGCATTTAATCAACTGATGCTTTTTTCTGAGAATTCCAAAAGTTTCCAGTTTGTGAAGCACTATAATGTCTTGAAATTTTAGCAATATGTTTAACAGCACACTTTTGAGAAACTGATACACTAAAATATATATGAAGGTACTGTTAATAAATTTTACTGGTACACTGGTCAAACTCTAATATGTTTCAGATCAATGAAAACAATGGCATGCGCAACAGTAAGGAGGCGGAGATGGTATTTACCACTTTTCCTAACGGTCTCAGGAATGTTATTTGTTCTGCATAGTAAGGTAAGTAGTTACAAATAACCCCCCTGCCACCAAGGCCCAAGTAGTGAATCCAGTCAGGGTAGGGCGTACCAAAAAATGAAAAAGTATCCTGCTCTTAACATCTATATTACATAAAATTACAAGAGAAAAAAATATAACAAATTGTCTGGTGAATTACAAAGTGTTGAGATCCCAGAATATGTCATAAGATGAGGTTTGGTTTGCGGATCACCATTGAATTTTTTTTAAAAGTCAGACAAGTCCTTATGTCGGACCAAACCTCTTGAAATTTACGTGTAAAAAATTTGCTAAAAATCACAATTTTCGCGAAGTTTCTGCCTAACATTCTACCTAAACTATGACTTTTACCTGAAAGTGTGGGCTCAAGTCCAATATACGGATAAGAAGTTCCTGAGGGACTGTTTACTTCATAAAATCATTGCGTCACAACCGTTGTCATGACGTCACATGGGGGCTGCCGCCCCCACACCCCCGCTGATTGGTTGAAATTGTTGTTGTGATGACGTCATCAGCCAAACAACACACTTATTGTTACACTTGGAACTATTTGGTCCTTATATTGGACTTGAACCAGAGTGTGTCTAGCTAATTACCCTTTTGCAATTCATGGCTTGGATGATATCTATGTTGGGTCAGTCTTATCATTTCTAACCCTGAAAATGACCCATCTTTGGTCAGAAATAGGGTCAAAAAGTCACCTTTTAATCAATGCAATGCTATATCTTGAGTACTAAAGCAGATAGCCCCCTTTTATTCCTGGGGAAAATCTGGCCCCTTAATTGTAAATTTAGTTACCGCGATGGAAATAATGTGAGAATTAAACTTTATCTACACAAAGAAAAACATGGTAAAATTGTTTGTTCGTTTGTTGAAACAGTGTAATGCTGTGACCTTAATCATCTGTTTTTTGCTAGGTGTTGTTTTTAATCTGTTTGTAGCTGCCTTAGATTTTGACCATCCAATACCATGTACTGCGGTAGAATTTAAATTAGTTATGTTATTTTGGCAACCCAACAAGCCGAGGAATGTATTTTTGTAATCTAGAATGAGTTGTGTCTCATTCTCAGATTTCCAAACAAAAATTAAACATTGATTGGTGTACCACACTCTGTGTACTACTGCCTCCAAATTCAGAATGACATAGGGTGAACATACCCCAGTTTTTAGGTCACAAGAATGTTAGATATGCTGCCACTGCCTGCCAGTCACAAAAGTGTTAATTTTTAAAAAATTTTATCAATCATATGATATTCTAAATTTTTATTCGAATTTTCATTTTTTTGCTCAATTCAGGATGAAACATTATGTTGACAAACACCGTAAAAATAACATGCTTGTTAAAAGACATAAATTGCAATTATTGCATGGGACCATTTATGGTATTTTTTTAGCATCTACATGGCCAATTGTGCAGTGTACATAAAACGTACGTAGCTCTTTCTTGTGAATTTCGTACATAAATTGGTTGATTTCATGTATGAAATACGTACGTAAAACATACGTAAATTTTCGTATTGAATTCTTTTGTGTTTTAAAAGTTGGTTTTTGGGCTTTAGCTTGACTTATTTGCTGATTTTTTTTTAGATAGGCCAATTCAAGGTCTAAACTTAAACCATTTGTGATAACAATATTGCACTAAATGGCCAAAGTAACTGAATAGTACCTGTGTGAAATTTTTATGAATTTGTACGAAATTTGTACGAATATGTACGTATGTACTACAGATTGCGTAGAATTCATGTACATAATTTGTACACTGCACAATTGCTAGTGTATGGCAGTCAACATAATTTTCAGGGTCCGTATACACCTGCTTGTGAAATCAATGTTTATACCTCCTTGACTGCTATCAATTACAAACTGTTCCAACTCTTGCCAATTGCCATTTCAAGGGGTGGCCAACGTAACCCCGACACTGACTTGGAGATTTGGGGTAACATTGGCCATAACACTAAACTCACTAAATTGCGTTACATATAAACAAAACCCTGCGTACTTTGAAACTGTGATATCTTATCTTTAAAAATCATCCACAATTTTCATTGCGTAAGCTTGCACTTGACCCACCCAGACACTTCCCTGCAAAATCACACTTTTTTACAAATCTGCTTTTACCCAGAATGGCCTTCACAAGAAGCACTGGTATCATGATATTGAAACAAAATTAATGTACATAAAAAGTAGACAAAAAATTTCCTGGTATCTATATTGGTTCGAGAGATACAGGATTCTGAATCTTTTTCTCATGGGTGGCCAAAGTAGTACAGAACGGCCAAAGTAACCCCGTTTTACGGTACTTAAGGTATTTCGTAAAATAAGAAGTTCAGGAGACCAACAGAAAACTGTCAATGTCGTGGCAAAGCCAGTTTGCAAATTGAAAATAAGAAAATTAATTCAGCCAGTGGACCGCCAATCTGCAAAGAGCTCAAAGACAGCAGTTCATGCTAAAATGTTTGTTTGTTGCATTTTCAGACTCCTACAACTGATGAAGAAAGTTATAACCATGAAATATTCAGCCGATCTCAGCAAGAAGTAACCAAGAACAAATGGGTCATTATCAATGGACACAGTAGCAATCTCGCAGACATTTGCCAGGAAGCCAACAGGAAGTTTGTCAGCTGGAAAATAGTGGTCTTTGTCAAAGACCCAATAGGGTGCGAAACAATGCATTCTTTAACATAGTATACGTAACTTGGAGAACAAATCAGTGGCGGATCCAGACAGGGTCATCTGTTGGGGGAACCCACGTGTTTCGGCATTCGCGGGCCAGTGTCACAGCGTATTTTCTTCAAAATACTATTATTAATTTTAGTGGTCGGGGGGGTCTGAGCCCCTAGCCCCCCCTCTGTATTCACCACTGCAAATGGTCTCCTGGCGGCAGGATTTGGTCTCCCTGTCATTGCTAAATCGGTATCACTGGGAGACTTACTTTTTCCTGAGGCTCCTATTAATTTTACATTTCGTTGTCTTAATTTGACGTTCTCAGTTGCATTAAAAACTGAAGCTTCTTTTGCTCTGTCAAAAAATTTTTTCCCTGTTATGATATAGGCCTTTATATTTTTGCCTAGTCTAATGATATATATTTCTGCATAGAAGTATGTCATCTATTTATTATTATTATATATATATATAAATCCTTCAAATGATCTGTTCTATGAATGTCACACATTGAGGTGCTACGAATAATGGTCTGTGGCTGTTCCGTTAGTCTCCTAGTTGATAATCCCTAAAAACTGCTCTGGTATATACAGTAGTCAACCTTTTAAGTGGATCATGCATTCTATCACATACATTTTTGGTATAATCCACCTTCCAGGCTAACTGCTGTGTATAGTATTGATCCTATCATAACCAAGTAACATTATGCCAAAAATCATTCAGGGGCGACTATTTCCTGTTTGTCCATGACCTTGAACCGTGGCCCTGTTTGTCACATTTGTTTTTTCATAGAAATTTGACCTTACCCATATATCATGCACTGTGCATGATGCACAAAAATGCACAATGGCATTTCAAAGTGTGTGACATAGAGCCCTGAATCCCCGAAAAATTGTCACTTTAGCTTCAGTTTTTAACCTTTCAGAACGCTTTTCAGATGTTGCATTTAGCAATTTTTGAAGACACAATAATGGCAATGATTAATTTTGCTGCACTTTAAATTGAGATATTTTTATGAAATTATTCAAATGATAAGTCAGAAATGTCTGCAAAGTGCCTATAAATTTTCACTACCAAATAACAAAAGGAACACCAATTCTGCTGTATTTTGTGAGAAAATGGAAAAAAAATTTCCTGTCTCACTGTCTCAGTGCTTCCAATGTTTTCAAAAACTTTAAAGAGAATTGTCCATATGAGATTAACGAATTTTCTGAACAATACCACCAAACATATTAGATAAATGTTGGTTTAAGCCTATACACCCCTCAGAGATTTGCGAAAATGTCTGTTCCACAAGTAGGCCTATAGGTTATTCACCAAGGGAGAGGGAATATGTGATTTATCACCGGAGGACTTTGGCCCATGGTGTGATAAACACATATTCCTGATCCCATGGTGAATAACAAGCTTATACCAGGAGATAAACACTCAAGCAGTCAAACATAAGAGGAAAAATAGACAACAAAGAATATGGGAATTATTTCCCTGAAATACTTGCATTTGATTGGCTGACAGAGGTGTCGAATGGTATTCTTGTGAAGCAGGGATGAACATACCTTTGCAAGATTTCAGTTGTCAGAATTTAAAGAAAAAAAACATCCGTCTCCGGTATTTTTTATGTGTACAGGAATTTTATAGTGGTATTATATTTTCCTTACAGTTTACATCAATGTTTCGGAGACTCATCCCAACTTATCTCTGATCTCCATCAAGACACTACGTGGCCTGAATCCAAGAGAACTCCCCATTTGAAGGCATACTTTCACATCATTCAGGTAACCTATCACTCCATTTTAAAATGTCCCTAACCTAGAACACGCATTTTTACCCTTGGCCATGTTCACATGGCCTGGGTATTGCAGAGCCCAGCGGCGTCCATCTGTCTGTCAGTGTGTCTGTCCACCATCCTTGTCTGCTAAATAACTCAATTTTTATTGATCCTAGGGTCACCAAATTAACAGAGATTTTGTATCACTGTAAGACCTTGAAGGAGTTCTGACATGAGTGACCTTGACCTATTTCTGTGACCTTGGTGGCCATATTTGTGAAAAGCTTATGTGCATGATAACTCCACTGGTATTTATCCTAGGATCACCAAAGTAATAGGGATTGTGTATCACTGTGAGGCCTTGAAGGAGCTCTGACATGAGTGACCTTGACCTATTTCTGTGACCTTGGCAGCATTATTCATGAAAAAAAATTGTGTACACAATATCTCCAGTTGTATTGATCCTAGGATCACTAAACTAACAGGGATTATGTATTACCATAATACCTTGAAGAAGTTTTGACACGACTGACCTTGACCTATTTCTGTGACCTTGGTGGCCATAGTTGCGAAAAGCTTGTGTACACCATAACTTCACTTGTACTGATCCTAGGATCACCAAACTAACAGGGATTGTGTATTACCATAAGACCTTGTAGGAATTGAGATGAGTGACCTTGACCTACTTCTATGACCTTGGTGGCCATTTTTGTGAAAAACTAGTGTACATGATAACTCCAGGTAAATCTTGATCCCATGACAACCAAACTAATGGGGTTGTGTATTACAGAAAAACATTGAAGGAGCTCCGGTATGAGTGACCTTGACCTGTTTCTGTGACCTCAGTAGCCATATTTGTGAACAGCCTGTGTATAAGACAACTGCATTTGTACTGAACCATGGATCACCAAATTCACAGGGATTGTGCATCACTGCAAGACCCTCAATGCCTCCTGACATGAATGAACCTGAACTACTTCCGTGACCTGAGAGGTCATCTTTTTTAAAACTTGATAATTAAATTTGTATTGAAACAGCAGCATATGTGGCCGAGAGTAGCGCTTGCGGCAGCAGGCTTTATTTTTTTTTATGTAGGGGAGACTGGGGTAAGTTGTGCCACGGGGTAACTTTTGTGCCTCCCACTGTTAGGGTGAAATGAAGAGCTGGGTATAGAAGGCGACGCCACCAATATATATATAATAATGCAGTTTTAATTTACTTGTTTTTGTTTATAAATGCAAATCGCAATATTGCGTAACTTCGTCAATATTGACCATACAATGATAAAAAGTGCATGGTTGAACTGGTCTTCTTTAGAGCTTCATTTTGAGTTCCAACTTTGATGATCTTGGACAATTTTTATAATTTATCAACTTGGTAATCCTCTGCTTGTTCGGGAAATAATTGTATAGTTTAAAAAAATCTAAACTGCTGGATGTGAACTAAATATTAGGCAACAACGTTGAAGCGTACATGTATCACATTGTTACTTAATATTTAGTTCACATCCAGCCAGTGACATGATCTGCTCAATGTATACAAATTGTCATTATTCTATAAATCGAATGTTACAAATTTGATTTCATTATTAAAGCTTGGTGCAAAGGCCATCTACATCACCCCTGACTATTGGAGAGGAAAAAGATGGAGAGCTCCAACTTTGAAAGGTAATTTAGAGATGATCGTTACAGAGCGGCAAGCAAGAGCAATTTGCTGCCGAAACTTGCAATCGCTTTTCGATCTTTCCCACACTGTAGTCACGTGCGTGCTAAAAAATCATGGTGGCCTTGGAGCTTTGCTTGATGGCTTGTTTGATACCCCTATTACCTGGTCTAGTGCCTGTTTAATAATGAAACAGCTACAATGTAAGGTGTAATGGTAGGGCTGCACTGGCTGCTAAAGTGTCTGATCTGTAAATCAACCTTTTCAAAATTGCCCAGTTCTCAATCGTTCATGAACTTGCCAGGTTAGATGTACACCTTTTGCAAGTGCCACACGATTTTGACCAGTGTAGGTATTTGGTTGGCTGTGAATATCACTGTTTCCAGTCAAAATATCAGGGGCTATGATATTGTAAAAAATACCACCCTTCAAGGGCGATATTTTTTAACAATTGTTATGACATCACCAGCATTTCAGCTGCCTGATGATGTCACAAACCAAACAAGGGCCAGAATAATGGGATTGTGACGTCATTTCCATTGTTGCTCCATGGTGACGTCACATTTTTGTAATGGCAGAAAATAGTCCCTCTTTATAACTGAAAATTTGAGGTAAAACCAGGTGATAAAAACAAAACAACCACGCGTCAGGGCACATCGTACAATATCACTCGCTGTTGTGTGAATTAATATCACTCTCGCCCTGCGGGCTCGAGTGATATTAATTCACACAACAGCTCGTGATATTGTTACTCAGTGACCCTGACTTGGGTTGTTTTGTTATAATATTACAGTCTCGGTAATTTATGCATTTTGAATGCTCCTGGACATCCATGAGAAAGTAGATAATTGACAAACATGCGAGGAAATGCACTGAGATGGAACATGGACCCCGAAGTCAGTCAGAGTTAAAACTCTGTCCAGCTTGACAAGAACTTCAACTGACTAGCCAGCTAAGTTGTTCAACTGTGACTTAACTTGACTTCAATTACTTTCAGCTTACTTCAGCATCTTAATAATATTTATTAGAGGTTTTTGTTAAATATTGTTTAACACTACATTTTAATATCGCAATTTTAAAATTTGTGACCTGCTCCACCAAAATGGGTTCAAAGTCGGCCTGCTATCATATTCAATTGTGAAAATGACTTTGTTCTACTGGAATTTTGCTTTAAAATGATGTTTCATTTGTCTTGATATCTCCATCCAAACCAAAGATATGGCATCTCAAACATTGATGATACGAAACATCAAACTTTGAGAAAATGGCATTTGAATTTCCCGCCATTGCAATGAAAGAACTAAGAAAATCAAGAAGGATGACTAATTTGGATAATTTAAAATTGGTTTTTGGTTAAGATGGTATTAAATAACTAAAGCAAATTACTTTTACTAAAACGTGGTACCAACAGCTAAAAATCATCAAAGTGTGACCATGTGACACATTTTGCTCAGTTATGGAAAATACAGATTGCCTACTTTGAACTCATTTTGGTGGAGCAGGTCACATTTGTGCACTTTCAGAATTGTGCAGTTAGCAAATGTGAGAGATTTTCAGGGATTTTTTTATGTTGTGTAGACTTTTGAATAGTTTTAAGAGAGTATGCAGTATGTGCTTTGCTGTTTAAAATGATACAAAAACCATTTCTGTGAGGTAAAATTTGGTAAAGTTATGCAACAATGACTTGACTTTATCTGACTCAAGTCTCACTTGACTTGAGTTCAGCTTGCTGCTTGGGAAGCTAACTATGACTTGACTAGTCGACTTTCTGTAGTTGACTTCGGGGTCTAATGGAACATAATGAACTACTAACCCCATTACAAACAAGGTGCAACAACGTGGCATCACTGTACATGCTGGACATAACTTCCTGTTTGATCAAAACATTGGCTTGGAGAAAGCACATTTTTCAGAAAAAGTCAACTCATATAAAATCAAATTGCTGTCAGCTGTAGAAAACCACTTATAACTGTGTGTGTAGTCACTGTGGACCTAATGTACGTGAAGTGACACCTTGGAACATCTTTGATATTTGACTAACAGCCGCCAAACTTTCAATGTGAATTGGCAAAAAACTCTGTGTTGACATAGCCATAGGAGAATTTTCTCTGACCTTTCTTGTCAATAAGTATCCTAGGATTTGTCCTGTTATCCATTCCAAATAATAGATATCCTATGCAATATAAATATAGTCCGTGAACAATTCCATGCAGATGAATGGATGCTCAAATGTTTCAATTATCTTTTCTTGGCCAAAATGTCCCTGGCTCAGTCATATATTCTTATGCTCTGACAGTGTTTTGACAGGCCCTGTTACAAAATAGCAAGCTGGATTATCTTGTTTAGCATTGTTTGGCATTGACTGTTTGTTGTAATCACCTGTTTCAAACTTCTGTTCAGTGGAGTGCACAATGTCAACTGTGAATTCCATGTGTGTGGTTGTGGGACCATGAATACAGTGTGGGAAGGATCGCAAAGCGATTGCAAGTTTCGGCAGCAAATTGCTCTTGCTTGCCGCTCTGTAACGATCATCTCTAAAGACAGAATTTGGTGTGAAGAATACTTTTACAAAATTATGGTAATGTTGATGGAATAGTGTACATACATTCAATTGCACTGATACTGATTGCTTGTCCTTTCAGGTTCAATTGGATTTCTTTACCAACCTGTGCAAGTTCAAAAGCAGAAATTCTTTGACTACAAGAACTATTTTGGTTGTGTAGATGGTGGACAGAAGGAGGATGGATTTCAGACATCATTTGAGGTGGTCGAGCAGGAAATTCCTGCTATCCAGGCACCGATATATGTCACAAATCAAGGCACACATGGAGGCGATCTTTGTGACCCCAAAGTGCCACCTATATCTTTACCAGAGGGTGTTTATGTTGATAATCTACAGGTTGAAAAAGCCATGTTTACAACTGACGCCTTTCGGGCTTTGTTCGTGCCAGCTTTGGTAAAAGATTTAAACTTTGACACAAATTCTTTACAGCTTCTCAAGATAGTTGTCCAGAATGTTATTTGGACAACTTCCTCAAGAGTTTTGCTCTGGCAGCAGCGACCAAAAGACGATTTAATGGGATTTATACCATCATTGGACATCTTTAAATTACCCAGGACCGAAATACCATATTATTCAGAACTCCCAAAAGCATCTAATCTGCACAATTATGCAAAAAAAACATTACAAAGTGTTAAATTTTGTGACCAACTGACCCCTGACCAATGCTTAACTAAAAGTTTGACGTTTCTAAAACATGTCGCCTTAATCAGCAAATCACAGGCAGATATAATTCTCGGTTGGATGGAATCGGTGAAGTTGGAAGTCACTGTTTTCACTAACACAGCAAAAGAGGAATCCGTAATGTATGGTGAAAAAAATAACTCCTTTATTCAACCAACTTATCCTAATCAGAAAGCCATAAAAGAAAAACTTTCAAATACATGCTCGCATTTCGGTTTGGATAAAACTAACCTAGTCTACCAAGTTAGTAACCCATGGACAAAATTTAATGATATTCTACTTATTATCATATTCAATGTAGTCCATTACGATACAATCCCTTTTATTGAAATTGCCTATCGCCCTTTCTTCCCAAAGATGTTGTACTGCGGACCGGCCTTACCCAAGAAAACAAAGATGTTTTATGATTTCAGATACAGATTCATCCAGTACAAACAGTCTAACAGAAAAATGCTTCCTGGATATGCAAATTATCAGTGTGTTGCTATGGCGATGATGATGTCATATGATGTCAAGGGTTATCTGGCTGTTGCTGATGATGTTCTAATTTCTGTACCAAAGTTGAGTCGTTTTCCACGGGATTTCATATGGTTTATTAACTATAATAAGCGGTGCAATGCATATAGGCCAAGGCCTAATGATGTCGGTTGCCCAAGTTTTTTTTATAAGTTTAAGAATGGCGTACTGCGCACTCTATCTAGTCTCGCGGCAATGCCTGAAAGCTCCACTGAGTTCAAATGTAGTCGTAAATTGAAGAAGTTGACTGGATTTGATCACGGCATCTTTTATGCCTGGGCAGATATCTATTATGTGCCGCACAGGTTCGCAAAAGAGTTCATCCGACTGGCACAACATTTTGCGAAGGATGACGTTCACCTAGAATTGGCAATAGGAACAATTTTCATGTGTTTAGATGATCCTGCTTACCAAATAAATCTTACTGCTACTTATATTTGGTCAGGAAGTAGGTATCAACCATGGTTACATTTTGAACTATTTAGAAAAAGTGATTCGTTCCACCCGACCAAATGGAGTCCAATGCTAAAGGGAGAAGATGCCACTACAAAATTTTACTGCAATGAGGTGCTGCCATTTCTTCATGACCCAGAAAATGGCAATTGACTTTTCTAATTGACTTTGAAATATAGGGGAGATTGATTGATTGGTTGATTGTTTATTTTATTTGCTCATAATAAAAAAAGCTATGAAAATTGTAGAAATATAAAAGAATAACAAATTGAAAGAAATACATGCATGGAGCAAGGAGACCCCCTAAAGGAAAATTATTGCCTATAAGGGGGCTACCTTTGTCTTCAGAATATGTTAAAAATATACAATATAATGTTTTACTAAATAAATTAAAATTAAGATTAAGATTAAAGTTACATATGATTGAGAAAGGAACTTTTGTTTATGTAAGTCCTGTTTTCTATTTCTAAATCAAACATTTTTGGAGTGAAATTTTAGGCCTGGATTAATGAATATAGAGGTTGAAATGGCTAGAATTACAAGGTGAAAATTAGATAGAAAATAGGAGTATATTTGTACACATTGACTGGCATCAACTGGCTGTCTGGGGGAGACTGACATGACAATTTAAAATGGGACAATTTGTTTCATAATTGTATGATGTTCAATTTGACAGGAAGATTTGGTTGCTAAGGAAAACAAGTTGTGTTGCCTTTCCTACCAACTCTTATATCATTGACAAGTGATTTCAATTCCTGTGCAGTATGAATAGAGCTCAGAAATATCATTTTAGAGCGAATTTTGTTTATTTTTCATGGTTTCCATGATTACTAAAATAAATTATTTCAATGAAAAAGTTCTCAACATGAAGTTAATCAACACTGTTACGTCCAGAGTTGGTGAGCTTTCACAAATCCTTTGTTAATTGATGGATGTAAGTGATATGAAGAATATCATGATATCATTATTTCAAATGAAACAACATCCGTTTCTTCGGCAACTAATTTTGAAAAGGTTACAACACTTGGGCACTTGTGTGAGGTATCTTCGGAAAGCTGAGATGTGTGGCTTTCAATACATGTCAAAGTATTTTCTAAAGTCACTCAATTCAGGTTGCTATGGCAAATGAAAAGTGTAATTGTTATTATTTTGCATACTTTTGTGATGATTTAGTGGTTACCGTGGCAACAGACAATGCCACATTTTGAAAAGTTTTCGAGAATAACATTTATCAATGTAAATTTGACTCTTTTTCCAAACATTTTGGAAATTTTACAAATATGACGTGTTCTACGACTGTTAGAAGTAAAATATTACATGTATGTCATCAAGAATTGTGGCCATTTTGGACGCCATTTGGATTTTACTCCGAAAATGGCCAGAAAAAAATTGACATCATATTTTTTCTGATTATACTCCTTTTCAGCTTTAAAATGATGTGTGGTGCCAAGCTCTATCTTGAAAATCCCATGGGAGCTAAAAATGTTACATAAGGCACCACACTATGTTGTAATTGTTCTATTTCAGTAGTCCTGTGTATTTTTGTGTGTGTATGTTTCTAACGAGGAAACTCAAGAGAACTATATTGTGCAAAACTGTTCTAGTCCAAGAATTTTTTTTTCAAAGTAAGGCTGTTCCCTGCTTTTGATTCAATAGTGTACCGCATACATATTCTCTAATTTATCGGCATAAAGTTCCTCAGCAAATAATTCAAATGATATGAAAAATGAAATGCTGTCTAAAGTTAGCATCTAAATTGCAATATAAAATATAACGCAATAGTCATTTTATGAATGATACATTATACATACACCGTGACCAGCAAAAAGGACATTGGTTGGCTTATATCGATTTAAAAATGAATAAAAAATTGTGGCCACCTTTTTTCAGTAAATTGAGTAGGCAATACATTTCAGTTTATGATAAAAATAGATGGTATGTGCAAAGAAAAAAGACAAAAACTATATGCAAATCCCACAGATTACTCTTTTTTCCTGATTACAGTCAATAGAAATTAAGCAGAATTTTCCCAACAGAATATCATTTCATGCTGATTGGTATTTCTAGGCATATTGACAGTTTTCGGGATGTATCGATTTACACTGCATACTCAGGTTATTGCTGACGAGTGACAAGTGCTTAGAGAACTACACTGACATGCTTCTTGCGAGGTCATATCCCTATCACTGCCCTGTTATTATCTGTGACTCCCAAGCAATTTGTGAGGTCATACCCTATGGTTTTAATGCTATCAAAACAAGTCATCTACAGTAACTGAGTCACATCACTCATCAGTGAGGTCACAAGTTGCTTATTGACATATTGGCAGCTCATTTGAAATAGATAGGACCTGTTTAGAGGCCATTGATGGCCAAAAACAGCTGAATGTAACTGTGGCATCTGTATGCATCGTGGTGAAGGGCTTGCCTTGTACATCTTGTTACAAATTCAAACTATAGCAGTGAAATATTTATGGAATTTATATTTTTGTGAATAGGCCTATGTAAACATTCTAGAATAAGACAACGTCTTTTAAAAGGGCATCTCACAAAATATACATCTAACGTAAATTTTTAATATGTTTCAGAGTTTTGATAACCTTCTCATTAAAGGTTAAATAGTTATTGATGTAAATGTTTATCATTTTCAATGGATTAATCCATTCAAAATGATAAAGATTTAGTCCTGTGACTTCTGTCTGAACACAAAAATTAGATCCAAGTAAAGTTGGGCAGAAAACAAAATAGACACTTGAAAATATCTACATAATTATAGATTATAAGCTTAGACAGATAATGAAGTTTATTTTCATAACGAATCATACACAATTACGCATACCTATTTTCAAAAAGCTATAAAGAATATTTAGTCATTATGAGGGAGAACCATCTAAGGCCAAAATTGACTGCTATCGATTGGCTGCCCAGCTTATAAACTATATAATTTAGGCCTAATACAGGAATGAATGGATAGGCTTTATGTCATGTATTTACTCACTCACAGTGAGTCACAGACTAATTAGCCCTGTAAACCATCATGCCTGACCGATTATTATCATGTATCCGTGGTTGTGGAAAGCCATAGATCAGTATCAACTTATGAGATGTATGTAGAAGGCGTTATGTGTCTTTCCCTGAAGGGAACGCAGAGAAATTCACGATACAGCAAGTTAGAGGAAGAATTAGGAAGAAAAAGAGCTGAGTAGAAGGACAAAGATTGGAAAGAGGTTTGGAAGTGGCTGCATTTCATGAAGAAAGGACAGAGGATAAGTGTTTAACACATGGGAAGGGCAGGATAGAGACAGGGAGGAAAAAGACCTTGGACAAACCAAGGTAGGAATCCCATCAGACTCAACTTTTATGTAAATTTATTATATATCATGGTGATCATTGCGTGGGTGGTATTTATGGTATTCCGTTGTATTCGCATACATTGGTTAGTCTTATTATGCATCGAAAAAGCTGAGTAAACACGGACTACTCAAGACGGAGATTCGGCAATGTAATTTGTCTCTCATGGTATGCTTTTTAATATAGCATTACTGGAACAATATATGGTAAGAAGAAACAATATCTCTGCAACTTGCTAAACTGTTCAGCATGGTAAAAGACTTGTTTATGACCATGACCATAAATCACTAAAACATGTAATTATATTATGCTACTTGAGAAATCAAAAGGTTAGGACGATAAAAGTATGGCAAGTCTGTCAATTGCAATTCAAACAAATAGTCTTCATAAGTCATGGCATGTCTGATACGAAACTGCCCTGTCTGCTTCAGCATTCAGCAATGCCACATTTTGCAGGGCTGTTTTTTTTTGGTGTTCCTGGATTTGATACACATTTTGTTCTCATCTTTACTTTAGTGAAGGTTGTGACATCTTGTAAAGGGTGACTTTGTTTTTACTACTGATAGCAAGATGGGGTTGGTACCATTTTCAGTTAAAGTGTTTGTATTCCAAGTATTTTTTGGCAAGCATGAGTTAGTTTACTAAGCTACTCAATTCAGGTATCTTAATTAATGTGTAATCTACAATGTAATTACTTAGTTGTCTGATTAAATGCACTGACAAAAACTGTATAATGTGCCTCCTTTCTGAAGGATAATTACATTCTGAAGAATATTGAAATATCTGGTAATCCGATATGGCAATGTAACAGTAGGGAAGTATTAATAGTATGGTATTACTTATCTCTGATGTAGCATACTTCATTGTACGTGTATAGATATAACATATATCAAGTAATTGTGGAATGTGGATATATTGTAATACAAAGGTCAGTGTTTCACATCATTGAAATAAAGGTTACTCTGTATGCATAATGTGCTAGGCAGCAATAGGATTAATTAATCTCTAATAATAGGATTTTATCAACATGTGTTTATTCACTTGTAAATAAGATATTACTGTTCTGGGTTTTTTTTCCTCTTTTCTCACTGTATGTAGCTATATACTTATATGTTCTTTTTTCTTTTCTTTTGCATTTTTTCAATATGCAAATGATTATGGTTAATGTATTTAAGACTCTTTTGGTAAAGGCAAATACATCAGTATTGGCGTCAGCGTACCATGATTAATGCTGACAATTTTTGTATGTCGATGTAAATATTATTTTATAATGGTCAATAAAGTATTCTATTCTATTCTATTCTAAATATGTTGTGTGCCAACTCTTCTACTTTATCATCTCTCACAATACAACTAACCTAATATATATATTGATGAAGTTCATCAGACAAGAAGCTAGTGGACAGTGGCCTTGTGTGATAATTGCCTTTGGCCTTCTGGGCTAAGCTTTGCCTTTATGAATGCTCTGGTTTCTTCGGTTTATGGAGGGCCATAAAATCATATGGTTGATAACGCAACATTCACCAAGACTTGATTCTATAAACAGATATTGGCCTTATTGTGATAAGAGCAAGATGTGAGTGAATACAGTCCAAAACGTACACAGGCTTATTCAATAAAGAAAGTGTCAAGAGCTTGAAGAAGGACACTAAGTCAAGTGCATGCATACCAATAATACCCTACACTAGGGTGTTTCAGGTGCCCCCAATAGTTTCTGATCTGGCTTAACCTTGGTCTGGTATTGCAGTTTAGATAGTAAAAGTCACATGGAAAATTTTGGCCCATTCTATAAATACTTACCTTTACCAGAATTCACTTGAAGTTTATAATGTAATTCCCCATTGGTGAACATGCAAATTCTCAAGATATTTCAGAAACTAATGAAGAAATCAATATTTTTTTCTCAATCCTCAGTTCCTGAGTAAGTTTTGGGAGGGAAATTCAAATCTGGTGTTATTTTTTGTATAAGCCCATTTACCAAGCTACCAGAAGCTGTCTAATTTGTGAAAATCTGAATAAAATGGCAGAATTTTAGGAAATTCAAAACTTCCTAGCTCATTAGGAAGACTTGCTATAAAATAGCTGATGCCAGATTTGAATCGCCCTCCCAAAACTTACTCAGAAACTATGGATTGAGGAAAAAATATCTATTCCTTCATTGATTTCTGCAATATCTTCAGGATTTGCAAGTTCGCCAATGGGGAATTACATTATAAACTTCAAGTGAATTCTGGTAAAGGTAAGTATTTATAGAATTGGCCAAAATTTTACATGTGACTTCTACTATATAAACCGCAATACCAGACCAAGGTCAAGCAGGATCGGAAAATATTGGGGGCACCTGAAACACCCTACCCTACACTCTAAAAAATTTCAGACAAAATTGGTTTTTTAGATTCAAAATGGTTTTTTGAAAAACCAAATTTCAATGCAAAAAACCAACATGGATTTTTTTTAAACATCTTTTAGAGTGTATAAGACTATACAAGCATATGCAATTCAAATTTGGAGATTGCAGAAGCAGGGTCATTTTGCAAATAAAATTACAGATATGGTGCAAATGCAATAGTTGACCTTGTACATCTCACTTATTTTGATAATGTTGTGGCATGCAAATCATTTTTTCCTTGATAGTATTTGCATATTTTGAAGAAATGCATAACTGGTGGAAGCCTATTCCAAAATCACATGACAATTCTAATTAACATGCATCAACAGCAGTGATCACTAACTGTTATACATTGTTTGTTACTATTTGTCTTTTAGCAATTATACATAGAAGTAGATCAGAATCTACAACTTATAGAACCAACAACACCCAACAATAACTGTGAATTTTGAGAAAATGTTTTTCATAATCAACTGTAAAATTGGATGGAATCTGTGACAAATATATCAAAACACACATGTCTTGGGCATTTCTTTGATTTGTCATATGCTAGTATGTAGGTGGACTGAAGCCATTTGCATGCCCTGATACCCTTTGTCTCTCAATGATTAGTATGGCCGCCCATGCACAAAGTGCCTTCCTTCAGAAGATTCGAGAAACTGTCAAGGCAAATAGATGTATCCAGTGTGTATCTTTTGATAACATGTTAACACTTTTAGAGAAATGAATAGTAACAAGACATGGCACAAATGTTGGATGTGCTGGAAAAGCTCAAAATCTTTGGGGTCTTTCAGTGAGTCTTCACCAAACAAGTTGAGACAAATTTGGCAGATTGGAGCATAAAATCTCATGGAGTTGCAGTTTGCATAGTGATTTCTTTCTTTCTTATAAGTTACTAATAACCATTTTTGCTTCGACATTGATTTGGCTAGATTTTTTTTCTAGGTCTTTCAGAATACTAATGACAGCTCAGTGGCAGAATGGGAGGATGTACAGAACATTTGAGATTGAAAAATATTGATATTTCAGAGTGAGATTCTGCCACCGATCGTCATTCAAAGATCTAATAATATATCTAGTCAACTTAATTACATTTTCATTGCAAACTTTAATTCTTGTGTTCACAATTCATTTTGTAATTTTCAGTTGCAAAATATCACCAAATAGGCCAGTAACACTATGTTAGAATCTCAAATTTTTACAGATTTATAGCTAAATTTTCAATTTGATCTGGTTTTGGTGTCTAATTTCGTATATTGGTATTGTTGATCATTTCCCAAGCGGATGTTACACAATTCTGAAGTTGCATCCCTGTCAGCATTCCTCGGCGGTCCAGCGTCGGCCCAGCATCAGTCCGATGTCAGTAGCATCGGACCAGCTTCGGGCCGACGTTGGACCGCCGAGGCACGCTGATAGGGATATAATCACCTCCCCCAACATACATGTACAATGTGTGTGTGTGTGTGTGTGTGTGTGTGTTTGTGTTTAACGCCTCTGCAGCACCTACATGTACAATGTACATTTGTAGATCGACCTATCGATATTCTACCAACACTGATAGAGCCAACTTGCAATGATGCACATGCTTTTGGTCAGATGTTTGTTTTGAGTTACCACACCTTGATTGACTAACCATTGGTTCTACTATGTCTCAGCTGAAGGGTTGTTGTGACAAGAGGTGATGGGTTATAATAAGAGAACCAAGGCATATGAGAAAACCAGAAAAGTAGGCAGGCAGGTCACTTTTTCGAGCATATTTGATATGTACCCAGAAGAAAATTTGATGAGAAAGTGCAAAACAAAACAAATCAGTACTAAGCTTGTTGAGTTCAGACATCCACACATCTAAATTGGTTTCTATTTTGTCTGTGCTATTGTGAAGTTCTTTCTTGATTGACAATCAATTGACCATAGAGCAAGTTTTAGATGGTCATTTGTTACAACAAAGCCTGACACTGAAAAGGACAGATTTTATTGACAATTTCATCGAATTAAACTTGAAAGAGGCAGAAGTGATCCATCAAGCTTTTTTTCTTTGCTATTGTTTTTAAAAATTTTGGCAAAAGGGTATTGCTTTTGGTAAGTAAACAGCTTCCAATCTCTTTTTCATTACAAAGTCAGAAAACACTGTTTATAGAAAAGCCTTTTTAGATTAAAAAAAAGAACAGCAAATAGATATAAATAAATAGAATAAGGATTAAAGTAAACCATAACATTACTCTTTACTAGCCCATAGTCCTCAAACTCTGCTTCTTCCTTTGTCTTCCTTTGTTTTAGGATTTGCCAGAACTTTACTTGTAACACTCGACCAAAAAAGTATGGATATGGACAGAAGGATATCTTCCTTGTCCCAATTTTCTAGTCAGCTGTATGATGATGTTTTTTTAAGTTATCCGCAGAGCAGCCAATATGAAATACGTAGTTGTGACAGTTCACAGTTGTGTCTTTTAATCAAAGCTATGGTTTCTTGTACATATATATGGCTAAGGGCTAATTAATAAGAAACACACAAATCCAACCATCTGAATTAATCTGCTGGCCCATTATAAGCTGCATGATCAAACCTTAATTATTATAAGAATTTGTTCAAGAGTCAGTCTATATTGGTCCTTATGTTATTATGGTCGATTCTTATCTTTCTTACTTTTTGATACCAATGAGATAAGCAAGAAATGGAAGAAATCTTACGAAAGTCACTTCAACTTTTTCCAGACCCAAGGGATAAACAAATGGCAAAAAGAAGCATCAAATTCCTTGATATGCTTGGCCTCAGGGGGTGACTAAAGGCAATAATCTGCAAGATCAGTTGAGATATGTAGATTGGTCAGTATATACATAGTCCAGACAGTAGAACTTTCTGTGAGAAATCATTTATATACTTTTTTAATCTAAAAGTGTCTTGCTTGTATCCAAAGTCTTGACGCAAGAGCTTTGCCTGAATGAAATTATTGAATCCCATTTGGGGTATGAGAATGATGGCCATCACACCAATAACCACAATATTTCTCTTAGTTATACTATATAGTGGATTACGAGGAGACCAATATTGCCCAAGTTTTATCAGTCGAAGTAGTAATGCTGGTGGAGGCAGTTCCCCCGTGGCCTAATGGTTAAGCTCGCTTGTTCGCTGGCTCTGAGGGAGTGGTTTCAAATCTCACCTTGGAGCTCACCTTTAATATCATCTCACACGTATATTGTAGCATTCTTAAACACTGCGAAAGTTCATTCTGTTAATAAATTAACTTGATTCATGTGTCAAGTTTTTCTGAACATTTGTAATATTGGCAAATCAGTACGACGATAGTTCTTAAAACCCCTAGAAGCAGTAACCCAATTTAGTCTATTTTACACACACAATGGTGGATTTATATGGATGCAGGAGGAATGATTTGTGAGTTATGGATAATAAACTGAAAAACATATAATTGAATACCTTCTAAATTAAATAAAAATTTAAGGTATTCAATACCTATCTACCAGATCACCAAAAGGCAAAACTACATCATAAAGGTGACGTGTGTAGCAAAATTAATATTCTGCATGTAAATGTGATAGTTTTCGGCTCTGGGCTCGAAATCGTCTATCCACCCTACGGACAGAAACCTTTGAAAACAGTAATTACAATACCTTATTCGAACTAAGGTTTGTTGAAAGTAAATATTTTACGATCTCAAAGATACTGAAAACTTGACAGTCAAAATCCTTGTTAAATGTATTACAATGTACCAAGATGACTGATCTTCATGAGGAAAGTCTCGATAATTAGAAAATGTAAAATATTCACTTACCAAAATCTTCTCTTCGTCGTTTGGCACTTCCGAAAAATAAAAAGTGAGCATTCCTGAGGCCATTTTGACTCAATTTGACATCAGGAGGAATCAGCTGACGTCCCAGATCGACGTCATCCTGACGTAAGCAAACATAGGTGACGTCAGATGCCCACTTGAATGATTCTGTCATATTCCTGATAAAGTCATCCTGACGTCAGATAAACACAAGGTGACGTCAGATGCTTCGTCCTATACAGTTAAAAGCAGTTTTATCATGATTAACCTTTTTGCTTACAAATTGGGATATTTTTGTTTTAACGTGGTTAGATACCTTAATCAACACTACGTGGTTTCCTTGTTGTAAATTATCCGAATTTATTTTTATTTTTTAGGCTTCACATGAACATTTTTAAGACAATATGCTAGTGTTTTTGCGCATATACTATGGGTTAGTTATTTTTTTCTCAGGAGGTTCCAGAGCTTGGATAACATATTTTCTGGATGGCCCCTTGATAGCGGCCATTAGGCCTTAGAGGGGTCTCCCCATGAATGGTCAAAAAAAGGAATAGTTATGTAACCTAGAGCTGTTAATATATATTATGTATCATTTATGTTAATAAAATGTCATTGTCTGTCTGTCTGTCTGTCTAGCTGTCTAGCTGCCCATTTGGATGATTCTGTCATATTCCTGATAAAACAGTCCTGATGTCAGATAAAAGTAAGGTGACGTCAGATGCCCACTTGGATGATTTTGTCATATTCCTGATAAAGGTATCCATTGAAAAAGCATGGTCGTATCATCCATCGCATACATCCAGAGCTGGAAATTTGTTGCTTGACTTCTTGTTATGAACAGAATCGAGTATATATTTTAGATATTCATATTATGTTCGAATACATATAAGAGCATTATAACCATTTCCTTTTTGTCAGAATTAGTCATTTTTGAGTCACATGAAATACAGCATGGCCATTATTTTTACCGTGAATGTTTTTCTTCGTACTATGATTTACAGCATAATTATATCACTGAGTTAATTTCAACCTGAATCCAAACATTGAATTGTGCATTTCATGTTAATCTAGTTTACATCTGTAATGCTTAATTTATTGACAGAATAAAATATTGAATTAAAACTTTTTTCACGCACTTGCAATTGATTTGAATAAATAATAATGTTATGAATACTATTTTTTGCATAGCACTGAAACATAATTATATGCCAATTAATACAAGCTGTGATGTCATATCTGAAACCAGAACAGCCATGACAGCTTACAAGTTACCATATGATATGCACGGCACCTCGCACTGTACCAGATAGAAAGATAGATAGATATGGTATTATGGTAAGTGCAGCCTTTAAGCCAAGTTCTGGTTACTAATGTTGTTCATTGATAAGATGGGAGAGAGAGCGGGATCGAGTCCTCAATATGTTGCATATTTACCCCATGAGAGGGATATTTTCCTTGCCCAGTCCAGCGCTGACACTGATAAAAGGGGTCACCTATTTAACATCTCTTTCGAACGACATTCAGCTGGGAATTTCTGCAATTTGAAAGTTAGATTTCCCCAAAAGTCAGACTTGTAGTCTCCCAGCCCTGAAAATGCTTTAAATTGTTTTGATACACTAAGCTGTTGAATGATCATTGTTTTGATTTGCTCTTCCAGGACTGACAGTCAATGACCAAACATTTGCTCTCATCTTCTCTAAGCTAAGTACTTATTGTGACTGGGGTTACAGTCTTGGATTTATCCCACAGTTGTGTGGAACAAAGTAGAAAAATGGTATGATGTATTATAATATAAAGCCCCACTTGCATTTTTTTTCTACACTCTGGTCATGCCTGCAAAGCTATGGATATATAAATATTCATAGGCTTTGACATGAACTCCTGGGAGGTTCTATAGGGATTTGTCACTTGAAGTGTTTTACTTGTTCAGTGAAGAAAACTGAAACAATCAACTATGTAACATAAAACAACTATGAACCAAGTTGACATTGATTAGCCGACCATTTAGGATTATAAGTGCATTGACCCATTATCATTAACAACAAAATGCTTTGTGTATTTAAGTTATGTTTATTTCAGCTTAAAGTCGTGTTCGAAGTGTTGTTGTGCTATTTTCCTCAATGTTAGGATACACATGTATTACAGGCACTGAAAACCAGCAATGAAAGGGATCAGTGAATAGAATAGTTATCAAGCTACGATCATTTGCAACCCATGCAGGCTTGGCCCCAATGTTCTGCTTATCTTGCAAACATACTATCACAGGAAGTGACTACAATAATTTTATAGAATTTTTCCATATGCTTTGTGCTGACATTTCTGCCGCAAAGAAATCAAGAGAAGTAATTTAGAACTCATAGTGAATCGTATTGTGGCATTTGAAAGGTTTGAATCATGTTTGAAGCCCATTGAAATTTGACCCAGGGGGAGGCAGATCATGTGTTGGAACAGCCAGCTGCAGTAAACAGAAGGCTAAATAGGATTATTACTCTCTTATTAATGACATTTTAATCTGTAAACAGTGCTAGATAAGTCAAGTTGGTCGAATTCTATTCTTTGTTATGCAAGCAGTAGATGACACTTTGTTAAAATGTCAAAAAGTGATTTTTTGGTGGAACCCTCACACAAGCAGACAGCCACATTTTGCATGGACAGTGCTGCCACCTTTGCCCACTGTGTCTAGTCATCAGTTTGGAATAGGCAGAAAATGTTAACTTGGCCAGGCATAAACGTTGTTATGCGAATCATATATATATACATTGTAGTATTGTTCATCACTCACAATCCAATATGCTTAGTGATGAACCCATTGAATGCGCCAAATGGAAACATTCAAGTGGCAGACCAGTTATATGTTTAGCTGGCTCTCAGTTCACCTCTTCTCATCTCTTGTTTGACCGAGCAACGTTGTATTCTCTTTCATCATATGTTAATCGGCTATTCAGTATTATTCCTTTCTCTGTTCTCAGTCCAGAATGGGACTAAAGGTCAAGACACACTGGTAATGTCAACAGAAACTGTTAAAGGAGAAGGTGCCTATTCTATGCAATACCAAGCCAGTTTGTGGCATCTATAAATCTTCGAGGAACACAACAAATATAAGGGCAGTTTTACGGTATCTGCACTCAAAGTGTCTCATGGGGGGTCAAAATAAAGGTTTGTAAATGAGAATTTCCTTCATGCTATCATGAAATGAATATATTAAAGATTCATAAATCAACAAGAACACATGTGTTTTTTGGTTTATCACCAAATTGCCACTCCATAAAGTGGGCAAGGTTTGAATTTTTGAAAAAAATGTTTATCAGAAAAAATGTCCATGTGAATACTAATTTAACCATTTTTGCAATGGAAATCCAGCCATCTTGTTGCATAGAACCCCCAAAAGCAATACAAACCTTAAATTCGATAAAATATGGCAGAACTTTATTTCCAACGATTTTTATGACGAAATTAAAGAAATTAAATATTCCTCACTCTCAAAGTTTATGTTTTAGAGTGTTTAGTAAGGTTTTAGTCTCAATAGACACATGATTGCCAAAATAAATAATGCTTAGGCATCATGCTAACTTAAAGTCAAGTTTTGTTGCTGTAAGATTTGAATTCATAGTGTTTCCTTTGAGTGAAAGACCATGTTCTAGAGAGAAAAATCACCGAAAATGACCCAAAATTAAGGCTCAGAAAAAAAGTCAGCTTGAATTGCTCCATAAACAAGATATTTACACATTATCTTGTTTAGTTACTCTGTTATTTGCGAAAAATTGCAGTTATAATGATATATTACGTAAAATAAGTGCCTTTTATCTCAAGTTTGATTTTCTCATAATAGTGCAATTTGATAATCTAAAAACATATATCTTTATTTTCTATATTTATAAATACCCTTTTTAGGCATCCTGGTTAAATTATTTATTTTAGCCAAGTTCTTTTCTTTAGTGAATCCAGTGTTAAAAGACTTGAATCAGAGCGAAACTTATGATGTACTGGAGAGGACATTTTGTGACATAATGAATTTTAATTTCTGAGAAAATGTATGTGCATTGCCTGGATATCTTTTCAACTTGCATTTGTCACATTGATGTAGAGGCACACAATCGAGAAAAGAAAACACAAATAGCTTGTTTTTTCCTTCCGCATCCTGAGTGTTTTTTCCTCGTTCTGGATAGGACACCCATTTTTTGACATCATATTCAAGCCTCAAATTCCGAAAACAAGGTTTAGATTCTGGAATGAATCTTTTTGATTTACCTTTAGACGTGTCTCCAGCTACAAAATTGACACAAACGGTAGATACGGTCTTTGATACTGATTCATAACAGCGTATGCAGTAATAAATGGTCCATCGAAGACAAACTTTTGACACATGCCATTTTCTACATTGTGGGAGACAGCTCCTTTGGTATATAACTTATTCACATGAAACCTGCTGTATTTTATGCCCAAGACATAGTTCCAGACAGGCATCATTAACATGAATCACAACTGCCTCCATTTGCTTTTCTTTGTTGTCATAAAAATATGGGAAACTGCCCGTGAGACACAAAAAAGTGCAAAAATTGGTCATAAATCGCCTGCTGTATCAAAACTAAGTATCGTAGCAAGGTAAAATTTGGTACACATATACTTCAATGTAGTACAAGACTGCCACCAAGACAAATTTCTGTGTACCTGTCATACTTTTCTCAGAGTAATTGCTTAAAGACGAAAAATCGGCCGAGTGCAAATACCGTAAAACTGCCCATAACTGCCATATCTTGCACCGATAACACATGTAAAGGCGTACCGCTTTTTGAGAGCACTGGCAATAATTACTTGCCTGGATTTCGTGATTCAGATATCTTACTATTCAAATTGGCATATCTGGAGAACAACAGTAACTGATTTTCAATGACAACCAAATAATTTTGTTTTAGATATGATATGACGTAGAATCAATTGGAGGAAAAAATTAAAATCACTCTTTTTATTATATTTTCTCTCACAAAACTGACTCGTCAGTGAAGCCCAATTGTATGCAGAATTCATAATATCTGAATAATTCTGTTTGCAACTGTATTTCATGCATACACTGAGATTTGAAAGCTGTTCGCAATTCAACCTAATTTTATAGCTGTTTACGGATTTTCAGTCCAAACAGTTCCAAAATTAAGAGGCTCTGCCTGTAAAAACCTGCAGAGGGTGGCCGGGGACCCGTCAGACTTTGCAAAATGTCATATCCGGGGGTTAGCTTATAGTCTCAGGAGGCTCAAAAGCATATTTTAAGGTTCAGAAAATTATTGGTATCCATAGCAACAGCCCAAATATTGACCAAGGTCAGACCCCTCTTTTTTACAGCTGTATCAAAATGTGCAATTTTGCCAATCTTGATTTTATACATTTTTGTTGGCTCTGCCAAGATTTCTTACCAGTTGGATCAAGGTCTGTCAGTCATTTTTGGTCAATATAGGTCAATAGAATTTTCACAGACTATTACTGGGGTGCAGGCAAGGTATTGTGTTCTCACTACAGCGCCCCCTAGTGGCAATGTTTTCTCTATTATCTCATACCTCGAAAAGTCTCAACTTCAAGGCAAATTTATTTCTATATCCAACGAGACCCAGGTAAGTGGTGCATGTTGGGTTTTACCCCAATAGCTGTATTTCACAAAACTGCCATAAAACTCGTGGGCACTCATTCCATTTTCAGTGGCGCCCCCTATGTATTTTGTGAAAATTTCAATTTTTTTGAAAATTCCATGTATTTTAGCATGCTATATCTACAGAATGGAAAGAAATGAAATTCTGAAAGTTTTTGGAGAAAAAGGTCAAAACAGCTGCAGCCCAGGGGCGATGCAAAATATTCCATGGGGTCAAAGGTTATAGAGTGATTAAAGCCCCCTGGTGGCCATTTTTCACATTTTTGCAGAATTAATGAAATTCACGCCAAAGACAAATACTTTGATGGAAGGAATGTGCTTTGATTAAGTAGCTTCAACCATGTAAAATTGAAATATAATGTCATGCCTAATTATGCAAATTAACAACTGCATCCATATATGGAAGTAGCACTACATTGTATCAACCCCTGGTGGCTCTATTTTCAAACCTGTTTTTGGTGGATATATGCATCTCACACAGATTTAGCAGGCTATCTCTCCAAAACTAAAGCATCGAGATGTTTGAAATTCATGGTGGTAACAAGGCAAGACATCCTCAGAAAATATATTCATGAAAACATTCCATGGGGCAAAGGTCACTGCACTCTGCTGCCCCCTGGTGGCTATTTTAAACACATTTTTGAGTTAATATGCCTGTCACAAAAGTTTATTTGTCCACACCTCCCAAAAGTAAAGCCGTAAAGTGGTTCATATTCATGGTGGTAACAAGGCAGGACACCCTCAGCCAATATATTCATGAATACATTCCATGGGGTCAAAGGTCACCACACCATGCTGCCCCCTGGTGGCCCTCGTCTACATATGTTTCGGTGAATGCATGCATGTAAAAGATGTTCAGCAGGCCATGCCTCCAAAATGAAAGCATAAAGGTGGTTCATATTCATGATGGTAGCAAGGCAGGACATCCTCAGCCAATATATTCATGAATACATTCCATGGGGTCAAAGGTTACCACACCATACTGCCCCCTGGTGGCTCTCTTCTCTATTTTTCGGTGAATAAATGCATGTAAAAGATGTTCAGCAGGCCATATCTCCAAAATGAAACCATAAAGGCGGTTCATATTCATAATGGTAGCAGGGCAGGACATCCTCAGCCAATATATTCATGAATACATTCCATGGGGTCAAAGGTCACCACACCATGCTGCCCCCTGGTGGCCCTCGTCTACATATGTTTAGGTGAATGCGTGCATGTAAAAGATGTTCAGCAGGCCTTGCCTCCAAAATGAAACCATAAAGGTGGTTCATATTCATGATGGTAGCAAGGCAGGACATCCTCAGCCAATATATTCATGAATACATTCCATGGGGTCAAAGGTCACCACACCATACTGCCCCCTGGTGGCTCTCTTCTATATATTTTTCGGTGAATAAATGCATGTAAAAGATGTTCAGCAGACCATATCTCCAAAATGAAACCATAAAGGTGGTTCATATCCATGATGGTAGCAAGGCAGGACATCCTCAGCCAATATATTCATGAATACATTCCATGGGGTCAAGGTCACCACACCTTACTGCCCCCTGGTGGCCCTCGTCTACATATTTTTCGGTGAATGCGTGCATGTAAAAGATGTTCAGCAGACCATGCCTCAAAAATCAAACCCTAAAGGTGGTTCATATTCATGATGGTTGCAAGTCAGAATATCTACAGCAAATGTATTCATGAAAACATTCCATGGGGTCAAAGTCACTGCAATTAACTGCCCCCTGGCGGCTATTTTACACACATTTTTCAGTGAATATATTATATGCCTGTCACATAAGTTCAGCAGGTTATATTTCAAAAAGTAAAGCAGTAAGGTGGTTCAGATTCATTGTGGTAACAAGGCAGGACAAATTTATTCACACAAAGATTCCATGGGGTCAAAGTCACTGCACATTATTGTCCCCCTAGGGGCTGTTTTCAACCCATTTTTCAGTGAATTTGTGCATGACACAAACGTTTAGTAGACCATACCACCAAACTTATGCATTAAGGTTGTTCATATTCATGATGGTAACAGGGTAGGACAGCCACAGCAAATTTATTCACAAAAATTTTCCAAGGGTTCAAAGGTAACTGCACATTGCTGCCCCCTGGTGGTTCTTTTCTATAAATTTCTCAGTGAATAGATGTTTGTCGCAAAAGTTCAGCGGGCTGTTTCTCCAAAACTTTGGCAGTGAGGTGGTTTATATTAATGGTGGGAACAGGGCAGGTCAGTAAATGTATTCATTAAAACATTCCATGGGGTCAAGGGTGCACATTATTGACCCCTGGTTGATCTTTTGTACATTTATCAGGGATTATTATAATGCCTATCGCAAGAGTTTACGGCAAGGTTCAAGATTTGAGTAAGATTTTTGTAGCATTTTGGTCCAAAATTTTATTTTTGAATTTCGATATGAAAAATAGCCTATCTTATGCAAAATTTCTCCTTGAATCATAATCTGAAATCAGAAATACAAAATCTTTCACCTTCTCATTCTGCAGATGTTTTTATAACTTGTCAATCGGAACCTGGCATTTTTAGCTAGCCATAGGCGTAGCTATTGGAATGGGTGATGAGAGTATGGATTCTGTAACCATAAATCATGTAAACACTGTAAACAAAAAACAATACAAATTTGAACCAAGAACTGGCTAGGTGGCTTAAAATACATTTCTAATGGATGCTTTAATAAGAAACTCAAAATAACGGATACAATTAAATCAAGTAGCACAAAAGAAATCAATGTATCAAAAACAATGTTTTCATGATTTCAGTTCAGAAGTAAACATAGCTTATTTCAATGGAGGCAGGTGTATGTTTACTTTTGAATTTTATAACCCATACATGTATTATATGGTACCCAACCAAAATCAGGAAAACATGTTGTTGCTTATATTGACTAAAACGTTCATGTCATGAATCCATTTTTGAGCAACTTGACTTTATAGTAAACATAATGTTGAATCATTTGCAAACATCCATTTTAAATACATCTTATATAAATTCCTATGGGAAATCGTAAAGTAGTTTACATATATTACCTCAACAGTACATTGGTGGGTGCAAGGGATCCCGAAACTGGCAGCATCTGTCTCTGTCTCCAGAATGCTAAGTCCACTATCGGGAACAAGCCGTCAGCAGAATTACCTGCAGAGTCCGCCCCTGCACCAGTTATGATGACTGAAAAATGTAGACAAAAAATCAACCAGGGGTCAATTATGTAAAGTGACCCTTGACCCCATGGAATGTTTTAATGAATACATTTACTGACCTGCCCTGTTCCCACCATGAATATAAACCACCTCACTGAAAAAGTTTTGGAGAAACAGCCTGCTGGACTTTGGTGACAAACATCTATTCCCTGAAAAATGTATAGAAAAGAGCCACCAGGGGGCAGCAATGTGCAGTTACCTTTGAACCCTTGGAAAATTTTTGTGAATAAATTTGCTGTGGCTGTCCTACCCTGTTACCATCATGAATATGAACAACCTTAATGCATAAGTTTGGTGGTATGGTCTACTAAACGTTTGTGTCATGCACAAATTCACTGAAAAATGGGTTGAAAACAGCCCCTAGGGGGACAATAATGTGCAGTGACTTTGACCCCATGGAATCTTTGTGTGAATAAATTTGCTGCGGCTGTCCTGCCTTGATACCACCATGAATGTGAACCTCTTTACTGCTTTATTTTTGGAGATATGGCCTGCTGAACTTATGTGACAGGCATATAATATATTCACTGAAAAATGTTTGTAAAATAGCTGCCAGGGGGCAGTTAATTACAGTGACTTTGACCCCATGGAATGTTTTCATGAATATATTTGCTGAGGATGTCCTGCCTTGCTACCACCATGAATATATATGAACCATCTTTATGGTTTAATTCTTTAGGTATGGCCTGCTGAACTTCTCTTGCATATTCACTGAAAAATTTCTAGAAGAGAATCGTCGGAGGGCAGTTAAGTGCAATGACCTTTGACCCCACAGAATGTTTTATGACTATATTTGCTACGGTTGTCCTGCCTTGTTACCACCATGAATATGATCCACTTTACTGCTTCTCCTTTTGGAGGTATGGCCTGCTGAACTTATGTGACAGGCATATATTCAATGAAAAATGTGTGCCAGGGGGCAGTTAATTGCAGGGACTTGGACCCCATGGAATGCTTTCATAATACATTTGCTGTAGATGTCCTGCCTTGCTACCATTATGAATATGAACCACCTTTATGGTTTCATTTTGGAGATATGGCCTGCTGAACATCGTTTACATGCATGCATTCACCGAAAAATATATAGAAGAGGGCCACCAGGGGGCAGCATGGTGTGGTGACCTTGACCCCATGGAATGTATTCATGAATATATTGGCTGAGGATGTCCTGCCTTGCTACCACCATGAATATTAACCACCTTTATGGTTTCATTTTGGAGATATGGCCTGCTGAACATCTTTTACATGCATTTATTCACCGAAAAATATATGGAAGAGAGCCACCAGGGGGCAGTATGGTGTGGTGACCTTTGACCCCATGGAATGTATTCATGAATATATTGGCTGAGGAAGTCCTGCCTTGCTACCACCATGAATATGAACCACCTTTATGGTTTCATTTTGGAGGCATGGCCTGCTGAACATCTTTTACATGCATTTATTCACCGAAAAATATATAGAAGAGAGCCACCAGGGGGCAGCATGGTGTGATGACCTTTGACCCCATGGAATGTATTCATGAATATATTGGCTGAGGAAGTCCTGCCTTGCTACCACCATGAATATGAACCACCTTTATGGTTTCATTTTGGAGGCATGGCCTGCTGAACATCTTTTACATGCATGCATTCACCGAAAAATATATAGAAGAGGGCCACCAGGGGGCAGTAGGGTGTGGTGACCTTTGACCCCATGGAATGTATTCATGAATATATTGGCTGAGGGTGTCCTGCCTTGTTACCACCATGAATATGAACCGCCTTACTGTTTTACTTTTGGGAGGTGTGAACAAATAAACTTTTGTGACAGGCATATTAACTCAAAAATGTGTTTAAAATTGTCACCAGGGGGCAGCAGAGTGCAGTGATATTTGCCCCATTGAATGTTTTCATGAATATATTTTCTGAGGATGTCTTGCCTTGTTACCACCATGAATTTCAAACATCTTGATGCTTTAGTTTTGGAGAGATAGCCTGCTAAATCTGTGTGAGATGCATATATCCACCAAAAACAGATTTGAAAATAGAGCCACCAGGGGTTGATACAATGTAGTGCTACTTCCATATATGGATGCAGTTGTTAATTTGCATAATTAGGCATGACATTATATTTCAATTTTACATGGTTGAAGCAACTTAATCAAAGCACATTCCTTCCATCAAAGTATTTGTCTTTGGCGTAAATTTCATTAATTCTGCAAAAATGTGAAAAATGGCCACCAGGGGGCTTTAATCACTCTATAACCTTTGACCCCATGGAATATTTTGCATCGCCCCTGGGCTGCAGCTGTTTTGACCTTTTTCTCCAAAAACTTTCAGAATTTCATTTCTTTCCATTCTGTAGATATAGCATGCTAAAATACATGGAATTTTCAAAAAAATTGAAATTTTCACAAAATACATAGGGGGCGCCACTGAAAATGGAATGAGTGTCCACGAGTTTTATGGCAGTTTTGTGAAATACAGCTATTGGGGTAAAACCCAACATGCACCACTTACCTGGGTCTCGTTGGATATAGAAATAAATTTGCCTTGAAGTTGAGACTTTTCGAGGTATGAGATAATAGAGAAAACATGGCCACTAGGGGGCGCTGTAGTGAGAACACAATACCTTGCCTGCACCCCAGTAATAGTCTGTGAAAATTCTATTGACCTATATTGACCAAAAATGACTGACAGACCTTGATCCAACTGGTAAGAAATCTTGGCAGAGCCAACAAAAATGTATAAAATCAAGATTGGCAAAATTGCACATTTTGATACAGCTGTAAAAAAGAGGGGTCTGAACTTGGTCAATATTGGGGCTGTTGCTATGGATACCAATAATTTTCTGAACCTTAAAATATGCTTTTGAGCCTCCTGAGACTATAAGCTAACCCCCGGTATATGACATTTTGCAAAGTCTGACGGGTCCCCGGCCACCATCTTCTGATTTTGCAGGTTTTTACAGGCAGAGCCTCTTAACTTTCAACTTGGTTGTGTGGTGTCACTGGCTTAGAAATGTTTGGTATGTGTCAGTTATGGTTAATCAGTTGATTCTGTTCTTATTATCATATCAAGCAGCGTAGGTGACAATAAACAAACTAATTAAATGACTTGAGGTGCTTCATCAAATAAGAAGATTATATGATGAACAGAAAACTGTCAATGTTGTGGCAAAGCCAGTTTGCAAATTGAAAATTAGAAAAAAACATTTTTCCAGAGGACCACCAATCTGCAAAGAGCTCTAAGCAAAGAACTGGTGTATTGCAAAATGTTTGCCTAATATAGCATTTGGAAATGTGACTTTTCGGAAAAGTTCCAGCCAGATATGTCCTGATTAGATAAGGTAAATCATTGGCGCCATGAGCGAAGGTGCTGAGTGATGTTTGTTTTGATTTCCTCTTCCTGATTTATTCAAGCAGTTGCTCTCATCTTCTCTCTTCACAGTACTTGTTTTGACCAAATATTGCTCTGTCTGAATATATAAATCACGAATTGTTAAGGGACACAGTTTGCATATAAATATAATAATTATCATTTTACTATTCATCCTGGTATCCTACACATAACTCGTGGACTGTTGATCATTTCTATGTCTTATTTCATCATTCTTTTCTTTTTAGAATGTCCGGAATGGGACTAAAGGTCAAGAATGACACTGTCAAAAGAAACAGCATATATCTCCATGCCATCTGTATCTGACCAAATTGTAGCACACATAAATCGTTGAGACACACAATTTTGCCGTAGCCATAGCATTAAGTCATAACATTCTTCCTGTACCAAGAGTTAAATACTTTGATTTTGCCATATTATAATATTACTTATTTTAATGATTTTTTCAGACCAATTCTGTTTGTGCATCAACGGCGCTCTACTTACTTATTTTCATCGAATAGTATACACTGTCAAATGGTCAACGTGTTGTTATATTAAGCCTTGTTTGTCCGTTAAGGTGACTCAAGCGTGGTACACTGCACATACTTCTGCGCAGCCTGGTTGCCTAGCAACATAGCGTCACAACTGCTGCAGGCCCTGAAAAAGTTGTGACGTTACCATTTTCTGCTCTCTTTTTTTTAAGCATGCCAGCCAGTAATTTGCTATTTAAATGAGATCTAATGCAGCTAGAAGCATAATTTTTTTTTTTTTTATTGAATGCAGTAACACCTACTCAATGCTACTTCAAAGTTTCAGCTTCTCATCTTTATCCAAAGAATGTTTTCTGTTAATTTCATTCAACTGAGTCTAAAATTATCTTTATTTCTTTAAATTAACATTGGCGCAGTAATGGTACTGCAGCAAACCAATGACTCGGTGAAATTTTTTTATTTTTTGCCATTTGTTTGAAAATAACTTAAAATATGCAAATTTTAAAAAAAATCTGTATGATCGTTTTCCTAAAATTTGATTACTGCCGAAATTGATGCATGCAAAATCTGCAATTAATTAGTGTGTTGGTGCCCTTTGAGCTCTTACAGAAAAAAGTATTTTAACTTTTTTCTTCAAATTTATGGCAAATTTATTGGTGTAAATCCTCAGGAAGACATTTCTGACATTTTTGTTTGACAATTGCATGTAATGCTTTACTCTGTGATACATAACCAAAAACTCAATTTATGACTTTTAAGCAGTCATCAGGCAAAACATGCCGTTACCATGGCAACCAAACGAGTCGGTGAAATTTTTTGTTTTCATTTTTGAAATGTATTGGTTCCATAGAGTACCTGTGCAAAATTTTAGAAAAATATGTATGATCTAACCACCATGCTTGAGTCACCTTAACTTATCATCATGTTATGCGCAATGCCCATATAACAATTTACTATATCGGTAAGTGATATACCTTTTGATAGTGGTCCTACAGATGCCTTAAAAGGCGTGTTTTCTAAGAATTTTGGAGAGTAATCCCAAGACACAGCATTTTTATAATGCCGCCGCATGATTATCCTATCTTATCTCCTGTTTGCTGTTTGGCTCAAGCTCATCCAGTCAACACACTGACCAACCAGCCTAATGGCTTCCCCAGGGACCAAGATTATAGGGGATATCTTCAGTCAGCTTTTATGGAAGAACTGACACATTCTGTTATGAAGCCCTCAAAAACAGTTATAATACAAAGCTGGATCTAATGTTCATATTTTGCGGGAGTAATAATCAACATAAAAGTATATGTTCAAACTTACTGAATTGTATTATCATGTCAAAACACAAAGGCAAAAATCTAGATACTGTCACTGTATGCTTGCTAAGATCTGATGCTTCAGTCCGTAACATAACAAAATTAATTCAATAATCAAAAAAGCAAATGGGCGGCTAAAATGTTTATACAGACACAGGAAAGTTTTGACAAGAGATATTCGAAAAATTCTTAGTATGGCCTTGGTTCAATGTCAAATGGATTACGCCTGTGTTTCGTGGTACTATAATTTAACTCAAGATCTAAAACATAAATTACAGGTTCTACAAAACAAAATGTTCAGATTCATCTTAGCCAAAGGCAACAGGGAACATATAGGCCAATTAGAGTTCAAGCAGGTCAATTGTACCAACATTGAAAATAGAGTTAAACAACTTGGGCTAAATATTGTTCACAAATTGTATCACTTTCAAACTCCAGAATATCTTTTATGTAACTTTACTCGTGCAAGTGATGTCCATAGGTACAGAACAAGAAATTCTAATTACAACTTCAAAATTCCAACATCGTCTAGTGATACTATTGTGTCAAATTCTTTCTCATTTAATCTAGTCAAAGCATGGAATTCACTGCCAGATAACATTAAGAATAATGAAGAACATCAATCTTTCAAAAACAAGTGTAAACGACATTTAATTTGTCTTTGTACATAGTGTAAATGCCAATTTATTTATCTTTGTATATATCATGTATTGTAAATACCTAATCAGTCTAGTCATCTAACTCTCCAGGTCGCTGTATCCTTTTGTGTTGTCATTAACTGGACCCCGCTGGAAATAAGTTTCAGAACTTTTGTGGGCTATCCTAACATCATTATCATTGTACAATTTCATCTCATTTATATCTATTGTTGTTACACCTCATTATTTATTACCTCATTATTTATTATTGTTATGCCTCATTGTTTACAATTGTACTTTGTTGATGCTGTTGCATAAAATAAAATAAAATAAAACCTCACCAAAAGAAAGCACTTGCCTAGTATAGGCCTATATAGCCTAATGCCCAAGTTGACAAACTTGAACCCTATACATAATTGAGCAAATGACAAAACTATTGGTTTCTAGAAAATGAAGCATTCGTAAAATTATTTGAAAAACACACTGATTAATAAATAACTATGAAGTGCAGCTAGTATGAGGGGTAAGATCCAGACATGCTTGCCATGATGATTTAAATAAGTGATAATGAAATACAATGCATCTTTGACATTTTCAATTACAGAACTTGGAAGAATTGCGTAAAAAAGGACCAAAACGAGATGCACTGTTCATCACATATAATATATTAGTCCAGACCACAATCATGCTGATTTATTGTTTACACAGCGTATCATATCATTTGCTGACCTAGGAAATTAATGGGAATCGCTCATCGCAAGACATTTACGAAGCAATTTCGGGAAGCAGAACATAGCACTGCCTCATGCCTGCATGCCATTTCCATAATTTGCACTATTATGAACGGGGAGGGTGGTTATAACTTTGTAGTCATCTTTCCTTACAAAACATGCAGCATATCAGTCTGTAGAAAGTATTCTTTGCTTCTATGGCACATCAATAGCACTCTGTATTGATGACTGCTTGATGCTATTAAAGTTTTCCAGAACTAATTATAAATAGAGCATGCAAAGCTAGAAAAACATGTTTATTTAGTGGTGGATATAATCTGTACATGCACGAGGACCTTGAGAAATATTTTGAGTGTTTTAGATTTGCATAATATAAAGGAGATGATAAGAGGCTTGTAGGCCTATATGTGTCAGTGGACAGGCTCCGTTTTCTTAACATTTTTTACCTGCTTCTTTTGCCAAAATCTGCTGTGAGAAATAGTTCTAGTTTCATGGATTTGGTTGATTTAGTAATATCCATCTACATATATCCAGGAAACTTGCACCAGAGGAAGAAGTCACAGTTAATATATCCTGTTACTTGTCTGAGTTTTTTAGTCAGCGTCTCTAGTGCTGCAGCAAACAAGGTTTTATCTAATCTGAAGTGCCTGGGCTGCAGGTCCAGTAACCCGACAGACATAAACTGTGCTCCAAACCTCTTGTGGTCACTTGACTTTCAACAGCACTCTTGGGCAATGCATTTGTATTTCAGCGACATCTGCATCACCTGCCCTTCCCATTTCTATTCATATAAAATAAGTGTAGTGTATTAACTGTATAAAAAACAGTCACTTGTTTCTGAGAAAATAACTTTTTCTTATATAATTCTATATACGGGTAGGACCAGTCTTCTATTGCTTTAGCATATTTGGCGTGATTGATCAAAGGAGAGATGAACTCCAATGCAATCGAGCCAGGTTTGAAACAGATCCCAGAATCTACCACTTACATTTGTACTAAAATGCATATCTCTCTGACATATATATATCATTTTAAGTTGCAACCCAGCACTTTTAAAGTTAAGAAAAGTGATTGAGGACTCCACTAACATGATATGCTGTTGATAAGTTTTAATTGCCTACTTATTTTCCTGCTCTGCCACAAGTCTTTCTTATCACTTTCCTTGAAGATATAATTTTCTTCAATAATTTTGCAATTGGGCATTAACTATAACACTATTATCAGGCTCTATCTGTCTTACTGAGGATAAAGGCATCTAATCACTGTTGCTTCACTCTGAAACATTTTGGTTATAGCAGACAGTCAGACTATCTTGGATTTGCTCCGAATTTGGCTGAAGTGTATATAATACATGGTGTATAGTTAGATGCATAATCAAGACGGTGGCTGAGTGATTGAGCGATAAGCATTTGGATTCTGTGTCACAATCAACATGAAGACCAAACAGTATACAATACTCCTGGCAAGGTAATCTTTGGATTGATTGAAGACAAAACATTTCTAGCAACACTAGCATTTTCTGTAATATAGTTGTTGTAATTGTTGGTGCCATATCACTGTTCATGTCCATCATTAGATCAATGTTTATCAACCAAGTTCAAAGTTGTCCTTGGAAATTTTCCACAGACCAAGAAATCTGAGCTAATAATATGTAAATGGCACTGCCATGAAATTCGCGCAGCATTGTCATAGAACTACTGCATTATCTTCAACATTCCACGCAGAAGGCCAACATATCTTTTTAGAGGACTGGGCAAATTGGCAGATAGATAAAATTAGATAGATAAGATCAGATCTGTAGATAAGATTAGGTAGATAGATAGATAGATAGATAGATAGATAATTAGATGAATAGACAGATTGCACTAAACAATTGATGTTACATAACTGAGATCAATAAAACCATAGCTATTCAGAGGTGACTGTTTACTATTAGACTGTTACATAATTTGTTGATAGTTAATGAAGATTATGTAACCTTAAGTGTTGTTATGATTTCTTACTTGGTGATCTATTTAAGTCATTAACATTTGTATTTACTTTTAATTTTTATTAACTTCTTGCAATCAGGTGGTATGGAAATAATTATTTCCAATGTTGATGCACACATGTTGATTTAAATCCCTGAAATATGTCATTGGAGGTTGTTATAGGACAAGACTGAAATTTTAAATCTATTTTGGAATTTATTTAACATATTTTAATTATTTACCAAACTAAACTGTGAATAAACTACTAGCTCCAGTTTTATGGCAACTACAGGCACTTCCTGTTCAGGCAGTCACTGCAGACAGGAGCACCACACAGAATGAGCTGTCCTTGTGCTAAGTGAGCTTCGCTCATGGCTGCCTTCGGCAGCCATGAGCTGCGCTCATATTATTAGCATCTGCTTTTAAACATATTTCTGCACCACGGCAAGTCATTATTTGCATCCAATCTTTGGTGACTAAGCTGCAGGTCCAGTCCCAACAGACAGGAACCATGCTTTCAATATAAATTTGTAACTCAGTCTCTCACTTGAATTTCTATGGCACTCTTTAGTGACACGTTTGTTATCAATGTTTCCACAAATGGATGGCAAAAGGGACCTTTTTCAAGTTTACAATTAATAACTACGGTAACCGTCAGATGAAAGATTTGCAACCAATCGCAGCCAATTCTATATTTTTATGGATGAGATGTTGACAAAGGTTTTGCAAACTTCGACTTGAACAAAACCGCTCTTTATGACACTCTGCTAAATGTTCACACTTCAACAAGATGTGAGAGTATATTGCAAATGTTTGCCAAACTGTCACATTATTTGGAAATGACACTTCACAGAAAAGTTCCGGCTAGACATGATTTGGACTTATATTGGTGCCATAAGTTGTTGAATGATGTTTGTTCAGTTCTTCTCACCGCAATTACTTGTTGTGACTGAATGTGTCAAGCCAGTTTGCCACAGCATGAAATATGGCTAAGATAAAATAAGACAACTCATATAATTACTAAAACACCATTGATAATGAAGTTGGCAATGAATATTATACACACACTACATAACATATAAAATAATTATCATCATTTCACTTTTCGTGCTTGTCTCTTACACAAAACTCCTGGGACTGTCATTTGTTTCCAGTACTTGCTCCATCCTTGTTTTCTTTACAGAGTGTCCAGATTGGGGTCCAAGGTCAAGACTGGCACAGTCAACAGAAACAGGAAAGGTCTCCATGCCAAGCAATCTCAGACCAAGTTTGTTACACATATAAATCTTTAAGACTGAACCAACAAATAATTTCGCAATAACCAGGCCACTAAATCTTTTTATTTTCATATCAATAGTAGAACTTTTTTTTTTATTCAGAGCAAATACACAGCATCAACAACACTGGTTATGTATGACTTATCAGAGAGAGAGAAAGATATAGAAAATCTTTTATTCGTGACTACCAAATTTCATGCACTATCAAATGGTCGAAATGTTGTTGTTCAGCCCTATTTGTATTATAATGTATCAAACACATGTAAGCATTTTCATGAAATACAAGTAATTTACATTTTGCACTAGGTGGAATGATATTTTTGAAAAGGATTCTGCAGTTGCCTTTCAGAGTGAATTTTCTTTGAAGAACTACAGACAAAAATCTCGAAACACAGCAATGTTGTGCTGCTGCCGCGTGATTATCCTATCCTATCTCCTGTTTGCTGTTTGGCTTCTACTGATCCAGCCAACACACTGACCAGCCAGCCTAATGGCTTCCTCAGGGACCCAGCTTATAAGGGATCTATTCTTTCAGCTTTTATTGAATATCTGACACATTCTACTGAGAAGCCCCAAAGGACAGTTATGATATAATTTTGAGTCTAATGTAGACATTTTGCAGAAATAATGGTCACTTTGAAAGTGTGTTCACAATTGCTAAATGATATCATCACATTAAAATAGTACATAGAATTCTAGACATGCACATATAGACATTGCAAGTATAGTGAATCGTTTGATATTTACAGTTACAAAACCTGGAAGAATTCCGTAAAAAAGACAAAAAAGACTCATTGTTAGTGACGTAGATTAGTCCGGACCCTATCATGATGCTTTATTCAATTCAGAAAATAATGGAGTCTTTTATCAGAAGAATTTAAAGAGGAATTTTGGGAAGCGAACATCGTGCTGCATATCATTTCCATAATTTGCACCATCATAAAGAGGAGGGTGGTTATATAATAGTTGATTTCATTGTTCTTGCAAAAATATGCCACAGAATATCCTCACTGTCTGTCATCCTCCAAGTGAAGGGTTCGTTTACACTCACCATGCAAACAGACTTTACAAAATACTGAATTTTTTAACGCATTGTCAGTTTTTTTCCGGTGAAATTTAAATTGTTTCTGGTTTTCTTTGAAGAAACCCAACATCATCAAAGAAAAAAACAAAAGACAGCAATTAAACACTCAAGCATCAGTGGTGTAATTGGGGGGTCTCGAGCGGGGGGGGGAGGGCATAGCGGGGCACGTCCTTCTCTGGGGGGGGGACCCACTCTACTAATTGTATATATTAGTGTTGGAAAGTTCATATAGGGGGTCACCTGGGGGGCACATGTCCAATATGGGGGGCATGTCCCCCCCCATAGGGACGCCACTGTCAAGCATTCATTCCATTGCTTTGAGAGACCTAAAATTGCTAATTATGTCTGTCACATCAGAAGGAAGATAATCTTTATGTTATACAACTTCATCTGTCTACAAGTGTACTGCTCTTGCGTTGCCACAGATCAGAACATATGCTGTCATGTGTTGCCACCTAGTGATTAGTGTGCTATTCCGCGAGCTCCTGCAAGCGTCCACATCATTTCAACCAGAGGAACAAACACAATTTTGTCTGGAAGACACCAGGGCTGTTTCTGAGTGTGCTGGTGGCCTTGCCCTGTCAGCATGCCTCGGCAGTCCAACGTCGGCCCAGCGTCAGTCCGATGTCAGTAGCTTAGGGCCAATGTTGGACCACCGAGGCACGCTGATAGGGTGTCTACTTCCTGTGAGAATGTGATTGCCGAGTCTGACTCTGGTATACATCAATGTTGAATAGAAATTTTGTGAATGTGCATCGAAATTGGAACTATTTCTTTGGAGCTCAGTGCTGAAGCATACAAAACTAACTTTCCTGCCAGGTGGCTGCAGCATACAGTTCTCATTTTCACCAGACTGCAACTTCATGAAACTGTGGTCAGTGTTATCACTAGACTACTCTGAGAGGTGACTATGCTGTCTTTTGGCAATATGTTTTGCTTTCATGATGCATTAACAAAGTCACAAGTCTTGAAAGTGTCGTTGACTGTCGGATGTCTCTTTTTGTTAATATGTATTAGTTAGATACCGATTTGGAGGGTTCTAACATGCATTTTTGTCAGTTAGATCCTGACTGGACATACGCTTCTTCTATTATACATTTCAACTTTTAATTTTTGCAAAATAAACAATAATATGATTGTTTGTTTGCGTTTATTAATAGTGTTAATCCTTAGCTGGGCGTTAAAATGCCAAACTGTCAGTTAGATACTAGCTTTTCCAATGGTAGCCCTATAAGTATTTTGGTGATGTCTAACATGAAATAGAGCATTCAAAGCTACCCAATGTGTTAATACAGCAGAGGCTACATCCTGTAAATGTACAAAGAACTTGGGAAATATTTTGTGTGTTTCAGACTTGCAGACCACATTAAGAAAGAACCGTATATAAGTGTTAATAAACCCAGCATTTTCTAGATTCTTAAACTGATTTTGCGATCACCTGCGGCGAGTGAGGAGTTTCTTCTTCGTGGATTTGGTCGACTCAATATTCATCTGTCAACCACTATCAAATTTTCCCGAAAAACTTCCCACTAAAACAAGAAATCACAGTTGATATATGCTGTAACTGGTCTGCCAGTTTTGTCAGTTGAAGCAAGAGAGCTGCAGGAAATCTGAATCTGAATCTAATCTGAAGTGACTAGGTTGCAGGTCCAGTGACTCGACAGACATAAACTGTGTACCCAATCTCTCACAGTCTCTCACTTGACTTTCAACAGCCCTCTCCGGCAAAGCATTTGTATTTGTCACATCTACAGCACCTGCCCACACTTTTTATTGACCAAAATATTAGATCCAAAAGTTGCATTTGAACGTTATACAAAGAAATGCAATTACCAATGCATAGAACATTTGAATATCTACCAACAGGCAGCACAAATTATTCATAATTTTTTGCAAAATATAATTATTAAATGAAATATGAACTTCAATTTGTCAGGCATAGAAGTAGAAATTACACATCAAATTCCATCAATTACCTGAAATTTTCTTCTATAATATGGCTTTTTATTTGTCAGTTCTAGTTGCAGCCACTCCTATTTCAAAATAGCACTTTCAAAGTTAAAAAAAGTAATTAATGACTTCACTTGGCTGCTATTCTGGCATTAAGTTTTAATTGGCTACTTGCTTCTGGGCTCCTTCATAAAGCATTCTTATCACATTGCTGAAGATATAACTTTTCCCAAATTATTTTGTAATTAAGCATAACAGTATCAGGCCCTTGCCATTTCTCTATCATAAAATACAAAGAAACCATGGCCACAGAACAGGTTAGAAATTATTGCATGCTTATTATAACCGCCGTAATACAACCAGAAAAGCAGGTTTCAGGTTTTTTTGAGATGGCATATTCAAATCAACGCTGCAGTTTTAGGAAAGTTATTGTAATTGTTGATGCCATACCAGTTTTATCAAGAAAACAATGTGGACTAAATATATATGATTTATTGATATGTCTATTGCTGAACCTTTAAAAAAATGTGCTTACATATATTTCACTTGGCATATTTTATAGCCAGACACGAAACCAAATTTCAAAGAATCTCTCAATCGAATTTTTTCACTGGAATAGAGAAAATTTATTAATGACATTGCTCTGATAAAATGTATTGTGTTAGTTTGATAGACCATTTATTTCAATGTGGCCTCGACAATTTTTTTCATAATAGCATATTCTCTTCAGCAAGTTAGGAAAATTTTTCCTGTAGCTGGTAAATACACTGACCAAATATGGGCTTTGTATGTAGTCCATGTTTAAATGAGTTCACGAATATCATTGAAATATTTTCCACAATACGATTTATAATTTTCCACAGACATATTGTAATAACTGATTGGGCAGTGAAGTATTCACAGGGACGGTCTCCAAAATTTGTCAATAACAGAAACACCCCCTTAATTGATGGAAGAAAATAAGCCTCAGAACTCACTTAAACATGCACCACATACACAGCCCATATTTGGTCAGTACATTTGTCTTCCTCTTGTGCATGCCTAACTGTTTGTGTTTGATTTGTCTGACTGCTTGGCAGCATATCTTGCCCTCCTTGATTGTTTTGGAAGCTTTTGGCACCTCTTGAAGCAGCAGATGTAAGAGAATGAATATTGATAAGACGCTGATAGACAGGTTTTAAAACTGTTGACAGTCAGTGATAGCCTACACCATGCAATTTGACCAAGACATAATTAATCAATCAGAAAATTTATGTCAAATTGTCAATCTCTGAATAAGGCAATTTTAAACTTATTATATTTAGGCCTGCCCAAGAACAGACCTAACGTTAGGTTGAACCTCCTTTTTAAAGAACTTCGGACTAAATCCCAAGACACACCATTTTTTAACGCTGCAATGTGATAATCCTATCTCATCGCCTGTTAGATATATGGCTTGGGCAGATCCAGTCAACACACTGACCAGTCAGCCTAAATATAGTAATGGCTTCCTCAGGGACCCAGCTTATAAGGGGTCTCTTCTTTCAACTTTTATGGAAAAAGTGACACATTTTGTTATAAGCATCAAAAACAGTTATTATACGATGTTTGAGGAATGTAGACATTTTGCGGAAATAATGGTCACTTTGACAGATATTCACAATTGCTGAATGCTATTATCAAGTTAAAATACCAGAATGAATTTCAGACATGAATGTAAAGACATTCCAAGTAGTGCATTATTAATACTTTCAGTTACAAAACCTGGAAGAATTCCGTAAAAAAGACAAAAAAGACTCATTGTTAGTGACGTAGATTAGTCCGGACCCTATTACGATGATTTATGTTTACATGGCATATCATATAAAATAACGAGTCTTTTATCAGAAGACATTTACAAAGCAATTTTGGGAAGCAGAACATCAAGCTGCATATCATTTCCATAATTTTCAGCATCATAAAGAAGAGGGTGGTAATATAATAGTTGATTTCATTGTTTTCTTGCAAAAATATGCCACAGCATATTATCACTGTCTGTCATCCTCCAAGTGCAGGGTTCGTTTACACTCACCATGCCATAAGATTTGACAAAACACAGAAATTTTCTCATGCATTGTCAACTCTTTTTCCGGCGAAATTTAAATTGTTCCTGGTTTCTGCAAAGAAACTCAACAATATAAAAAAAGAGAGATAGCAATTAAACACTCAGGCATTCATTCAATTGCTTTGATAGACCTCAAATTGCTATATATGTCTGTCACGTCAGAGGGAACTATTTGTTATGCAACTTCATGAAACAGTGGTCAGTGTTATCAATGTAGAGGAGAGGTGGCGATGCAGTCATACGTTTTGTTTTCATGATGCATTAGCAAAATCACAAGTCCTGAAGGTGTCATTGACTGTCAGATGTCTTTTTTTTTTCGTTAATATCATGAAATTGAGCTTTCAAAGCTACCCAATGTCTTAATTCGACAGGGGCTACATCCTGCGCATGTACAAAGAACTTGGGAAACATTTTGTTAGTTTCAGACTTGCAGATTATACGTATCAAGAAAGACCCTTGTATAAGTGTCATTAAAGCTAGCATTTTCTTGATTCTTCCACTTATTTTGCAATCACCTGCGGTGAGGGAGGAGTTTCTTCTTCGTGGATTTGGTCGACTCAATATTCATCTATCAACCAAAATCAAATTTTCCTAAAAACTTCCCTCCAATGCAAGAAATCATAGTTAATATACTGTGTTACTTGTCTGGGTTTTTGTCAGTTGAAGCTAGAAAGCTGCAGGAAATCTTAATCTGAATCTAATCTGAAGTGACTAGGTTGCAGGTCCAGTGACTCGACAGACATAAACTGTGTACCCAATCTCTCACAGTCTCTCACTTGACTTTCAACAGCCCTCTCCGGCAAAGCATTTGTATTTCTGTCCCATCCACAGCACCTGCCCAACCTTTTTATATCCAAATGGAATGTATTAGATCCAAAAGTTGCATTTTGATGTTATAAAAATTATAATAAAATGCAATTACCAATGCATAGAACATTTGAATATCTACCAACAGGCAGCACAAATTATTCATAATTTTTTGCAAAATATAATTATTAAATGAAATATGAACTTCAATTTGTCAGGCATAGAAGTAGAAATTACACATCAAATTCCATTAATTACATGTTGTACCTTAAATGTTCTTCTTTATATGGCCTTCTAACATATCTGTCAGTTCTAGTTGCAGCCACTCCTATTTCAAAATAGCACTTTCAAAGTTAAAAAAAGTAATTAATGACTTCACTTGGCTGCTATTCTGGCATTAAGTTTTAATTGGCTACTTGCTTCTGGGCTCCTTCATAAAGCATTCTTATCACATTGCTGAAGATATAACTTTTCCCAAATTATTTTGTAATTAAGCATGACAATATCAGGCACTTGCCATTTCTCTATCATAAAAGACAGAGAAACCATGGCAGAACAGGTTAGAAATTACTGCATGCTTATTATAACTTTTGTATACTCCCAGAAAAGCAGGTTTCAGGTTTTTTTGAGATGGCATATTCAAATCAACGCTGCAGTTTTAGGAAAGTTATTGTAATTGTTGATGCCATACCAGTTTTATCAAGAAAACAATGTTGACTAAATATATATGATTTATTGATATGTCTATTGCTGAACCTTTAAAAAAATGTGCTTACATATATTTCACTTGGCATATTTTATAGCCAGACACGAAACCAAATTTCAAAGAATCTCTCAATCGAATTTTTTCACTGGAATAGAGAAAATTTATTAATGACATTGCTCTGATAAAATGTATTGTGTTAGTTTGATAGACCATTTATTTCAATGTGGCCTCGACAATTTTTTTCATCACGAATATCATTGAAATATTTTCCACAATACGATTTATAATTTTCAACATTATAATTACTGATTGGGCAGTGAAGTATTCACAGGGACGGTCTCCAAAATTTGTCAATAACAGAAACACCCCCTTAATTGATGGAAGAAAATAAGCCTCAGAACTCACTTAAACATGCACCACATACACAGCCCATATTTGGTCAGTACATTTGTCTTCCTCTTGTGCATGCCTAACTGTTTGTGTTTGATTTGTCTGACTGCTTGGCAGCATATCTTGCCCTCCTGTTGACAGTCAATGGTACACCATGCAGTTTGATTAAAACATAATTAATCAATCAGAAAATGCATGTCAATCCCTGAATTAGTCAATCCCTGAATTAGGCAATTTTAAGGACGGGCCTAATGTTAGGTTGAACCTCCTTCAAGAACTTTGAACTAAATCCTGAAACATAGCATTTTTTAATGCCGCCATGTGATAATCCTATCTTATCTCCTGGTTGCTATTAGGCTTGTTCAGATCCAGTCAACACACTGACCAGCCAGCCTAATGGCTTCCTCGGGGACCCAGCTTACAAGGGATCTCTTCTTTCAGCTTTTGTGAAAAAAGTGACACATTTTTGTTATAAGCATCAAAAACAGTTGTGTACAATGTTTGTGGAATGTAGACATTTTGTGGAAATAATGGTCACTTTGACAGATATTCACAATTGCTGAATGCTATTATCAAGTTAAAATACCAGAATGAATTTCAGACATGAATGTAAAGACATTCCAAGTAGTGCATTATTAATACTTTCAGTTACAAAACCTGGAAGAATTCCGTAAAAAAGACAAAAAAGACTCATTGTTAGTGACGTAGATTAGTCCGGACCCTATTACGATGATTTATGTTTACATGGCATATCATATAAAATAACGAGTCTTTTATCAGAAGACATTTACAAAGCAATTTTGGGAAGCAGAACATCAAGCTGCATATCATTTCCATAATTTTCAGCATCATAAAGAAGAGGGTGGTTATATAATCTTCGTTATCATTCTTTCCTTGCAAAAATATCCCTAATATCACTGTTGGCTGGCAATATAATGTTTTGCCTTCATGATGCATAACAGCGCAAGTCTTGGTTGTTGTAGATAACTGCCTGATGTCATTTCTTTTTCAGCAATGTCATTAAATAGAGCATTCAAAGCTACCCCTGTATATATAAAGATAAAACCTAGTATAAGTGTCGATGAACCCTGTATATTCTGAATGTTGTCACTTCTTTTCAAATCACCTGCTGCGAAGAAAGAGTTGTAGTTTCTCCACTTAGGCTGACTCAGTATTTACCAACATCAAGAAATTTTCCGGGAAACTTCCCAAATGAGTAAGAAATCATCGTTAATATATCCTGTTACTTGTCTGGCTTTTTTTTTTTCAGCTACACCCATATAGCAGCAGCAAATCAGGATTTGAATCTCATCCGCAAGTCCAGTAACCTGACAAACATAAACCATGCTCCAAATCTCTCTTGGTCTCTCACTGTACTTTCAACAGCCCTCTTCAGCAACGTGTTTGTAATTCTGTCAAATCTACAGCACTGCTCTCCCTTTTCTATATGTGTAATATAATGTATTTGGTCCAAGAGTGTTATTTGATTATAATGGAAGGAAATCCAGTTACCAATGCATAAAGCACATGAGGCAGATATACCGGCAGCACAAAGTATTCAGAATATTTCAAAACATATAATGAATGAATGAAAGATGAACTTTAACCTCATTCAGCAGGGCATGAAACTTGATGGAAGCAGAAACTACAAACCAGAATCCATCACTTATATTCCTTCCATAATATGTTCTTACTTATCTGTCATTTATAGTCACATCCACCTATTTTTTCCAGCAGCACTTTCAAAGTTGAGAAGAGTAATTAATGACTCTGCCAGATGATATGCTGTTGCTAAGTTTTAATTGGCTACCTATTTCTATGTTCCTTCATTAGTCATTCTAATCACATTCCCTGAAGATATAATTTTCCACAATTATTTTGTAATTAAACATGGCAGCAGCAGGCTATATGTCTATCACAAAGACAAAGACACCACGACAGCAATATTTAGCCTTGTCAGCCCCTATTAGCTCAGTCAGTAGAGTGCTTGCCTCACAATCGAGGGGCCCTGGTTCAATCCCCGTGCTGGCGATCATGTCATTCCACGACATCGCATTCACATTAGACATAAATTTGAGGCACTGTGGGCCCAACTGGAAACAAGTCACTAACTTAGCTTGGCTACCAACGTTAAATAAAAGTACCTTTACCTTCACCTTTACCTTTTTACCTTGAAAACGGATTGGAAAACCAACAACCAATCTTGGATTGGTTGAAAGAGGTTGGTCGTCAGAACTGACACCATGATTTTGGGGTTCAGCATTTGGAATGGTAGCAACAATCAACCTCCGGACCAAATGATACATGATACTCTTGGAAAGACCTTTCAAGATGGCGCATTAAGAGCAACACTTGCAATAAGATGTCTATCAGAATCAATCTTTATCTACCAACACCAAATTGTCCAGGGAAACGCAATTTTCCACAGACCAAGAAATCAAAGTTAATATATGCCTTATCCCAGCTTTTTATCAGTCGCATTCAGAGATATAGCAAATCATGATTTGAATCTAATCTAAAGTGACTCAGCTGTGGGTCCAGTAACCCAATAGACATTTACCATGCACCAAATCTTGATCAGTTTCTAACTTGACTTTGGCACTCTTCAGTAACATGAAGTCTTCTGTATTTTTTTAACACAACTAATATAGCACTTGCAAACAATGCAGAGAATGGTAAGATGTTGAAACAGCATTTATTTGTAATGACTTCTCTACAAGTCAGTTAACTTTCAAATCCATTTTAGTGCAGAATTTGATTTGAAGGTGAATTTAAACACAAAATCATGTAGGCAAGACAGAGGAAATCAAATCACGGAATCGTTCAAAATAGTTTTCTGAGCTAGATCTATGTTACTTATAATTTCAATTACCCATATTTCAAAGCATGCAGCACTTTCTAAGGTCTGAAAAGTAATTAATGACTCCACCAGGATGATATTATGTTAAGTTTTCATTGGCTACTTGATACTTTTATGTTCCTTCATTAGTCGTTCTTATCACATTCCTTGAAGATGTGATTTTAAACAATTATTCTGCAATTAAGCAAGACAGCAGCAGGCCCTTGCCATTTATCTATCACAAAGAAAAAGACACCATCACTGCATTATTTCACTCTGAAAACAGATCGGAAATAAACAACCAATCTTGTATTGGTAAAAAGAGATTGGTCAGGTCCGACATGATGGTTTGACAGTTCAGCAAATACATTTGGAATTAACACTTGCAATTTCAGTTTAAAAAAAGCAAAGTTATTTCAATTGCTGGTTCTATGTCAATGTTCTAGAAAGCAAAACAGAATATTAATTGTGCGGTAGATGGAGGGTCATTAGTAATTTCACTACCTTTGCTCTATAGTGTTCCGAAAGGTCAAGATGTCTATTAGGGCGTTTCAGGTGCCCCCAATATTTTCCGATCCTGCTTGACCTTGGTCTGGTATTGCAGTTTATATAGTAAAAGTCACATGTAAAATTTTGGCCCATTTTATAAATACTTACCTTTACCAGAATTCACTTGAAGTTTATAATGCAATTCCCCATTGGCGAACATGCAAATTCTCAAGATATTTCAAAAACCAATGAAGAAATCGATATTTTTTTCTCAATCCACAGTTCCTGAGTACGTTTTGGGAGGGAAATTCAAATCTGGTGTTATTTTTTGTATAACCCCACTTGCCAAGCTGCCAGAAGCTGTCAAATTTGTGAAAATCTGCATAAAATGGAAGAATTTTAGGAAATTCAACACTTCCTAGCTCATTAGGAAGACCTGCTGTAAAATAACTGTTGCCAGATTTTAATCGCCCTCCCAAAACTTACTCAGATACTATGAATTGAGAAAAAAAAATTGATTCCTTCATTAATTTTTGCAATATCTTGTGGATTTTCAAGTTTGCCAATGGGGTATTACTTATAATCTTCAAGTGAATTCTGGTAAAGGTAAGTGTTTATAGAATTGGCCAAAATTTTACATGTGACTTCTACTATATGAACTGCAATACCAGACCCAGGTCAAGCAGGATCAGAGAATAATGGGGGCACCTGAAACACCCTAATGTCTATTACCGAATCAATGTTTATCTACCAACACCAAAATTGTCTAGGGAAATGCAATTTTCCCCCAAACCAAGAAATCAAAGTTGATATATGCCTTATCCCAGTTTTTTTATCAGCTGCATTCAGAGCTGTAGCAAATCATGATTTGAATCTAATCTCAAGTGACTCAGCTGCTGGTTCAATAACCCAATGGACATTTATCCTGCACCAAGTCTTGATCAGCTTCTGACTTGATTTCCATTGGTACTAGAAAGATCTGTTATTTACACTACCCTCCAAAGTTTGAATACACCAGAAAAGGTGAGATTTCTCTCAAAAATACCTCATCTTCAACACAACGTTTGTTTCATACTTACATCAAACAATGTGGAAATTCACATTCAGGCCATAAGGTGTCCATATTTCATGGTTTTAGATCATTTTGGTATAAATTTATATAAATTTCTCAATATCCCATTTTTTTCATTTTTTACGAAAAGCTATAAAAGCACTGTTATCTTCCATATTTAACATTTTATAATTTTTTACACATTTCTACTTGTTTGTAATGATTTTACAAGTAGTTTCAGACCAGAAAATGGCCCTTGAAAATCTGACAAAAATACTGATTTTAGCTATTTTTGGTTCAAAACAATGCTGAAACAACTCAAATAAAATAACTTTCACTAGAAAAGATACATTCTATGATTATACTTCATGGTGATGCAAAATTATCTAAATTTTGTATTTTTGAGTGGTCAATGTTCAATTTTTAAACTGTCTTTTCGGGGTCTAAAATAACTGTTACGATCATGTTTCAACTCTGGAATCCCTTAAAATATGATTAAATTTCATAAACCTAGAAGATAACTCGGCTTCGACAATTTTCTATAAAATACCAAAATTTGGGATATCAAGAGAGGCCATAAATTTCAACCAAAATGACCTAAAATGACAAAATAAAGACAACTTCTGACTTCAGTGTGACTTGTTACATTGTTTGATATAAATATTGAACAAAAATTCCATTCAAAATCAAGTATTTTTAAAAGAAACCTCACTTATCCAGGTTTATTCAAACTTTTGGAGGGTAGTGTATATTCTCAGCTACTCATATGTCAAAGGCTTTGAGTCTCTTAGATAAATTAAGTCAACACTTAGATAAAGCCTACAACTTATATTTGATAGACCATGTATTCCATGCTGCCTTGATACCCTAGATATCATCACATCATTGATACAATTCCTAAATAAAATTAATAATATTCTACAGTCACATTATAATTTGCATGTCATTAGGCATTAAAGCATGCACACTGCACAGGAACAGTCGCATAAAATTGCAATTATAAACATAGGCTGCGCAGCAGCAAACCTTCAGCGAATAACACCTTTAGAAGATTACATAGGTATGCAATAGCGGCTGAGTAGTGGCCTTCAATTATCCCTAATTGCCCGCTGCCCTGCCATCTTCCCATCTGCTTCCTAGGATTTGTAAAATCAGGGAAAGGCCTTATTGAGAGGTCTCGCCGACCTCTCCTAGAAATCACGAGCAATTCAAGGACCCTTCGGTCTCGTCAAAGATTCTTGAATTATGTACCTGTTTGGCTGTTGAAATTGCGGTCATTTAGGCAATGAGGGTTTTCCCCACCTAATGGGTATGATTGCAGTGCGTTGTTGTGCATGTAACGTCCGTTGTGGGCATGTCTTTGTCGCGTGAGTTTGTTTTGCCAGATATGTTTCTTCAACATTTTGGCTACTGGGTTGTTGATCATGGCAACGTGAGCGTGACGTATTTCCTGTCTGTTGGGGGTGTGGCCCCATCGACCAATCAGAACGCAGTTTCCTTTGCTGGTAAACTTAGAAAGTTTGCTGAAATTATTAATTTATGATGCGGTGGATGACTTATTGTGATCAAAGCAGGATTATACCCACAAGATTATTTTTAGGCCATCCAAGGAGGACCGAAAGGCCTTCCCATGATCCTTTGCGGCGCTGATCTCCAAGATGGCAGCAGCAGCAGACCAAAGCAAAATGATGTCCAGAGAAAGAGGCTGGTACGTGGGTTTAATGACTTTATTTGACTATTTCTACCTGACTAATGTTTTTGTGAATACCTGTAGATAATCCCGCCTCTCCAATGGGGGCCACAAAATGTGTGTGTGAAATTTTTTGCCCTCATGAAGGCTGACGTTTTTGGCAAATCGCCGAGACATGTTGTCTAAGGGTACATTCGTTTCGCTGCTCCAAAGTCCTCCTGGAGTAGAGTAGTTCACTCCAGATCATTCGTTTTGCACTTCCGGGAGTAGTTCGGAGTAGATTGGAGTAGATAGGAAGTACTCCAAGAAATTGGGATATCCCATGACGTAGGATTGTTTACAAAGATAGATGACACTTTTGAAGCTTTGATTTAGTGCCTAATTGCTTTTTTCTGGTGTGAATGTCCGTATTTCAATTCAATAAATTAAGAGCAATCGATTGAGGGTGTCAATTGATGTCGTAATTGCCATCAACTGGGGAATTCTAATTGCTAGGGAACCCCCAAGTTATGACGATTCTAACTACTCTGTTATGTTCGATTTGGACCAACCTTGGAGTAGTTTACTCCCGGAGTAGAAACGTCACTTCCTGGAGTAGATACGTAACTTCCGGAGTAGTTAGAGTAGGTCGAATCGAATGTACCCTAAGAATTTGTCTAAGATGGGGAGAACCTAAAAGCCGGGACAAGCATCCGGGACGCCCGGGACGAACTAATTGCCGGGACAGAGTTCCGGGACAGCCAATTTAAAGTGTTTTAGCTTTAAGAGAACAACCACTTGAGGTACAGAAACGGCAGACCACTTTTTAGAAAGCTGAGGTCATGTTCTATCTCCAGAGAAACTTTAATTCTCAATATTCATGTTGGTTATTATAAATACTCAACCTTATTTGTCAATTGTCATTGAGTTTGAATTTATGCACTTTTTTTTTCTAAAGTAAAAAATTACATCACATCCCTGTGTGAGTTGCCTGTCTATATTATTCTGTATCTATCTATCTATCTATCTATCTATCTATCTATCTATCTATCTATCTATCTGTCTACCTATCTGTCTACCTATCTGTCTACCCTACCTGTCTATCTCCTAACCATGTATGTTCAACAGTTCAATGTATCGGGGAGCTTTCATCCTGTACCTATCTAGTTATCTATCTATCTATCTATCTATCTATCTATCTATCTATCTATCTATCTATCTATCTATCTATCTATCTATCTATCTATCAATCTATCTATCTATGTAAAACTAAAATTTTAGCAACATTTTTTTATGTAACAATTAATGACACACATTCTAACTTTAAGCCTTTTTTAATCATCATCTGGGACTGTCCTGACATCATATAAAAAACAGATCTTTTGCTCTAGAACTATCTCATATCTGTTGGAAGATAGAGAAATAGAGATAGAGAGAATATATAGGCCTATAGATAAAGAATTACATGATTCCCAAACTTGCAAAATTGTAGACTTTGTTGGCCAAGTAGAATTTCAGTAGAAAAGCTGAATACATGCTGTATAGTCTAGAGTCACCATAGAAACTACAGAGATAACGGGGTTTTTTCTGGAGATCACATCCAAAAACCTGAAATAATTCAATTTAAGATGTGTGACTATCGTAATCAAGAAAAAAACTGCGTGATCTCCAGGATTTTGTTGCCCAAACCAGACCTCAAAGTTGAGGCATTTTGAGGTTGGGTCAGATTTGACAGTTGTCAAGATTCTTGATGTTTTATTTTGACAGCTTGACCATGTTGACTGACATTCCTCAACATTTGGCTAATAACATGGTATTTTGGTACAGAAAGGATTTTAACATGTACAGTCAGTTAGCATGTTTATAATTTTATCAAATTTAAACATTAAAAGGGCCAGTATTTTGGATTATAGGACGTTTCACCGCTGGGACGTTTCACCGCCGGCAGTAGTGGGACGTTTCACCGCTGGTATAAAACAATGTTAGTCAAGTAATAATTGTCTTGTATAAGCCTGATAAGCTATAAAATAGGCAAAATTCAACAAAAACACACAAAATATTGTCAGTGTTGCTACTCTATCTATGCTATCTATTATTTTGTTACTTTGTAGCAAAAAGACGCTACATTTGTTGTCTTGATTCACAAGTTACAATGTAGCTAAAAGCATACAAACTAACAACAAAACATAACTAAATGGACAATGTGATTCCCAGAATAACGAAGGATAACAAAATTGACTAAAACAATCAACTAAGTTATCATTTCCAATTACTTTAATAACCAAGTAAAACGTCTCACACTGCCGACGGTGAAACGTCCCAGCGGTGAAACGTCCTGCTACCGTATTTTGGGAAATTGACACTGCTGGCACGTCTAAAATATGACAGGGAATGTCTGGATGGGGGAGAGCTGGAGAGGGAGGAGATCTTGGCCAAAAACTTGAAATTTTGAAAATTAAGAAGTACAGCTATCATTATCTGCAAAAAAAATTCATGATCTCCTGTTTTATTTCCCCTACCCAGGTTGTCATAACAAAGTTTCTTCTACGAAAAAAATTCTTTAAAATATGACGAGGGGGGGGGGGGTTGTGAGGAGATCTTGGCAGAAAAACTTGAAATTGTGAAAATCAAGAAGTTTAGCTATCATTATCTGCAAATAAAATTCATGATCTCCTGTTTTATCGCCCAAAGCCAGGTTGTCATTATTCTATGAAAATCTACTAAATTCTGTAAAATATGACTTGGGGGCTGTTGTGGGGAGATCTTGACAATAAAATTGAAATTGTGAAAATTATTAAGTTCAGCTATCATTTATCACCATAACCCAGGTTGTCATTACAAGTTCCTTCTATCAAAAATAATCCGAAATCGACTCAATCCTATAAAATATGACGAGGGGGGGGCACGTTGTTGTCTGGAGATCTTGGCAAATAACTTTAAAATGTGAAAATTTGGTAGATAAATCATCATTATCTGCAGTATTCTTCAACCCAGTTTGTCTGCTATTTCTGCTATCAAAATCTACCAAATTCCATGAAATATGACAGGGAATGTGGGGGCCGGGCTTGTTGTGCAAAAAACTTGAAGTTGTGAAAATTCAGGAGTTTAGCTATCTTAATCTACAAAAAAAAATTAATGGTCTCCAGTATTCTTCACTTTTTATTCGCCTCAACCCAGGTTGTCAATTACTAGTTTCTGGGCTGGTCCAGGGCTGGCATGCCACACTGTCGCCCTTTTGGCTTACATCATGACCTTAAGGCTCAAGCCAATACATACATGTGTATTTGTCCTCAGGATCTGTTAAAATTTTAATTTAAGCCGGGTTTTGATTGTTTTATTAATATTTTAGATTATTGACATGTTTCTGTGAAAATCTGTCAATAAAAAAATTCTCATTTCTCAGTTTTCTGAATAGTTTCTGAAATAAGATGCTGGATTTCTTGTTTGTCATTCCAGCAGATGCATTCGCAACTTTGATATATAGTGATTGCTGATTATAGATGCAGGTATTTAAATATTAACTTTTTTTCAAAATTTCAGCTACTTTGTGAAAGAAGCAGAAAGATGCAGCTGCTATGTAAAGAAGTCAGAATGACTTAAGCTGACATTAACGATGTGGATGAAGACAAAGTGTCAAATTAATGTCCAGTTACTGCCAGGTGAAGATGGTGCAAGAAAAGAGCGATCAATTGTCTGAATGTCGGGAGACAAGGTATGATATAATTGGATGTCAAGTTGTATTGCGATAAGTTATTTTGGTTTAATGTGTCAAATATGAAAGCAAGTCATGATAATAGACATTGACCAAAGTACTTATAAATTTACACATTATGAGGACATTGAGGAGTAACAATTAAATATATGTATATGATATCGTCCAAATTTTGAAGATGATGTTAATGTGGGAGATTGTGGGTTATTTTTAGCAATTATACAAGTACATCTTTTCCGCTGAGTATACAGGATTAATAATCATACATTATACGTACCCGTTATATATTGCGTTTTCATCAGAATGCAATAATTATTTAATTATATACCATGATATGTCCAATTAACGATGTGTCTGACGAATAGGCCTATGTGACATTAGTCTATTATTTGGCATTTTGTGCCTCAAAACCATGTATCATTCCTTGGGATCACAGATACATGACCCTTGCGTCCGATAAGTGGCTCTCGGGGCATGATGCAAGGGCCGATATTTTTCATCTGTCAACCTTGTTATTTATTCAAAATAGTGTAAAACATTGTGAAATTTGCTTTCAATACTACCTGTAAAACACCCCTGACTTCGTTTCTAGAATAAATTGTGTGTTTTAAGTCTGTTAGATAACTTAGATTACTAACAGTCTAACACTTTTATAATCAAGTCCATATTGTTGTTTTGCAAAATTAATAAATTTTCACACTTCCATCTGTATTGCAGGTCGAATGATGGTGAATAGGTGATGATTTAGTGAAGATTAAGAAGTTTTCATTTTGGACCAAAGCCCTTAACATTCCCATCTGTGTACAAGGTGCTGACACATAGTCCGATTATGCTGGTGATGAAGAAAGTTGCAAAACATTCTAAGTTGCAAATATAGGTAATTTGGATTCTCGTAATGTAACATCTTAAGTAAATTAAAGTAATATATTAATTTTATATGCATATTTTATTAATGTTGTATTTTGATAATTTTTAATGCGCATCTGAGTAATCTGGTTGATAGAAAAACTGGTATAGAAGTTTTGTGGGTGCACCTTGATCTTGATAACAATGTTGTATTTTGTAGTGATGTTTGAAAGTTAGATTTTTAATCAGAGGCAAAGCATCTGATTTATATAGTTATGTAGAGAGAGTGGCAGCTCTAAAACAAAATTGTATTGACTGGACAAAGTTTAAGTTCTTTAATAGCACTGCATGTGTGAGGTAAAAATCATAGTCTACACGGCAGCAAACCATCAGAATCAGAAAATCAAAGAAAGGCAAATTAATAGCATCAGATTCTGCCTGAATTCTGACATGTGTAGCATTGGATCTTGTAGACGTTGTGGTCAGATCATAAGAAAATGCATCAAATGTGGGATCTTGTTCCTGAAACTAAACAAGAGTGTCTTCTGTAAATTTGCATTTGGATATTTTAACTATTCAGATTTTAGCATGCTAAAACTATGCTATCTAGTTGAATAAGTTGCGGAAATTATTATGATTTCTAGATCTTTCAACTTGTGCACTGGCTTAAGAATGTTTTGTTTGTCTCAGTTATGGTTAATTGGCCGACCAGATGATTAACTTAGTGTGCACCTATGCTCGGCTCAGTTGGCCCTCTTTTTCGACTGGAAAATTCCTAGAGTTGGGCCTAAAATTCTGATTGGTTATCAATTTTAGGTGGTTGGTTATCCTGTGCTGTGCCTAGATAAAGTTCATCCCATCCCCCCCCCCTCATTGCTGTTATCCCTGCTGTCCTATGAAGCATAATCATGCATAAATACAGGATATACATGTATATATATATGGATTGTCAAGACAAGGTTCACACTTGTAGGTGATTAATAAAGTATATATCGTATCGTATCGTATCGTAATATAGAGGGCTACAGACATACATGAGCATAATACAACTAGCAGGTGCTGTCATCTGGTGTAGAATCAAGCAACAATATTAAAAATTTTTAATTCTGTCTGAATTTTTCCTTGGGTATTTTTTTGGTTCCAGGAGTGACCAAGAGGAATTATGCCCTCCTCTCCAAGAAACAGTTTAGTTGGATCTGCACCCCGTGCAAGTCCAGCAAACCCAGGAGGAATAAACAGGAACCTCTGGCCAAGGTAAATATATTTATGTTTAACCCATTATTATATATATATATATATGAAATTATGATGTGTCATTGGCTTGAATTAAAACATTTTTCATTGAGAGATATTTTTCATTGAGAGATATTGCTATTGCTACTTTTGCCCTGTATTATTGCAGTTTATACAGTGGTTGGAGTAGCAATAGCTACTTGGGCCTTTCAGAATGCATCACCACCTGACATGCATTGGCAGGTCCTCCAGACTTTGGACCTCAGATTCGCTCTTCCATCACCACCAGGATCACTTCGCTCTGTCTCCACCGCCACCGGGATTCCTTTCTCCCTGTTAAACCCCCCCCCGGATTCAAGTCACCTCTTGCAGACCCCCCGATGCCTGCAATCCCCTCGCCTCCACCCGTACAGGATTTTTTTCAGGTAAATGTTCACATAAATATTCAAATAATTTATACATTTATATTATTGCATGGTTTAACAACTATGTATGACAGAAATCTCTGGAGAATTGGCCGTGATAGTGGAACTTTCCTTTTTTCAGCTCTCCTGTGTTGACGAGCAGAATAAAACTATTTCCGGGAACAAGCTGCCATTTTGTATCATTGCTGAGTCAGTGAAGCTGGCATTTCAGGCCCCAGGGCACTTTTAATCCATTGAAAACATTACAGATTTGCATTGCCGAGTCTTAAATGGAATGTTTAGCATGGATTGCCACCATATTCCAGTACTGTCAGGCTGATTAGAATTTGTTACGGACCTTGGAAAACCTGGCTCCATTGTAAATTCCCAGGCTGATGTTTTCCGGAAATAGTTTTATTCTGCTCGTCAACACCGGAGAGCTGGAAAAAGGAGAGTTCCACTATCACGGCCTATTATCCTATATTTTAACTAGCTTCTTTTTCTAATTAATGCACTTTAAGTAAACCATAAACTGTGTTTGTATATATTTAAGTGACATTGTTTGGTAAATTAATTGTTGTCTAAATTGTTTGTTGAATTCAAACTAATTCTCTTTGCAGTGTTGAGGACGTGTCGTTTGAGAATCCACCAACTCCGATGCCTGTGGACCACATTGACTTTAACTGTCATGACAGTCCATCCAGGTAATTACATTGGTTTATAATGCAATTAATTTTATGGATTATTAAGCGTAGTAATGACATGAATATTTTTGAGAGTAATAATAACATGACTTTTTAAACCTACTCTAAAAGTTTATCTGTCATGTGAAATCCATTAGTCATTGGCATCAATATAATTTATTCAAATCTTAAAAGTTTACCTGGCATGCAAATTAGATTAGATCCACCCGATCAATTTGCATGTTAAATGAGAAGTAATTTGACTCTAAATTTCTTGTTTTTTTGGCGTCAGCTATGTGTTCAACCGGCAGAACGCAAGCGGCAACACTGCGTATTGGCGATGCAGCGTTAGAAATAAGAACCAGGTGTGTCCTGCAACCGTCATCCAGAAAAGCGACACCTTCACTAGAGGACGTACTGATCATAAACATGAGCAGCAGGACAGCCTAGTTAAAGTGACAGCAAAGGCAAAGACGGTTGCCACAGAAAATGTAAGTCAATAATTCCAAAAACATAGTGTAAATTTATTTACTTCCTTAGAATGACACAATGATGCATTAATATTCAGTGAATAACCCTGAAAACATCAATTAAACATGGGAAATGTCTACAGTAGTAATACACATAATAATTATTAAAATTATAATTTGATTCATACATATTCAGTGAATTGCATTAAGTGTTGAAGCCTGTAAACATCAAGTAAAGATCGACCATACAACTGATCATTTCAAACCTTTACAAGAAATATGTACAGTGGTAGTACAACTTATTATTTCATATATTAAAATTATTATTTCAGGTGCACAAGTCTGCTGGGGACATTGCGAAAAGGCTGATCAAAGAAACCAACGCCAGAGCCACTCTTCCTTCTCTACTTGGTACCAAAAAAAGTATTGTCATAGCATCATGGTTAATTTTCAATTTTAAAATTTTTACGTCTTAAGTTACATCGTCAGAACTGAAATATAACGCAAATTATTTCCTTATGATGTAACCATGCCACAAAACAGCCAATCATGGAATTGTGTCCACGTTACATTATAAGAAAGAATTTCCAAAAATCAAGGAACTTATTTAACTTATGAATGATAAAACGGATATAAACTATACTTGTTCTATTTTCAGAGAGGTGTTCCGTACCATCCGAGACGCCCTTCTAGAACGCAACGTCCAAATAAAGATGCAGGCAGCGGTCATGGATTTCGAGGCAACTGTATGGAAAGCCATTCGTAGAGTTTGTGCTCACGCTAAGACACGCAGATGTGCTTTCCATTGGGGACAAGCCATAGACCGACATGTAAGTGCTTTGTAGTTTGAATTATCTTGTCATTAAAAAAATACAATATCATTACGAAACGATCATCTTAATGCTCTTGTCACAGTATCAATGTATATTAATAATCAAGTTCACATTTTGAGATGATGTAGAACGTATGTCAGTATTAAATTTTGTAAAACCTAGATTTTGTATATATTTGAAAAATGCAATATTATTAGAAAACTACCATTTCGATTGATACATCCATAATCAAGTTTACATTTTGGTATTTTGCAGGTGACCATCCTAGGCTTGAAAAAGAAAAGAAAAGAAGACCCTGGCACGAAAGAGGTTCTCCGAGGAATACAGGCCCTTCAGTACTTTGCCGCTGAACATATCGAGCCCGTTTTCAAGCAAATCAAAGAACAGACAACAGTCAGCCAGGGTGTCGCTCAGCTCCTCCATTACGTAGAGGACACCTGGGTGACCAGCCGAACTTTCCCACCCCGAGACTGGTCCAGCTTCGGCAGGACAATTAGAACGAACAACAATGTCGAGGGGTGGCACACCTTGATCAACAAACGTTGCCGAGGTATGTATAATCAAATATTTATATTTGTCATTCGTATTCAATTTAAATATTCCTGATTCCACTTGATTTATCGAAAATTTTAAATGTACTGAATGTTGTGTTTGTCAGTCAGATGAATTAATAATACTCTTTATTTTATTGCAGGTCAAGGTCTGAACATGTATCTTCTTGCTGAACTTCTACACCAGGAGGGAGAGATGGTCCCCCAGTACGCCCAGATGTTACGTGAAGGGCAGGATTGCCGCTGACACACCACAGCTACAAGACGAAAGAATGAGAAAATTGTTGCAGCCTGGGACGAATACAGACGACAAGAACTAACACCTAGTTGGAACTTACGATGAGGATCTACATTTCATTTTATAGACATACATCTGTAATTGATCTGATTTACAGTTAGAGTAGGTAAAAAATATGTGCCAAATTTTTCAAGCAACAACTCAAATCATATGATTGAGCACGTAATCAAGAAAAATCACTTGGACTATTGTCTGGCTTGTAGAAACTTGCCTGGATGTCCACAGTGTAGAGAACTATAGACCTTAGGTTTGTAGTGGGCCTATCATGATCATTGTCATGAAGAAGGCCTCAGAGACGTAGATGTCCCATCGAAAATGCTAATTGCAATTAGGACGTAATTCTCTCTAAACTGCTTCAGACACATACAACCAATGTGATTAGAAAACGCAATTGACAAAAACAGTCATCATTTACGGCCTGGAATTTAATACAATTTCTTCTAAGTATAAATATATATTCAAATAACAAATTCCCTTTGTGAACTGGAATTGGATTTTCAACTCTAAATCTTATTGTAAATCTAACCAGCAGCAATTAATCAGTCGTGAGAGATCAAGTGTGAAGCCATTAAACTTATATCTGATTTATTGAATTCTGCGTTTTTTATTTTTGTGCGGATATGAAAATGTTGATCAACAATAGCATGTGAATTTCATCCAATCTTGTGTATCCAACTGGGAGAGGTAGAAGGTGGCTCATATAAATCAATTATATAAATTGGAAAGGGTCTGAATTATACCCTTTGAATTTCATTGAGAGATTTTGATTCATTGTGTTTGATTAGGCCATTCTGTGGAGTCCTATGTCTTGCATCTCTGGTTCTCAGTCCCATCTTTTGACAAACTGTGTCTATAATTATGCATAACCTAATTAAACGAAAATGTCAACCTCTAACATTTCGCATGTGAATTTCGTTGAAGTGGCACAGAATAGCGTAACGTCTAAATCTCTTGATTGAAGATCTGATTACCTATAGATGTCAAAAATTTCACCGGCAAAGATCCTCGTGTGAAAAAGCATGGAAGTCTTTCAATATATATTTTCTCTTGGCTTGCAATTGTTTCTGGCTGTATTGGCACTCCTGAGGAAGATTCAGTTTCACATTTGGTTTCTTTTCATAATCGTAGGTTGTTAATGGGTTATTGTTGTCAAAACCAAAATATTAACCTCGAATAGCTTAGAACTTTCGTTAATTTTGGTTCGAATGTTGAAATTGTTTGTCAAGGCTTGCTGGGCAATGATGGATCCATAAGTTAACCACTTGTCAAAAAACATATTGAAGAAACAGGTTGGTGACCTGGTGTCTTACTTCGTTCTCAATTATAAATGAGATTATGGGCAAGGTCTGTGCCCCATGAAATTTAGTCAGGGCTGCAAAAAGGTGGGGTCATCGGGACTCATCGCCCCCACAAAATGGCAGTCGGGCACCGAAAACTTGGTCACAGAGTTCAGAATGGTTGCTAGGTCAGCTATCTACAGCTCCAAATGTTGCCTACCGAAATGCTTTCCACAGCACGGGGTGCATTTTCAGCTCGTCTGTTTTCTTTGAACACAAACGGCTATTGTCACCACTCGATCGTTGGTGTTGCCCCGGTTAAGGTTTCTATAAGTGTCCATTTGTGACCTTAGTTTTGCATTTAGAGTTATGAAATTTGATACAGGTATGGGGCTATGGGCATGGATCGGGAACAAGTTGAGAAATCCAAGATGGCTGCCATTTTGGCAGCCATTTTTCTTCATTCTTGACCTTCCCATTGTGACCTTAATATTTCACTTACATTTATGAAATTTGGTACAGGTATGGACGGGCCTGTGGGTATGGATCGGAAACATGTTGTTAAATCCAAGATGGTGGCCATTTTGACAGCCATCTTTCTTCATTCGTGAACTGGCCATTGTGACCTTAATATTTCGCTTAGAGTTGTGAAATTTGGTACAAATTTTGGCCTGAGAGTATGGATCGGGAACATGTTGAGAAATCCAAAATGGCGACCATTTTGGCAGCCAGCTTTCTTCATGTCTCCAACTACCCATTGTGACCTTAATATTTCGCTTAGAGTTATAAAATTTGGTACAGGTATTGGCCTGTGGGTTTCGAGCGGGAACATGTTGACAAATCCAAGATGGTGGTCATTTTGTGTCGGCCATTTTGGCAGCCATCTTTCTTCATTCTTGAACTGGCCATTGTGACCTTAATATTTCGCTTACAGTTATGAAATTTGGTGCAGGTATGGGCCTGTAGGTATGGATCGGGAACATGTCGCGCAATCCAAGATAACGGCCATTTTGTGGTGGCCATCTTGGCAGCCATCTTTCTTCATTCTTGAACTGCCCACACTGAAAAAAAGGATTGTCTGACAACAGACAATAATTGTCTAATATTGTGTCCGATCTACCGATTGTCTAATCCAGACAATTCAATTGTTCAAAATGTCAAAGAACTTGTTTGTTTCATTCAATTAATTGTCTGGTGCAAACAATCGAATAAAACAAACAAGCTCTTTGACACTTTGAACAATTCAATTGTCTGGATTAGACAATCACTTGATCGGACACATATTAGACAATTATTATTTGTTGTCAGACAATCATTTTTTTTCAGTGCATTATGACCTTAATATTTCACTTACAGTTATCAAATTTGGTAGGCCTACAGTTATTGGCCTGCGAGTATGGATCAGGAGCATGTTGAGAAATCCAAGATGGTGCCCATTTTGGCAGCCATCTTTCTTCTTGAACTGCCCATTGTGACCTTAATATTTCCCTTAGAGTTATAAAATTTGGTACAGGCATTGGCCTGTGGGTATCAATTGGGAACGTCTTGAGAAATCCAAGATGGTGGTCATTTTGTGTCGGCCATTTTGGCAGCCATCTTTCTTCATTCTTGAACTGCCCATTGTGACCTTAATATAGGCCTACCGCTTAGGGCTATAAAATTAGCTACAGGTATTGATTGCCCTGTGGGTGATAATCTGGCACACATTGATAGATTTCACATTAACAGAAGAGCGTTTAAACCGCTCGCGGTTCTAGTTTAATGCTCTGACCACGTTTTTACCTTCACTCCTTCAGCCAACAAAGTTCAAAGAAGATAATTGTAATCACTCGGGTAAAATGTTGTATGTCCGCTAGAGCCCTGCGCGGGCCTAAAAACTTGGGCCAAGCCCGGCCCGACTTTTAATAGTCAAGCCCGTACTCGGTCCCGCCCGGAATTTAGAAGAGAATGTAAGCCTGGCCATAGGCGTACAGGACATGCGTTCCGCGGGGGGGGGGGCTGTCGCTGTTTTGCCCTGAAATTTTAACATGGCACGGATGTGACCAGGGCAGTGCCCCCCCTGACCCCCTGCGAAATACGCCTATGAGCCTGGCCCAAGCCCGGCCACTTTTTCTTGAGCCCACGCCCAGCAAAAGCCAAAATTTGTTAGGCCCGGACCCAGCCCATACCCAGAAAATTTAAACAACTTGCAGCCCAAGCCCGGCCCTAGGCCACAGGCCGTTGTTGGGTAAACCCGAAATCCACCCGTACTAAGTACCTACTGAACAGAAATGTAGATTAACCAGAAGATTCGAGAGAAAAAATGTATTAAAGTTAAGTTTAAACAGCCATCAATAATCACAAAAGGTGCCCATGCGACATTTTAACCTGTAATCTAAATTTCTCAGCTTTTAGCTCAGCAGCCAATTTCCTTGCTATTTCTATCCATAGCTTAAAAAACAATATCTGATTATTTCAGTCAATTACAATTAGTGCAATTATGACTTGTGAAGGGTCATTGTATTGCCCAATGAAGCTGGAAACCTAACCCCTCCTTCACAAATTTTAAGAATGGAAACGAGGCACAGCGCCAGTGCTGGAGTGGGTAAAACGCGGATCCAACGGACTGAGGGCACTGAAGGTAGCAAATAATACTTCTTCGCTTGTCACACAAAAGATTTCCCCTTCGGTCAAACTTGTCTATACTTTCTGACAAATTCCAAAGAAATATGCAAAAACTAGTCCAAGGTGCTTTGTTGCTGATGCTGCATATATGCAACAGAGTCACAGTTCACTACATTGAAATATCTAATGAAAAATAAACAAATACACACAATTTTGTTTTAATCATTCACTCGTTCCCAATGACGAGAAGCTGGCATTACACTAACTACACCACGCCCACTCATCCCGCGAGACCTCTCCCTTCGCATCGGTCCCGATCGAACCTCTAGTTATACTAATTTACACATATTATGGTAAAGTTTCATGCATGTACGAAGTACAGGTTATGACGTGCCGGTTGAAAACCAAAAAATATAACGCTGTTATAATTTTCTGAAGTTGTTGCAATGATTGATAAAGTGTTGTATGCATCAAAAAGCACTGCTACATTGCATAGGGGATTTGTTTAGAAAATTGCATTACTGTATATGCAAAAGTTTTGGCTCCGATATAAAAAAAAATATTTTAAATATTTTTTCTCAATATTACAAAAACTATAGAATAGCCATCTGTCTGACAATGAAAAGGCACAACCAGACCATATAAGCCATACGTGTACCAAACTTCATCCATGTATATGGAATTGTGATCGGATGTTGGGCCAGAAACAAAACATTTATTTTTAATTTTTTTTCAATATTTCAAAAAGTATATAATTTTCCATTAGACCTTTCAAAAGGCACAACTATACCATATAGGCCATATATGCACCAAACTTTATCCATGTACATGCAATAGCAACCGAGTCTTAGCCCAAAAAACCAAAAAAATATGTTTTTATATTTTTTCTCATTTTTTCAAAAAGTATAGAATATCTGTCAATGAGACCATCAAAAGGCACAACTAGACCATATAGGCCACATGTGTACCAAATTTCATCCATGCACATGCAATAATGACCGAGCCTTGGCCCGGAAACTAAAAAAAAAAAATTTGTATATTATGTTAATTATTTCAATAAGTATTTAAGATTTATTCATCAGACCATCAAAAGGCACAACTAGACCATACAGGCTAGATGTGTACCAAATTTCATCCATGTACATTCAATAGAGGCCGAGTGCTGGGCCGGAAACGATCTATCCGCCCGCCGCCCGACCGCCCGCCCGCCCGCCCGGCGGACGGACAGCATTTTTACCCAAGTGATTACAATACCTTCTTCGAACTTCGTTCGCTGAAGGTAAAAACACTATGCATCCGGAAGGAAATAAGTCTCAGAACCCTTGTACATGCACCATAAACACTGTACCGTAATATGGGGTGAACAGGGACACTGGGGTGAATCGGAACAAGCCAGGAAAGAATTTTAATGTTCAAAAAGCAGCAACTTCTACTTGTTACAGGAACTTGATTTTTTGCACGTTTTTAGTATATATTCTAATAAAGGTGCAGATGGATTTTCATGATTCTACCTGCAGGCAATAAGGAGCTGCAGCACCTTAAACCTCGCCCTGCAGAATTTACATTTTCACAAACTGGTCAAAACTTTGCTTGTACCCATTCTTCATTTTACTGCTTTTATTTGATGTTATATCACATAATTTTTTATCAGTTTCCAAAAGTGCATATTTATCACAATTTTGGCATAGTTTAACACTCCTATGCATTTCTACAAGATAAAAATATTTTTTCAGCATGGTAGTACCCCATCCAACATTATATTTATAACATAATATCACTGATTTCGTTTCATGAGTTATTACAGGGGGCTGAAAATTACACTAAAATAACTCTAAAACTGACAATACATTAGTGCCTGTTGAATATTGTTCGTGCAAATGAACCTAAGTTTATGATTTTTGCCGTAATTGGCCACAACTATGTACTTGAAGTATTTTGAAAATTTTGTGTCTGTAGCATTTATAGTTTTTGTGGTACTACCTACATGATTTCAATCTTTCTCAGTCTGTCTCTCGCCTTTCAGCAACCTTCTACAGCAACATACTTGTATTTCTGTCACATCTACAGAATCTGCTCATCCATTTCTATTTGCCAAAATTAATGTAATTTATTTGGTGCGAAAAGGGTCGTTCGTTTCCATAACTTTTCTTCAGTAACCAACAGATTTATGAAACTTTTTTCATGTAAATCTCCATACACGTAAAAACAAACTTTTTGTAGTGGCATATTCATAATATGTAAATGGCACAGCCATGAAATTCGCACAGCACTCAAAAAGTTTTTTAAGGACTTATAGTGCTACCATATTTTTCATAAATTTATTTTATATTTGATTTATGAAAGGCAGTTATGTTACAGTTTCAATAAAAAACAGAAAGACAGATTGTTTGTTTGTTTGTTTGTTTGTGTTTTACGCCTCTGCAGCACCTTAGTGGGCTATATCGAGGCAGGCGATCGCCGTATGATGATGAGATGAGAAGACTGTGAGTCTGGCACATACCCTATTAATTCAGGGATGCCCAGGGTCTTTCAGTTGCCCCAGCATAGAACACTGGATACAACCCGCCTCCATTTAATGTCCCATGGGCTCGGACTAAAGTGAGTTCCCGGGGTGAGATTTGAACCCACGCCCTCAAAGCCAGTTGACAAGCGCACTTACCAATTAGGCCACGGGGAACTAACAGAAAGACAGATATATAGAAAATAGAGAGAATTTTGACTAGAAACTATTAGAAAAATAAAATAGATCAAAAATATGGATAGATAGATAGATAGATAGATAGATAGATAGATAGATAGATAGATAGATAGATAGATAGATAGATAGATAGACAGATAGATCCTGCAGATAGAAAGTTTAATAGAAAGTTCAAGAGATATATAGGATAGCAAAATAAATAGGATTAAGGATAAACTGAATTGATATAATCAGCTAAAGAGTATAAAGGAAGACAACACTGAGAGCTGCCAAATTTAAGTCTACGCTAGATTGTTGATATTACATAATAGTGACTAAAAAACAATAACATGATCTGCATATAGATTAATTGCTCACTGTTACATAATCATCAGTTGACAAAGATTATGTAACTTTAATTTTGTTATGGTTTCTTGTTGTCTGTTTTGAAATGAATCACATGTTACTAATTTAATTTAGCTTGTTAATACTTGTAATTAACTATTCCATAAAAATTATAGATACAGGGAATAGTACTCCAGAAAGTTGAATTTTTAAGACACTTTTGAATATGAATATGTCATCTTTTGTTAAATTCGAAATTAAATCATTAATAAGAAGCTGGACCCACTTTACCTAATATCCTGCTGTCGACCATTAATGTTGAGACCATCACTGCACAGATTTTTTAAACCTCTCTTCTGCTCAATTCGCTTCGCGCCATTTCGCTGCGCAGATATCATAAAGAAAACGAAAAATTAGTTTCAATACCAGGCATAAAAAAGAAACCACATCAAGGAATCCAACATTTATACTTCTTCAAAAATATGTCCTTCTAACAAGTTTGTCATTAATGGTCCCAGCCACTCACATTTCCAAAACAGTACTTTTGAAGTTCTGAAAAGTAATTAATGACTCCACCAGGATGATATTCCGTTCTTAAGTCTTTAAAATTGGCTGCTAATTTCTATGATCCTTCAGTAGTAATTCTCGTCACATTTCTTGAAGATATCATTTTCCTCAATTATTTTGGAATTAAGTACGACAGTAGCAGGCGCTTCCCCTTTGTCTATCATGAGGACAAAAAAAGTCATCCCTGAAACATTTGCCTCAGGAAAATATTCATGAACAAAGTCAAATAGCCAATATTGGACTGGTTATTGCAGATTGGATGCCAGGAGCAAGATACTGGCTTAGGGTGAGCAATACACTTCTTGGGTTGGTCGTTGCAATCGTCTGTTTTGTTGAATCAAATAACTTTTCCTGTAGGCCTATGCATTTTTTTAGCTTGACCCTCTACACTGTCTGTGTTGCGCTCCAGGTATTTGCCATTAAATTAGTTGGCTTGAGTTTCAATATGCGTAAGCATGTGACTTTTCCCCCATGCACCAATTTCCGTAATATATAAGATATTGTAATTATTTGAGCCATTGGTGCCACATCATCAGTCTATCGCAGAATCACTCTTTATCAACCAAAATCAAAACTCTCCAAGGATGGATGGATGGCTGATTGGGGCTTTACGTCCTGTATTTATGCACTTGGTAGGCTAATTAGGACAGGAGGAGGACACGGCAATGAGATGAAGGATGATTGAAACAGCCGTCCAACATAGGCTGAGGTGACCCAGCAAGAGCTGGATTCGAACCCGGAACCCAGCGATAGGCAGCCTGGCACTCTACAAACTCTCCCCCCCACCCCCAAACTCTCCAGGGACAGGCAATTTTCCACAGACCAAGAAATCGAAGTTAATATAAACCCTATCCCAGTTTATTTTTTTATCAGTTGCATCCAGTGCCATTGCAAATCTTGATTTGAATCTCATCTGAAGTGACTGAGATGCAGGTCCAGTAACCCAACAGACATAAACTGTGCTCCCAATCTCTGTCGGTCTCTCACTTGACTTCCAATGGAACTCTTCAGTACCACTTCTGTGTTCTTGTCACACCTGCTGCAGTACCTGTCCACCAATTTACAGAATGGTAATATGGTTCAAGAGATTATGTTTTACTCACTTCTCTAAGAGTTATTCAACTTCCAAATATATTTTTGTGGACATGCAATATTGCGCATTTATTAGTTGCACGTAAAAACAACAGACTCTTACTCGTCTATAAATATCAATGTTTTCAACAAATTGCCTAAATATTATATAAGGCATATCTTATTAAATAAGACATGAGTTTCATCTCCAGGCAAGACTGAGGAAACCAAATAACAGAATCTCAAAATACCTTTTTTTTTTTTTTTTCAGAAAGATCTAAGCCACCAACCGGGCAGGATTCATTGTCTGCTCAACTTTTGTTTTTCAACATCAATCAACTCGTTGGTCCAACTGCAGCAACAGGTATTTTAAACAAAACAGCAATTGGATCACTTACAATGAGAAATGTGCAAAATTGCCTTCAGATGAAAGATATTTGAAGAAACTCAATTTTACAAACCAAAATTGTTTATGATCAATAATCATGTTCATTTTTTCTGATTCCCCTTTGTTTAAATTTAATTGCTTTAATCAATCACACTTAAATGTGTCTTTGGAGAAGATTAATTAAACGAGCCTCAAATGACAGAAGGAATATTTTCTCTTTCGGTTGAAGGCATTCCATTTTGTGACCATTGGCAGTTAACCTTCTCTAAAAAGTGCCTGCCAAGATTCCACAAATTCTGGGCCAGGTCAGCCTCATGTTTCAGATTGTTGGTGGTCTGCGAGTATGATTGAAAATTTGTTTTCAGCTTATAAATCTGATGTTGGTACTGTCTAAAATGACATCACAGCTTCTACTTACTTTACACATTGGACAGCTAGAAAACAGGAATGACAACTGTGACACTGAGTTACCACAGACATCACACCTCAAGCATGAAAAATAACTAGGATTCCACGTATATAAGTAGGGTAAGGTGGGGAAATCCGCCCCCCTTTTCACATATATTCGTTACTCAGTCCCTCACCTTTTTGAAAAACATCAATTTTACTTCAGGAAATCCAAGAATGTATGCATCTGAACATATCTGGAAAGTTACATGCTTTGATTTGATACCTTTTAGCCGACATCACAATATCAAAGTTCAGTCTCAGGGGACGGATTTGCCCCAAAAGTGTGGGGCAAATCCGCCCCCCTTGAAGTTGGGTGACAAATGACAAAAAAAAATTGGCTTCTAAAGTAAATTATATTCTTCAATTAAGCACTGATTATTTATGGTATATTTACCAATGTGTAAGGATTGTTTCATCAATTTATTTGTGACATCAGAATAAGTTTGCATATGACACATTCAACATACCATAAAACATGGCAAAATTCTTAATGTCATCTCAATTCAACTCATAATCACTATCAATGGTGCTAAATAGCAAAACAGAGTGACTTATAAACCCTATCTTGCATTTATATGTTTTTAACATGAGAATCAGAGGGGGCGGATTTGCCCCATCGACAAGGGTCAGAATTGCCCCGACCACCAGAAAAATATGAGTTGCCACTTTCTAAAGATGCATTATACTGATTTGTGAAATATCTTGAACATGTAAAGTAGTGGCATAAACGTTGCAATCCATGACAATAAGTAATTTTTTCATACAAAATTTTCCTGCAAAACACCTCAGTTTTTAAAGTTTCAGTTGCACATTGAAATTGCTTGGTGGTCAGTTGCTTGGCTTCCTTCCCAGTTGCAGTCAAAACAAAACTATGTTGCAGGACAATCTTTGTGTTTCAGTAATCTCTAGATGTAGTAGCGCTAATCCGCATGAGAAATTTTATTGTAAACTATATTTAAGGCCATGAGGGAACTTTTTCTCCCAAAGGGGGCAGACTTGCCCCACCTTACCCTATGTGACAAGAAATGTAACACGAAGCAGAAAGGGGCAAACCCATTAATATAACTTTTGCAGTTTCTCTAAAAACAAAATGAATGCAGGGAAAGCTCTTTTGGAATACGCTCATATTTCTGGAAGTCAACGGCCTGTAGAATCAATAAATTAATTTTAAATGGTATGGCAATCTTTAGTCATTTATGTGAAGTATATATCTACTGGATAGTACGAAAAATTGGTTGCAGCAATAACTGATCAACAAAGGAAAACTTAAACAAGGCACTTCAGAACTGCAACAACAACTGTAAAGTATCCGGACATCAAATGCTTTTGTATAGATTTGTATAGCTGCAAAACACTTCCACTGCGTCAGCCTAAAGCAAAATTGGCCTTAGTCAGACTCACTTAGGCCATTTTTCCTATTTGGTACCACAGGAAGGCCTTATGACTATATATGTATTAAAAAATTTGGACTCCTAAATGAATAACAAGCACCTCAAAACCCCTATTTAATTTTAGTGCAAACGGCCTTTATCCATTGGACTTAGGCCAATTTTGTAATCACTGATTTTAGCGGATATCACCAGTACTTTTCGGTCAAAATTGTGAGAATCAATTTTTCCTCACGTTTAATTTTATGGAAATATGATTAGTAACACAGCTAGACCACAAAAAATGTTTCCCTAAGTCATTTTGGTTGTCAAAACTATAGGTGTGCCGATCCTGATATTTTCCGATACTTGCCGATACCGATACTTCCCCTATAGTATCGGCCGATACCGATACCGATACCGAAAACCAAATTAGCCTAAGTCAGTTTTTGGCTGTTTGCCAACAATTGTCAAAAATGACTTAGGCCAATTTTGCTTCAGGCTGATGACTGGTAGTCCACCAGCAGACTATGGTAAGTTGTAAATCGAACAATGAGAAGCTCATTAGCTTATAAATGTGGTTTATAAAGAAATGACTACAAAGATAATATATAATCACCCAAGTCTTTGAAGACGGTGCAAATTATGGAAATTGTATGCAGAGTGATGTTCTGCTTCCCAAAATTACCACATAAACTGCTTCTGATAATAATAGACTTCCATCAATTTTCCTTGTCATTACATCATAATATGAAGTGAAAACATAAAACATCAGAACATGGTCTGTATACTCGACTAATAAAGCATTTCTGTTCAATTTCCACTCTTCTTCTTAGAAGCTATTCAGGTTAATTACATGGACTATAGCAGAATTCCTTTGCCCTCTTTTTTTATGCATATTCTAGGCTGATATCATGAGTTTACACAATATAGTGCATGGTCGGTTTTTAACATACAGTACAAATTTCTAAATGTGGCTCAACTGAGCTGTCTCTAGCTATTCTTATCCATATCTATCCATAGCTATCCATTTCTAGTCTTCTGTATACACTGGAATCTCTTTACCCCTTTTTAAACAATAGGAATTGTGGATAGCTAGGGCTAGCTATGGATAACTGTAGCTTAGTTTAGCTTGGAATGGCTATGGACAGATAGCTAAGGCTAGATTTTAAATGACGAGCCACTTTTAGAAATTTGTACTGTATAACACTCAATTCTTTTTTAATTATTAGTGGCATTGCTTATAAACAGAGTGAAGCTTTTACACAGAGTGTAGAGAGTTTGTCCTTTTGGAGGCAATCTCAGGCTTTGACAAGATTTTGTTCGTCCTCGGTCACCTTTTCGGGATATGGATCACTGGAGGATTTTATAATATTTATCTTTATGGGCAATCCAATCATGGGTTTTTTTCTTTGTAAGAATCTATTTGATACTTCACTTCTAAGATAAGTAAGGTGTGAATAGTAATTGTGCTATTACCTTGAGCCTGGGAACCTCTTGGGATGCCAGATAGCATTGATATGCTAACTCAACGATTGACTCAACTGAGAAATGTAAATTGAATGACACCACTGTCCTTTTCCTTGCCTTAGGGTGTGGGATGGATGAAGAGATTATTAGGGCTTTACAGCCTGTATTTATGCTCTTTGTGGGCTGATTGGGACAGGAGCAGGTCAAGGCAACGAGGCACAGGATGATTAAAACTGATGTCCAACACACGTCAAAGCGACCCAGCCAGACCTAGGCACTGTAGTAGGCAGCCAGAGCAGAAATCGAATCTGTGACACAGTAATTGGCATCAATTACTGAATAAGGGTCATCAGTATTACAATGATAAGATTATGGATATTACCTCGCAAGAAGCATTTTATTCTGGTTAATCAGTCATACTTCAACATCTGAAGATAATTTTTTTGACTTTTTTTGCCAGATAATATAGGCCAAGTGGTAAATACTCTAAGACTTTGGGAATGAAATGCTTTCGTGCAAAGTCTTCTTGTAACCTTTCAATTCCCATAACATCTGTACCAGAAGCAACATTCCTTGGATCTTGGTGCAGGAAAAATTAAGGAGGGTCAGACATACCATTAAACAAGCCACTTAGATAATAGAGCTGTACTGAAGTCTTGACACATGGGTGTATATTTCCCTTCTGCACATAATATACAATCTCTCTGCATGATTGATGTTCTGATATATTTGTTTACTAGAGCAATAAACATCTCATACAGACTAAATAAATCATTGCACAATTGTTTATTGCCACCAAATGATGCAATTTCTCCATTAATTCTGGTTGTGCCGAATACTCTGAGCTTATTGCATTTGCACAAATACTTCACAAAGGTCATTTCGTTTCTCTATAATTTCTTCCTGTCTCTATTGATCAGTCCAAAAAAGCATATATGGAGCTCCTCCCCTCCCCTCTGGATCCATTACCGCAAAAGTAAAAAATACGGATTTGTCTTCAAATTTGTTTCAATTGGCACCAATTGAACATTCAAACATTTCATGAATTTGAATATAAGCCCAGGATCAGCTGGAAGGGTGTGAACAACAGTCCATAAGTAAGCCTGCGCCTTGTTTAGTTCAAGTCAGACACCACTTGTATGATACTACACTTGAGTAGAAAAGATTCAGTCAAAGTTCCCTTTACAACCTACTTTCTACGCCATCTTTAACTTTGCACTCAAATTTCTGTAAGAACGGACTTCGGAAGCCAATTTTGCTTCAGGCTGATGACTGGTAGTCTACCAGCAGACTATGGTTAAGTTTTAAATCAAACAACGAGAAGCTCATTAGCTTATAAATGTGGTTTATAAAGAAATGACTACAAAGATAATATATAATCACCCAAGTCTTTGAAGACGGTGCAAATTATGGAAATTGTATGCAGAGTGATGTTCTGCTTCCCAAAATTACCACATAAACTGGCTTCTGATAATAATAGACTTCCATCAATTTTCCTTGTCATTACATCATAATATGAAGTGAAAACATAAAACATCAGAACATGGTCTGTATACTCGACTAATAAAGCATTTCTGTTCAATTTCCACTCTTCTTCTTAGAAGCTATTCAGGTTAATTACATGGACTATAGCAGAATTCCTTTGCCCTCTTTTTTTATGCATATTCTAGGCTGATATCATGAGTTTACACAATATAGTGCATGGTCGGTTTTTAACATACAGTACAAATTTCTAAATGTGGCTCAACTGAGCTGTCTCTAGCTATTCTTATCCATATCTATCCATAGCTATCCATTTCTAGTCTTCTGTATACACTGGAATCTCTTTACCCCTTTTTAAACAATAGGAATTGTGGATAGCTAGGGCTAGCTATGGATAACTGTAGCTTAGTTTAGCTTGGAATGGCTATGGACAGATAGCTAAGGCTAGATTTTAAATGACGAGCCACTTTTAGAAATTTGTACTGTATAACACTCAATTCTTTTTTAATTATTAGTGGCATTGCTTATAAACAGAGTGAAGCTTTTACACAGAGTGTAGAGAGTTTGTCCTTTTGGAGGCAATCTCAGGCTTTGACAAGATTTTGTTCGTCCTCGGTCACCTTTTCGGGATATGGATCACTGGAGGATTTTATAATATTTATCTTTATGGGCAATCCAATCATGGGTTTTTTTCTTTGTAAGAATCTATTTGATACTTCACTTCTAAGATAAGTAAGGTGTGAATAGTAATTGTGCTATTACCTTGAGCCTGGGAACCTCTTGGGATGCCAGATAGCATTGATATGCTAACTCAACGATTGACTCAACTGAGAAATGTAAATTGAATGACACCACTGTCCTTTTCCTTGCCTTAGGGTGTGGGATGGATGAAGAGATTATTAGGGCTTTACAGCCTGTATTTATGCTCTTTGTGGGGTAATTGGGACAGGAGCAGGTCAAGGCAACGAGGCACAGGATGATTAAAACTGATGTCCAACACACGTCAAAGCGACCCAGCCAGACCTAGGCACTATAGTAGGCAGCCAGAGCAGAAATCGAATCTGTGACACAGTAATTGGCATCAATTACTGAATAAGGGTCATCAGTATTACAATGATAAGATTATGGATATTACCTCGCAAGAAGCATTTTATTCTGGTTAATCAGTCATACTTCAACATCTGAAGATAATTTTTTTGACTTTTTTTGCCAGATAATATAGGCCAAGTGGTAAATACTCTAAGACTTTGGGAATGAAGTGCTTTCGTACAAAGTCTTCTTGTAACCTTTCAATTCCCATAACACCTGTACCAGAAGCAACATTCCTTGGATCTGGGTGCAGGAAAAATTAAGGAGGGTCAGACATACCAATAAACAAGCCACTTAGATAATAGAGCTGTACTGAAGTCTTGACACATGGGTGTATATTTCCCTTCTGCACATAATATACAATCTCTCTGCATGATTGATGTTCTGATATATTTGTTTACTAGAGCAATAAACATCTCATACAGACTAAATAAATCATTGCACAATTGTTTATTGCCACCAAATGATGCAATTTCTCCATTAATTTTGGTTGTGCCGAATACTCTGAGCTTATTGCATTTGCACAAATACTTCACAAAGGTCATTTCGTTTCTCTATAATTTCTTCCTGTCTTTATTGATCAGTCCAAAAAAGCATATATGGAGCTCCTCCCCTCCCCTCTGGATCCATTACCGCAAAAGTAAAAAATACGGATTTGTCTTCAAATTTGTTTCAATTGGCACCAATGGAACATTCAAACATTTCATGAATTTGAATATAAGCCCAGGATCAGCTGGAAGGGTGTGAACAACAGTCCATAAGTAAGCCTGCGCCTTGTTTAGTTCAAGTCAGACACCACTTGTATGATACTACACTTGAGTAGAAAAGATTCAGTCAAAGTTCCCTTTACAACCTACTTTCTACGCCATCTTTAACTTTGCACTCAAATTTCTGTAAGAACGGACTTCGGAAGCCAATTTTGCTTCAGGCTGATGACTGGTAGTCTACCAGCAGACTATGGTTAAGTTTTAAATCAAACAACGAGAAGCTCATTAGCTTATAAATGTGGTTTATAAAGAAATGACTACAAAGATAATATATAATCACCCAAGTCTTTGAAGACGGTGCAAATTATGGAAATTGTATGCAGAGTGATGTTCTGCTTCCCAAAATTGCCTCGTATACTGGCATGTGATAATAGACTTCAATCAATTTTCCAAGTCATTGCATCTTATGATATGCAGGGAAAACATAAAACAGCAGAACATGGTCTGTATACGCGACTAATAAAGCATTTCTGTTCAATTTCCACTCTTCTTCTTAGAAGCTATTCAGGTTAATTACATGGACTATAGCAGAATTCCTTTGCCCTCTTTTTTTATGCATATTCTAGGCTGATATCATGAGTTTACACAATATAGTGCATGGTCGGTTTTTAACATACAGTACAAATTTCTAAATGTGGCTCAACTGAGCTGTCTCTAGCTATTCTTATCCATATCTATCCATAGCTATCCATTTCTAGTCTTCTGTATACACTGGAATCTCTTTACCCCTTTTTAAACAATAGGAATTGTGGATAGCTAGGGCTAGCTATGGATAACTGTAGCTTAGTTTAGCTTGGAATGGCTATGGACAGATAGCTAAGGCTAGATTTTAAATGACGAGCCACTTTTAGAAATTTGTACTGTATAACACTCAATTCTTTTGTAATTATTAGTGGCATTGCTTATAAACAGAGTGAAGCTTTTACACAGAGTGTAGAGAGTTTGTCCTTTTGGAGGCAATCTCAGGCTTTGACAAGATTTTGTTCGTCCTCGGTCACCTTTTCGGGATATGGATCACTGGAGGATTTTATAATATTTATCTTTATGGGCAATCCAATCATGGGTTTTTTTCTTTGTAAGAATCTATTTGATACTTCACTTCTAAGATAAGTAAGGTGTGAATAGTAATTGTGCTATTACCTTGAGCCTGGGAACCTCTTGGGATGCCAGATAGCATTGATATGCTAACTCAACGATTGACTCAACTGAGAAATGTAAATTGAATGACACCACTGTCCTTTTCCTTGCCTTAGGGTGTGGGATGGATGAAGAGATTATTAGGGCTTTACAGCCTGTATTTATGCTCTTTGTGGGGTAATTGGGACAGGAGCAGGTCAAGGCAACGAGGCACAGGATGATTAAAACTGATGTCCAACACACGTCAAAGCGACCAGCCAGACCTAGGCACTGTAGTAGGCAGCCAGAGCAGAAATCGAATCTGTGACACAGTAATTGGCATCAATTACTGAATAAGGGTCATCAGTATTACAATGATAAGATTATGGATATTACCTCGCAAGAAGCATTTTATTCTGGTTAATCAGTCATACTTCAACATCTGAAGATAATTTTTTTGACTTTTTTTGCCAGATAATATAGGCCAAGTGGTAAATACTCTAAGACTTTGGGAATGAAGTGCTTTCGTACAAAGTCTTCTTGTAACCTTTCAATTCCCATAACACCTGTACCAGAAGCAACATTCCTTGGATCTGGGTGCAGGAAAAATTAAGGAGGGTCAGACATACCAATAAACAAGCCACTTAGATAATAGAGCTGTACTGAAGTCTTGACACATGGGTGTATATTTCCCTTCTGCACATCATATACACTCTCTGCATGATTGATGTTCTGATATATTTGTTTACTAGAGCAATAAACATCTCATACAGTCTAAATAAATCATTTCATAATTGTTTATTGCCACCAAATGATGCAATTTCTCCATTAATTCTGGTTGTGCCGAATGCTCTGAGCTTATTGCATTTGCACAAACACTTCACGAAGTTCATTTCTTTTCTCTATAATTTCTTCCTGTCTCTATTGATCAGTCCAAAAAAGCATATATGGAGCTCCTCCCCTCCCCTCTGGATCCATTACCGCAAAAGTAAAAAATACGGATTTGTCTTCAAATTTGTTTCAATTGGCACCAATGGAACATTCAAACATTTCATGAATTTGAATATAAGCCCAGGATCAGCTGGAAGGGTGTGAACAACAGTCCATAAGTAAGCCTGCGCCTTGTTTAGTTCAAGTCAGACACCACTTGTATGATACTACACTTGAGTAGAAAAGATTCAGTCAAAGTTCCCTTTACAACCTACTTTCTACGCCATCTTTAACTTTGCACTCAAATTTCTGTAAGAACGGACTTCGGAAGCCAATTTTGATTAGCATGCAAGCCAGAACCTGGTGACACGACTGAGCTGACCTTGACATATTTAAGTCTAATTGGTCGTGTCGCCAGCTTGTGTGACTTGTCAGATTGCCATGTCCAAAGCCTGGGTGACATCTTTGCTCCGTGCAATGAGAGAGATCGACCCTATTGCACTTTGCACTACTCCAAACAAAGAGACAGGGAAAGCTTCATACATGCACCATTCTGCAGAGTTTGATCGAACTAACCTTGGTACTTCTCCATGAAATGTTGAAGTCTCTTTTTTCCAGCCTTTACTCTGATGGGAAAAACACAAAATTTAGATCATTGTTTGTCCTTTTTCTACTGAAGAATATAAAACAACAAGCACCAATGGAAAATTTCAAACATTTAATGAAATTGTCTTAATTAATCTAAAGCTGTGAATCATATTTATCACGCAGCAGGGCAAGGGATAAACTTTGATTTGACATTTCACAAAAATATGGTGACTGTCATCAGGGTATCCCATGCACAGCATGATTTTACAGTGTGACACTTTTATATGGCCAATTTTGACTCACAGAATACAAAAATCAACAGGAACCTGAACTAATTTTTGAATATATCAAAGTGACAGATTGACAATGACAATGACTTTATTAATCCTTATTCAGGAAAGTCGTTTTGCAGGCATGAAAATCATAACAGAAATAAAATAATGTAAAACATGTAAAAACAAAAACAATGAGGTATGACTAGCATACGAAAATTATGACTTGTTAAATAAACGAATAGCAGACGGAACAAATGATTTTCCAAAACGATCTGTCCTACAAAAAATTGAGTTAAGTCTAATGTCTGAGGGAAGAAAACGAAAAAAAGGTATTTAAAGGATGTTCACAGTCACAGATTGTAATAAGGACGGTATTTTGAGTTTTTCTTTGCAAGTTTATTCTCTTTTTATCAGACAAAACATGAATAAATGGATAGGAGATGACTACTCAATTTTCAGGTAGGCTTAGAGTTTTCCTAAGCTGGAAATTATTTATTTCATGATAATGACCGCAGTATTTATTGATCTCAAGCACACAAAGCCCCCGCATATTCATTCCTAAATCAAGCAACACATTATTGAGAAATACCCCTGGAGGAAATTATTTATTTCAAGTCTGCCCAAAAAGAATTTATTTATTTCACCAAAACAACCCCCCCCCCTTCCTGGAAACTAAATGGTCTCCCTCTTATTTCCAAGTTGCACATCCTCTAAAACTAATATTAAAATCGACTACAAAATCTAAAGATACTGTTCTTGAAACCAAATCGCTTTCAGGTAATGCAGACGATAAACTGCTAAAAATCAGTTCTCTAATTTTCATTTAAATCAATGAGAGGACAATGAATTTCCAAGTAGATAGTCAGTCATTTTTAATAACGTTGCTATCCTGCTTGAACCTATTTACAATAATACAAGCTTTATGGTATTGAGAGTATATAAGAGCACTGTTTCATGATTGACAGAATAATTAGATAAATCTGACAAGAAAACCCTCAACTTGTTCAATTCTCAGAAGGGCGACAGCGGAAAGGGGTAGAAGAGTCTCTAGGCAATTGCCAAGGAAAGCTTTGAAACACTTTAATGAATGCCTGTCAAGTGGCTGCTCTTCTTCCATCATTGAGTCACAATCATTATCTCCTCCTAAAGGCCATTCAGTGGCTTCTTGCAACCTCCCAAGATGTGTCTCATTAGCACAATTTGATAATAATATCCTAGGCTATAGAGACAGGGTTAAAGGCCACAGATTCATCACTTGATATATCATATTCTGTGTGTTTGTCAAACTTATGCAACTATACGACAAAAGCTATTTGATGACATAGAAAACTTAGATCCTAATTACAATAGAGTGGGTCGGGGCAAGAAGCCCGAGTTAGGTGAGAAGCCCCCCCAGGGTTATATCTAAACTTACATTTATGGTGCTTTTTCTTATTGATAGGATTGAAGCTAGAGGCTTTTTAGGTGACGTCACAAATTTTCAAGGCATTCAGCACCAAACCATAGTCGCAATTAAAGAAACAAAAAAAGGCGCATGGTTTTTGTAACTTTGATTAATTCTTTGAAAGTGGTTGTCAGAAATAACTTTGGAAATTTTTAAAAGTATAATGGATATCTGCATTGCTTCACTTTATGACCATCACATAAATATGATTTGGATCATGTTTTTTGCACTTTAGCTCAAAATATAGAGGTCAAATTAAAATATGTGGGTTTGGGGCGAGAGGCCCCACATGGAATGGGGCATGGGGCCCCCTTCACTGAGGCCTCGAAGCTGCTTCAGGAACCATTTAATAATGTGTACTTTACCTTAAATCTTGATAGAATAGCTAATTGAAATAGAAAAAATTTTGGCCGAAATTGAAAAAGGGCAAAAAAAAATAAAAAAATAAATGTATGAACAGAAAAATTCTGAAATTCAGAAAAAGTGAATAGAATGCCTTAAAAATGATAGAAGAACCCAAGAAATAACTTTCAAGCTGAATGCGCTCGCAAAAAAAATTGCCATAGGATTATAATAGGGGGGCTTCTTGCCCGATGGGTGGGGTAAGAAGGCCATTTTAATTTTTTTGCAAAAAGGGCCGTAACTCCTTTATTAAAATTGGTAGACATTTGTTTCACTAGTTATAAGTAGAGTCAAGTGATCCCTTCCTGACAGCATAAGCATTCAAATAATCGACCACAAAAAGTAGGTCAAATCGCACCTCGAAGTTAAGGGGGGCTGCATGCCCCGCGCTACTCTACTTATGACTTATTTGAAAAATTTATTTTCATTAAAAATGAGTACAAAATTTTATTACCAAATTTCTAAGAGAGGTACTTCTATTACGTAAAGATATGTTGTTTATTCACCAATATTTATGTCTATGTTTGTAAAAATGTAAATACTTATTTTTTTTATTATTCCTGTTCGTTTTGTTACATAGGTAAATATGTTACCTTATTATTCCTGTTTATTTGTTTGGTTTTGATGGACATATAAGCCCACTGGGGCTGGGTGATTTTAATTTATTTTCTCATATACTTGATTTGAGATAATTGTATGTACCATGTCTTTAATGAATATAATAAAATAAAATAATACAGTGCACTCGTGTTTGTTATACATAGTGTCTCCGGAGAAACTTACATGTGGAGGTGACACAGTTTTTTGCTGTCTGTCAAGTGTGATCGGATCTCAGAAGAATTCAATGCAACATCTGAATGCGTTTTGCAATTTACAGCAGTTTCAACCACAATTTGATGCTTTTCCACTTGCTGCATAGCTTTTTTGGTCTTAAACTGATCAGCCCTGCTTAATGAGCCATTCAGGTTAAGGTAAAACACAATTTAGCAAGTTGGGAAATAAATCCATGCTTATTGAAACTGTTGTAATTCATATCACACAATTCAATTTGACAAAGCATACAGCTGAAGTTTTGGAAACATTAGTTTTCAGTTGGACAGAGTCTGATGCTTGTCCTTTGGATCCACAAGATAATCACTTGAGTGAGAGAGATTGTCATGCAATTAAATTGAATCACATCAGACTTTCTCTTGCGAGCAAAATCGAAAATCTGTTAATGGACACTTAGCAACTGTAACAATTTTAGTACTATAGGCAGTATACATTCGTATCTATGTCAAAGTTGTACAGAGCAGAAGTATAGAGGGCAGACTTGGAAAAGCCATTGTCCTGTACACCAAGCAAATACTAAGAGACTGTCTGTGTGTGTGTATCTTTTTGCATACAAAAGTCTATGTTCTAAAGGCAACACAGACAAAGGAGTCACATTTGCAAAAGGAAAAAAGATCATCCCAACACAATACTTTGACACTTAGAATTTCTATGTGGGCTTGAAGGGTAGAATCGATAATGACAACACAAGAATGGCCTCAGAGAGTCAACAGAGTTGTGGCAGTTTCAGCCTCAGGAGAAAACAATTGTATTCCTTGTGACTGCTACCAACATATTACCATAGAAACATGAGAGCATAATCCCACTTGGTTGGATGGCTCAGAGTAACATTTCAAATGACTTTACCACTCTCTGAAGAATTGTTTTCATGGAAACCCTGCTGGTTACAGAAATATCATATTGTTGATTAATTTTCTTGGGGTCTTGTTTTTATGTATGTATAGCATGCCTTTACCATTTATATATTTATTTGTACCTGTTTTATCCTTAATGAAAATACTGAAGTGGAGACAGAAATTTGCGAACCCTCGACCGATGAGGACTAAAACAAAACTAATATCTGAGAACTCAGTGCCAGAAGACACGAAAAATTTTCCAATGAGTTGTAGGGTTATTCATGGAACAGAAACCAGTCCATTTTGTCAGGGAAGGTCAGTGGTCTCAGATTAATGAATCACGACCTTGATCATCTAAATTTAGATGAACTGGATCGATGGATGGTTGGCGCTTTATGTCCTGTATTCATGCACTGGGTAGGCTAATTAGGACAGGATGGAAGATAAGGCAATGATGTGAAGGATGATTCACACAGCCGTCCAACACATGTCCAAGCGACCTGGCAATAGCTGAATTCGAAACCTGGACCCAGCAATTGGTAGCCCAGCACGGTACCACTAGATCAACTGTCAGTCCTCTCATTTTGGATGAACTAAATTACATACTGAGCAGGTTTATCACTTAAGTTCGCAAGGTGAATAGGTTGGAGTACCCACCAAAACACCAAAAACCTTACGCTATATGATCATGGTACAGTCACATCCTCAAATTTTACGGCATACTGATAATCAATCTTGTTTTCAAATCTGCAGATAAAGTATTTAACTTTCAGGTGTGAATAGAGTGGTCCCTGCATAATGAGACTATCCTTTATGTGGTCCTGAAGCGGTCTCTTGTTGGAGTGCGGTCTCTCTTCGGGGTGCAAAATGTGCTTAAATACTACTTAGTGCAGGAGGAAGGTGGTCACATAAGGCAAGTCGGTCTTACAACAGGGGGTTTAACAACGTAGGTACCACTGTATTGTCCTTGACTATGTCTTTTTGTGAGCTTTCAGGCTTCTCATAGCATCTGTACCTGAAGCAACATTCATTGGTATTGGGGTGCAGGAAAAATGAAGGAGAGTCAAATATACCATTAAACAAGCCACTTAGATAATAGAGCTGTACTGAAGTCTTGACACATGGGTGTATATTTCCCTTCTGCACATCATATACACTCTCTGCATGATTGATGTTCAGATACAGCTGTTTACCATAGCAATAAACATCTCATGCAGACTAAATAAATCATTGCACAATTGTTTATTACCATAAACTCAAGTAATTTCTCTGATGTTTCTGGCAATGCAGATGAAATTAGTTTATCGCATTTGCACAACTACTTCACAAAGTTAATTTATTTTCCTTTCTCAGTGTTTTTTCTTTCTGTTAGCTCTGTCTATCAGTCCCAAGAAGCATAAATATGTTATTATGGAGCTCTAACAACCTCCTCTGGACAGCAAATGTCAAAATACATAATATAGACATGTACAGATTGGTCTTCAAATTTGTTTCAGATTTCATTATCGTAAGCATTGTTAAACGAGCTCTGTCAGATTTGAATCAACCATCACTATCACTATGCTGTACATGTGTAGTAATCATAGGGATTTTTTCACCCATTATCTTTGGTCAAAATATAAACATAAAATATATATAATCAAAAAATATCTGTGCAAAAACCCCTGTGGTTGTAATGACCCCCTTTCCGAATATGTCCAGCTGGAAGATTGTGAACAACTGTCAACCCAATGGGCACATCTACGTTGCAGCAACGTTGTGACAACGTTGCACTTTGGAAAGAATTACGTAGAAATTCCTACGTTGCTACAACATGGATTTGTATGGTAGAAAACCCGTTGAATAACGTTGTGAAGTTATGTGGTATTTGAACATTACGACAACGTTGTCACAACATCGTTTAGTTATGTGGAATGTCAACATTATTTTGGTAAGAATCACGTAGGAATTTCAACATTGCTACAACATAGATATGTATGGTAGAAAACCCGTGTTATAACTTTATGAAGTTATGTGGTATTTCAACATTGCGACAACGTTGTCACAACATTGTAAAGTCACGGGCACTCGCAACTGTATATATGCAAATAATGAAATATTTGAGTATTGCATAAATTGTAGGGCGTTTCCCGACTGACAAGCTGGTCTGCTGTTGGCAGGTGAAGGCAGTGATCTTACTAACTAAAGACATATCTAGAGATGTCCTGATGGGATGAATATGGGCACTACCAAGATTTTCCTATCTCCTCCGTGTTAATTTTGAGTCCTCCTAAACACACCACTGACGTTACTGACCTGCCTCCAGTTGCATGGAGTAGCATGCTCTGGTTGTGTCTGTGAGGGAACTGGCTGTAACATTCCCAATAGAGCTGAATAAGAGCCTGATAGGCAGTTGTCCTAATTCCCAATTTGATACCCATCTTAAAGTTAACCATCCTTGCTTCTCTCACCTGCCTATACAGCAGACTGACTATTGTCAGTCGAGGCAATGCTACATTATTTGAGGAACTGCTAGAAACCAGATACCACACTGATTTACCAGCAGTTCAAAAAATCAAGACCTTGAATGATGAATGTACCATTCACCAGCCTCAGTCCAACAGGCAGCCAAATCTAATGCATTCTGAGAAACTCAGCATCTTTAAACAAATATGAATCAGGAATTTTGGTTTAGTTGGAGCAATACTAGATTTCTTTGTCTAACACTGGAAACTTATCCACAGCAAATCAGATGTCACAATTTACCAGAATATATGAGGCATTATCGTACCTCTTTATAGGGATTGTTTAATTAGGAAAGTGAAGTAATTGGGTAATTTACATTAAAAAATCTACCTAAAGTGAACAAGCTTGTGATTTTTTGTCTCATATGGGGAAAAGTGGCACCACCTATAATGTTAAGTACAATAAATGTCATGCAAAAACGTTGAGACAACGTTGCATGCCTACCTCACATATCCTCTGCCAACTTGCAATACATTGTATGATAACAGAAGTTTAGTGGCTGTCATATCGCGATGTTTTCAAAGTGTGCATTCACGTTGCAGCGATGTCGTCCTGTTGTCAGGATTACAACATTGTTTCATTGTTATGGTAAAGTTATGATGAAACATTCGCTGATGGTCACTTTGAAGTCTCAGAATGACATCACCTTCAAATGTTGTCACTATATAATGACAACGTCTTACAAAATATTACCAATTCAGAACCAACTGGCAACATGAGTTATCACACAACATATGGTAACTGTCTTATTGCAACATTGTTTTCAAAATTTGCATTCACATTGTAGCAACATAATGTAGTTGTCAGGATTATAACATTGGATTGGCAACAGTCTGGCAACGTTGTGACAATGTCATGGTGAAACTTTGGCTGATAGTAACTGTGATGTCAAACAATAACGTCACCTCCCAAAGTTGTCAAATTGTAAGACAACATCGTTTAAACATGTTCATTTCAGAATCAACTTGCAATGTTTGTACATCGTTGTCACATAACGTATGGTGACTGTCGTATTGCAACGTAATTTTCAGAGTTTGCATTCATGTTGTAGCAATGTCATCCTGTTGTCAGGATTACAACATTGGATAAGCAGTGTTGTGACAAAGTCATGGTGAAACGTTGGCTAATGGTAACTGTGAAGTTACACAATGATGTCAACTCCCAATGTTGTCAAAATGTAAAGAACACGTCGTATACAGCATGTCTATTTCAGAATCAACTTGCAAAGTCTCTACAACATTGTCACATAACATGTGGTGACTGTCATATTACAACGTAATTTCCAAAGTTTGCATTCATGTTGTGGCTATGTCATCCTGTTGCCAGGATTACAACATTAGATCAGCAACATTGTGACAATGTCATGGTGAAACATTCGCTAATGGTTACTGTGAAGTCACACAATGACGTCAACTCCCAATGTTGTCAAAATGTAAAGACAACGTCATATAAAACATGTCAGATTTGTAACCAACTTGCAATGTTCGTACCACGTTGTCACATAACGTATGGTCAATGTCTTATTGCAACATCGTTTTCAAAGCTTGCATTCACATTGTAGCAACGTTATCTTGTTGTCAGAATTACAACATTGGATTAGCAACAGTGTTACACGTTGTGACAATGTCATGGTGAAACATTGGCTGGTGGTAACTGCACAGTGACACAACAAAGTCACCTCCCAATGTTGTTGCAATGTAAAGAAAATGTTGCATAAAAACATGACCAATTCAGAACCAACTTTAACATTATAACAACGTTGTCACACAACGTTTCGTTGTTGTCTCACAGCAATATTTCTTTCAAACATTGCACTCACATTGCATCTACTTCATCTTGTTGTCAGGATTTTAACATTGAATAGGCAACATTGTGGCAATGTTCCAACAATGTCGTTTTGCAACATTGGCTGATATTCGCATTATAACATCTCCTTCTAATGTTTTCACAACATGGAGACCATGTTATTTGACAACATGAGTTACATGACCAATTGCCGACCTAATAGTAACGTCGTGTTTACGTCGTGTGCCCAGTGGGAATAAGCTAACCTGCGACTTGTCCAGTGAAAGTCAATTACTACATTTACACTTGAGTCAAAAAGTTTCAGTCAGAATTCTATTGTTCTACCAACTTTCTATACCAACTTGAACTCCAATTTCCATATGTATGGAAGCCAATTCAATTAGCATGCAAGCCAGAACCTGGTAACACGACTGAGCTGACCTTGACATATTTAAATCTAATTGGTCCTGTCACCTGCTTGTGTGACTTGTCAGATTGCCATGTCCAATGTCTGGGTGACATCTTTGCTTCGTGCATGCAACAGATCGACCCTACTGCACTTCGCAGCTCTCCAAACAAGAGGCTGGCTTGAACGGGCTGACTTCATTGCAGACCCATTCATATCCTCCCATTGCAAAGTTAGTTTTCACTAACTTTGCAGACAACCTCTGCAAGTCTTACATGTATGAATATTCCATAATCTTTTTCATCTTTTTTCTGGTGTGAAAAACACATGTTTTAGATAATTGTCTGGTTTTCTACCAATGAAAAAAATGGAAAACAAGCAACAAGCAACAACAGAACATTCAAATATTTATTGTATTCCTCTGACTAATCTGAAACTGGGAATTGCATTTATCATGCTGGAGATGGGATACACTTTTAATTTACACTTCACAAAAATGTGGTGACTTCATGTGGGGTTTCCCATACAATCACCAGGGCCATAGGCTGGGCTAAAATCCTAGGGGTGGCAGAGACTGGTCCGGAGGTATGTGCACCCTGGATACATCAGGAAATTTTGAAATTTTTACGCGTAATTCACCTTTTATGGCAAAATTCTAAGGGGTGCAGCTGCCCCTCCCTGCCCCCCCCCCTGCAGGCTACGACCCTGATCACCGATGATTGATGGTATCTACAATTAAGGGGACAGCGGAAAGAAAATTGTTGATTTTTCTTGGAAAGTATACTTTTTTAGACAAAATATGAACTAAATAGTCAATTTCATGTTGCAAATCCTCCAATATTTTATTTAGAATGAACTAAAGGATCTCAATATTCTACACAACTGAATTGTTTGTATTGGGCCTAATTGTCAGTCAGTTAGTCACTGACTGTTAGTAAGTTAGTCACCAACTGTTAGTAAGTTAGTCACTAAATGTAAGTTGGTTTAGAAGAGATAAACAGGCTATCAAGCCCTTTGGGGTTTTATACCTTTATTTTGGTCTTAGTCATTGACAGGACAACCAATTTTCACCTCCAGTAGAGAGTCACTAATTTTGAGTAAAATTACCATTTTGTTCCAACTCCTGACATGAATTACAAATATGCTTTACGGAATTAGGAATATATGTGTGAGAGAACTGTTTCATGAGTGATAGATTAATTAGATTTACTGAAAAGAAAACCTTCAACTTTTTCAGTTCTCACAAAGGGGACATCGGAAAGGGTAGTACAGTCTCCATGGAAAAGCTTTAGCCCAGCTAAACTTTAGGGTGCTTCATTTCCATGAATGCTTGTCAAGCTGCTTTGTACCTCCAATCATAATATCCTCCTCAAAGGCCTTTCAGTGGCTTCTGAAACCTCCCAAGATGTGTCTTCTTAGCACATTTATATATGTGGCTATAGAGACAAGGGCACCTCATTACAGTGTGTTATTATAATGCCCATATCAGTGTAAGGTCTTGGTTGCACATCTTTTGTGACACTCAGATTCATATTTTCATGCAACTGGGAGAAAATATCTGTTATGCTGCCAGCTGGGTTGCCAGCCAGCTAAAGCATCCTCCTTCAGCAGGGATAGTTTACACTACCCCTGCTCTCAAGCCCTGTCTTTGAGCGGAGTCTCATTAAAACTGGTCTACTTACATACTTAAGTGCATTTTGTATCCACCAATAACAGACCAGGTTGCACTTTTTTGGACAATGAGATAAAGTTAAGCTCACCAAGCTGTAAAAATCATCAGAAACAACAGGATAAGTCTGAGTGAAACAACTTGTTTTAGCTAACAATTAAATGTATGTAGCTACAAACTGAAAACAACACACTTCACACACATCAACTTTGTCAAGAATGTGTCCATTTGGGCTGAGGTCACAGTCTTGACATAACCAAAGTCAATGAACTGTGTCAGACTGGTCATTGATAAATGGTGGCAGCACCTTACAGTGCTTTTCCATGATGCTGATGAAATCAAGTTTGAGAAATAATAGATAAGAAGTTATGCATTTTTGGACTAAAAGAAGACTATTTTGAAGTATTTCCAGTGATGTAATTGTTTGATCTCTCACATAGGCCTACAATGGATAGATTTTCACTGCACGAATAACATAAAGTTACTGAAAACCATTGGTTCAACATGTTACTTTCAGGAAAAGATAATAGTGTTGTTTTTTTTTAATCATGATAGACAGATAGATAAATATATGAGAAAGATATATTGTCAGATAGTAGGGGCTAAGGGGCATATCAAGAGTGTGGCGAGAGTGCATGGCGAATGTGTCAGTTATTATCTTTCCCTTAGATAGATAGATAGATAGATAGATAGATAGATAGATAGATAGATAGATTATTTTCAGATAGATAGATAGATAGTGAGATAGACAGTGAGATAGATAGTGAGATAGAAAGTGAGATATTGAGATAGATAGATAGATAGATAGATAGTGGGATAGATAGTGAGATAGATATATAACATAGATAGATTAGTGAGATAGATATATAACATAGATAGATAGATAGATAGATAGATAGATAGATAGATAGATAGATAGATAGATAGATAGATAGATAGATAGATAGATAGATAGATAGATAAAGGGCAATAGATAGATAGATAAAGGGCAATAGTTAGATTAGATAGGTCAATAGTTTAGACTAGCAGTGTACCCGTCTAAAGACGGGTAAAGGATGCAACCACGTTGTATTGTTCATTAGGCAATTGTATTGTTCATTAGGCAATCAGGGGTTATTTGAATATCAGAATATGAGAACATGATCTGTGTAATACTTGTTCATTGTGAATTTAAAGATAATGGGCTAGGGGGGTGCACGGGGTGGCCCATATTGGACCTGTAGCCCCTTTGAACTTTTCAATCTGGGCTAAAATATATAGAATTAGTATTTTGGGTGCCCCCCCCCCAGAGAATCTCGGGCCCGCCCCCCAGGTGGCCCCCTGCTCGAGACCCCCAACTTACGCCACCCCCTCCCCCCCCCACCCTTTATGTGGACCCAGATGTATGTTGGACTTGGACAGAAGTTTCATTCGTGCTTTGCTTCAATGGATTGTAGCGCTTGTTTCCTAATTAATTATAAACTTTTTAACCTAGGTAGTGCATATATGCGTAATGCAAAGGGCAATCCATCCGTCCACCATCCATCTCTTTTGTCGTGCCATGTCTTTTGTTTGCATGGTTTGTAAGGGGGTGACCATTTTTAAATATCAATGGAGTTTTTTGTAAATAAATAATTCGTTGGTCAGTTTAGCGGAAATAAAGAATTTATGACCAGTCTTGAAATAAGTAATTTTGTTCATGCATTCCTTCCTTCCTTAATTCTGGGTGTGACCATGACAGTTATCACTGGTAACTGTCATGGTCTGACTGACTGCTGCTTTTGCTGATGTATGATACATAGTGGCAACGTTCGGGGCTCAATGCTAAAAGATAGGAAACTTTGACTTCTTGATAAAAAGTAATGGTGGTATTTACAATAGTTTTGCGACATTAAAAACACAGAGCAGTAGGGTGTCCCAAAAAAATTGAAAGTCTGAAATTCATTGGGGCTAACCTCTAAAAATGTTCCTTAGCCCCTCTGTCACTCCCATGTAAAATTTCAGCTCATTTGAAGGTGTTTTAGATGTTGCTCAAGAGCCCCAAAGACAGATGGGGGTTTAACATTGAATTTTCATGCGAAAATGGCTATTTTAGCTAATAGCTCATAAATAATTGGTTTCAGTCCTCCCAAAGGCATGGATAGTTGATACAAAGATGTATAAGTTATTCTGCACACTATGGTACCAATTTCATATCTGTACCTTACTTGGTTCTTGTGTAATTGGCAAATATATACTATTTTACATGAAATATTGACGCCAAGGCAAAGCACCTTTCTTAATGAAGATTAACTGCAGTCTAATTATGAATTTTGAACATGAGACAATCACATATTAGTTCCATAATGTTACAAGAGACACAAGAACATTTACCTATGTCTTAGAATATTTTTCAGACTATTGAAACAATCTAAGTTTTTTTAAATCGCAGAAAATCGCGTAAATAAGCATATCCCATACATGTAGATTTTCTCAATACACAAGCAAGTTACAAATATGAAATTGGTACCAAAGTGTGCAGAACAATTTATGCATCTTTTTATCAACTATCCATATGTTTGGGTGGACTGACACTGATTATTTGTAAGCTATTAGATAAAATAGCCATTTTCGCATGAAAATTCAATGTTAAACCCCCATCTAGCTTTGGGGCTCTTGAGCAACACCTAAAACACCTTCAAATGAGCTGAAATTTTACAGGGGAGTCACAGAGGGGCTATAGAACACATTTAGAGGTTAGCCCCAATGAATTTCAGACTTTCACTTTTTTTGGGACACCCTACAGAGCAGGCATATAGGAAAGGCGTGATAGAAAATTGTGCATTTGAGATCAGCCATAGCTGAGATCCTGTGTGACAAAGGATTAGAAGCAATTTTAGTAAGCGATATAGAATAGATATAGATAGATCAACAGCTAGATAGATTGCCAAGTGAATCGAAATTATTTTCCCTTTTAAAACAGTTAAAATCAATCATTGAACTCAGCATTGTTACTGTTCTAAGGTTGCAGGGTTTGTTTCTGTTTCTTGGTGAATGGTAACTGTTAAGGACTTATTCAATTTTGGTTGTTGCCAGTTGCTCTTGTTGACACACAATACCAAGCAGTCACTTTAATCTTCAATGTTTGTCAGCATTCAGAACTTTCTGACTTTGTATTAGAGTTATTCATTGGCCAACATTTTTTATTAGACAACCCATCAGCACCCAATTTAACCTATTAGAACCCCTTTTCCGGCAACGGATGCATAATTGGCAAGCTGCCAATCCTCACTGAAACATGGTGCATGTGGTCAGGGTAGGTTCATTGAGCCTACACTGACATGTGAGGATGAGCTAAAGCGTCATTCAGCACCTCCCAGCTCTATTGTAACAAATGTGGCGCATAAGTTCGAAGACCATACACAACCACCCCCAGGTCAGATAGCTTAAGGCCAGAGAGCCCAAATGGCAAAAAACCAGGATATATTCTTTCAGAGGGGCAGCGGTGACAGCCAAGGTGTTTCACAAACAAGAAAAAAATTTTAAATGACGACTTAAAAACGCCCACTGGAAAATAGCACAAGTCCAGGGAGGGTGTCAGTTGAAGGAAAAGAAAATCTAGAAAAAGAGAAGGGAAAGGAAGCTGGTGAAAAAAACACGGGAGAAAAGGTGATATCAAGATGATTCAAATATCACTAGTGCTAGAATGGTGTCAGTTACAAGTGAATATATGGAAAATTCTGAGCGCATGGGTGGCATTTGGGCTGGTTTACTCTCTAAACAAATAAATAATGATATTAATATGTCTTCTTAACAAGCACTCCCTATTGATCTAGATGAAACTTGTGAAAACTCCTGGAGGTTACATAGCCACTCCAACAGAATGGTACCAACAAACCTTCAAGGGCTGGAGAATCGCACTGGTCTCAGATTCAATCTTTTAAGTTTGCCAAATTCCCAGGTTACTGCTCGGAGACTTTTAGCCTCCATGGAGCAAAGGCACGTGACACAAGATTGGGAGAAATATGATGTCATTGTGATCAACGTAGGAACTAATGACCTCCCTCACATACAAGATATAAAGGAATAGGTGAAATCCTTGCACAGTTTAGCCCCTATGATCCCAATCGTGGTACTTGCAATCCAGATGCGCCCATGCGATGATGGTTGGGAGCCAATCCCAGATGGTACAACTATCCCCAGAAAGACTGCCAATATGCAAATCAAAAAGGCTTGCAAGGCTGTACCAGGAACCTTTTTCAGAAACATTGGGAAATGCCTTCTGGTGAAGGAGAACAAGCGCTATTGGCCAAACCCGCAGTAATTCATGAAAGATGGACTACATCTGAGCCAAAAAGGAAAAAAAAAAACAGCTGTCTGTGGAATAGTGATAATTCTATGCAGGGAACTAAAAGAGATGACAAAACACTTTAAGGGACTTTAAGGGAAGCAATTTGGAAGTGAGAGCTAAGAAAGATGGAATCAAAACGTCTTGTTTATGTCATCTCTGTGATTTCGAAAAATGTGAACATTAAAAGTCACTGATTGAAAAGTATAATGATGTCATATTAAACTATTTATAATAAGTGAAAATATGCATCAAGGAACACATTGTTCAAATTGACTTCCTCGATGTGTTGACAATCGATCGTTGGTCAAGCAGGAACACGAATGTTTCTTCGCTCACACCTTGCAGCTGGTCGTGAAGGATTGTCTTACAGGAATTCGCGTTGAAGTTGACTTGTTGATTTTCGTTGATGTGATTTTCAGCAAAATTTGTATTTGCAATATTGGACTAAAACTATCAGGATGAATCTGAAAATGTTTGCCCTGGCATTAGGGCATATTACTTCAGAAACAATACCTGCTAAGCACTGAGTTCAAGACTGGAAAATAAATGAGTAATAGCAAATAGAAATATTTATTACATGACGTATTGAAGTCCACATGACGTGTGGTAGCAATGCAGTCAATTCTCACCATGAATTAGAGCTGCTGTACACAGAAATCAACATACCAAGCTGTCACAGAAACCGACAAGCTGGGTGTCCAAGACAAACTATAACTGTGAGATAAAGTAATTTTGTTTTGTTGTTGCCAATTACCAGAGTGTGGAATTCGCATAATTATGATTCTTTTATAATCCCATGTCAGTCACCCGCAGTGCTCTTGTATGATTGGTCAACAACCATTCATGGGCTGGCCTTATAAGAATGCCAATTGACTTGGCCAACATTTGACAATACCAAATCGCCATTTTGAGTGTTTGGCTCTCTTGGCTCTGCAGTGAGATATAAGATGCATTTATTTTCCATAGAATTTCACTGTTTTTTTTTCCCGTTCATTCCCAATTCAGTAGAGAGAGGCGGGCACACAGGCAGGCAGGCAGGCAGGCAGGCAGGATAGATAGATAGATAGATAGATAGCTAGATAGATAGATAGATAGATAGATAGATCGACAGATAGGTAGATAGATAGATAGATAGATAGATAGATAGATAGATAGATAGATTGATAGATTGATAGATTGGTTGATTGATTGATAAAAAAGATCGAAAGATAGATTGATTGATAGAGCAATCATATCAACCAATCAATCATGCAATCAATCAATAAGTGAATGAATCAATCAATCAACCATCGATTCATCTTATTTTTATTTTGATCTTTCTGCCTTGTGATCTTTCTGACTGTATGTCAATGGATCTTATTGCAAATTTCAAAGATGCTTGTCAAAATGCCGTCTGAGATGTTCATTTATGGAAGCATTCATCTGTGGATAAGGTTCATGATACGAACTGACATGTCAACCAACCAAAGTTTTAGTTTTATAGCAGACTTATTACCAGTATTTAGCTTTGCAATCTACTGAAATAAACTTGACAAACTGAGAAAACCATGTGTAACTTCACAGTTGCTTTGTGTGCATGGAACTGAATGGATTTTGGCTTCACATGAGTAGCTTTCTACCATACGTCACGTACAGCAAAACTGATAGGTTCTGAAGTACAGAAAGTCTAATAATTCAACGCGAATTCCTGTAATGCAGCCACTCGATGTACGAACGCTCTAGCCAAGGCATCCACAATCGTTTCGCATGTACGAAAATCAACAATCGCTACAGAGGCACTTGAAGATCATCCCACTCTGCAGCCGACAGTAGCTGCAAGATGGAACTTCCAGCAGATGATGGTCCGAAGTGTTTTGGCAACACCAAAAAATCAACTGGACGATTCTGCTGCCACTCGCTTGATGCCAGTAGACATAGAGGTGCTCAAGGAATTCATGGAAATCATGAGTCCGGTATGTAAATTTGTGAATTTATTTTTGGTATTTGTGATGATTAGCTATAATTAATAAAAGATGGCACAGTTATTAAACTCAATGCAAATGCTTGTAATCTGAATATATATTCTGACAGAATGATAATTCATAAATTCAGATATTGTTGTTTGTCAACAAGATGATTCTGAAACAATTTTAAAACTGATTCCTGTTTTAAGAAGGAATAACACTTTGCTCTCTTTTATTTCGTTTTATTAACTATTGTTTCATGTTTTTCAGTTTGAGGAGGCAACTAACCAAACTCAAGGCGATAAGGCAGTGACTGCCAGTTGCGCAATACCTGTCATCCGTGGCTTACGAAGACATCTGGAGTCCTTTGAAGCTACTTACAACAGTGCCCTGAAAAGGCAAGCCTTAACCATCGACTTACTGTTTATGAAGAAAAGAGGGTCTACCAGATTGCAGCAGCACTGGATCCAAGATTTCGTCTTCGTTGGTGCACCACAAGAGAGGCTGAGCGATTAAGGTATTTAGCAAATTTGTTGACTATTGAATGAGAGTAAAAGTATCTGTTCCAATCAAGAATCGTAATGAATATTCATTATTCCGCAAATGCTTGAATGTCTATGTAATGAGTTACTTTGAATGATTATTAGTTTTTAAGCTGATGTAATTGTGAAAATATATGTATATAGATCGATATAATTAGACTGTAGGGGAAGCTTGGGAGAGTTGGGCCACTTTTTACATTCTTGCACCTCCTGCTAACAGTAATGATTATATAAACATGCTTAATGCATGTATTGTATCTTGAAATATTTCAGAAAAATATCTTTAGGTTTGCATTGATATTTGCCCAAGAACACATGAGCTACAGCCCTGTGAAAATTGGAAAAAAATTTGGCCCAACTCTCCCCATCAGGTGGGAGACTTGGGCCAATCAGGGGGGAGACTTGGGCCATTGCAATATATCAGGTTCGGTAAAGCTGTACCATAATATTTTTAACCTGTAGTGTGGTGGTAATAGAAGTCATTAATCCTGAATTGAGGCCTATTGCAACTCTAGTTTGCTGTCAGACTTAAGCCTCGGCCTGATGGCCCAACTCTCCCCATCTAGATTTCCTGATATCTAATTTTATTAGACCATGAATAATTATTAAGGCCTAAAAATATTCAATCTCTGTTGAAAATTGCTCTAGACAAGTTCTTCTGTCTTAATAAAAATAAATCTGGGTAAATGCAACACATGTAGGGAGAGTATTGGCACTGTCCCAACTCTCCCCCATTCCACCATTTTTCTCTAAATCCCAATTATGACAAAATCGGTTGTCTGATAATTTTCCAAAATATGTTGATAACAACTGAATAGTCAAGCCTACCAAGCATGCCATAGGAAATTTTCTCAGTCCTTGTTGTCTGACAGACAATTAAAAGCTCGTAACATGGCTCAGTTTTTACGTTTTTCATCCAAATTTGAATTTTCTGCACAAGCAACTTAGCCAGAAATGTTACATACATTGAGAGATTTTTTATTTTTATAAAATTTTGGTGGCTGCAGCTTTCTCAAAATTTTTTTAGTTTCCTCAAAAATCGGGGTGGCCCAACCCTCCCTGCGGCCCAACTCTCCCAAGCTTCCCCTATGACACTATTTCATATTCTATGAATGACACTAAGTCTCTGCTCTTTCTACTTTTAGAACCGACATCAAGACCCAGCTCCCTGATGCGGCGCCAGCCCAGACCGATCCCTCCAACCACCAGCCAAGAAGCGAGCCTGCAGCCTGTTTGGCTACCTAGATGAGGAAGCCCCGTCACCTAGTCGAAACAGTGAGATAGATGTCTACTTTGCTGAAAGATGTTCCGCCCAAGTCAGACAATGGAGATTGCCTCCTGGTCTGACCAGACTTGCCCTCCATTATCTAGTGATGCAGACCGGACCACCTTTTAGATGGTGGTCCGGTATTTGCAAAAGTGGTGCGGTCCTGGTCTAGAGGCTGTCCATCGGCATTTCAAAAATTATGATAAAAATCAGGGTTTAAACAATATATATGACATAAATTTCATTTTTAGATATTACAAAATTCAAGCAATACCCTTCATGACATGAAAAATCACTAGACCAGCACTGGACCGCTTTTTTGTAGGTGGTCCGGTATTTTGGCGGTCCAAGGCTGGACTGCGGACCAGACCGGTCCAAGGCTGTCGGTCTGCATCACTACCGTTATCTGACCATCCCCGCCTCATCTGCCCCTGTCGAAAGAATCTATCTATCGCCCAGATCGAAACCTCACATCCGATGAAAACTTCGAAGTGCACGTCTTCAACAAATGTAATGATCACCGTAGAAAAGCTTGAGTGAGTGACATGTAATGAACTGAAATCTAATGTCATATCTAATGTCATCCTAATGAACTGAATTTAGAGCAATTGTATGTATTGATGTATTTATTACATATCTACTATTATTTATTATATTTCTGCTATTATATATTATTTATGTAATTATTTATTTCGATTATTTTAATCTTTGTACTACAAGAAAGATAAGCAATAATAAAATGTTTATATAAAAGAAGTCTTTGTTTGTACAAAACATTTGCAATACCAAATGCATTTGCAAATGAATTTGCATTTTTACATTTAAATGCTTTTCAAAAAGGTGCATTTGCATTTGCATTTGAATCATTCTGAAAAATTTGCATTTGCACTTAAGTGCTTTTGGCAGACAGGACATTTGCATTTGAACTTGGTCATCTCTGAAGCATTTGCATTTGAATTTAAATGTTTTTGATCACACTTTTACCCAAACCCATGTCTCCAGTAGTTCTACAGTCATGGAATCAAATGTTCACTAAACTGCTATGTCTTCTCCAAAATGTCAAGAATTACTGTGTTTACATTCTACTCAGAAGTTTGTGTTGCCATAAAAAATTAGTTTTCGTCAGCATTGTAAAACCATCTGCTATTTTGCATCAACCATCACTATAACTTTGCTGCAAAAGTATTCTAGGCCTAACAGTGACCCTCCCATGGCTTATTCAGTCCAAATCGATCTCTATTTGTAGGACACTACACTTCGTTCCCAACTATTATGCAACCATATTTTTGTCCCATCGAAATATCATTGTAAACTGGAATTACCTGAATTCATTTCAAGATATAGTCCGAGCGCACTGGAGAAATAGGATTTTCTTTGGTCTAGGGGAGAGGTCTAGACCCCAGGAAAGCAGAGTATGAGGTTCATGGTGATTCCGTAATTTGTCTTGCTGACAAAGAGCTTTCATTACAAAAAGATTGTCATTTCAATGTTATTTCAATGCAGGGGAATAATTTCACATGCTCACATGTAAAAACACCAATGTTTCAAATGATGGTTCTATTTTTCATTTAGTGTCAAGGGGTATGTGTTCATGGTATTTTAAGATCAGTTTGATTAATTTTGGATGGTAGTGGGTGCACTTTCATGAAATTGCATAATAATAGGGAACACCTCAAAACTTGATTATGTGGCGTAACTCCTCATTGAGCAAACGGAATTGGACAAAATTTACAGGATATTTGCTCAATGGGACACACATCATTTTGTGTAAAGGATATCTTTATAGTCTCATTTCTCTTTGATATATCATGAAAAATAATGGTTGCATAATAATATGGAACGCAGTGTACACTTCAGTTGAAAAGTTTCAGTCAGAAATACCTATACTACCGTATGGTGCCCTATTTTCGTCAGGGTCCTATTATCGTCACTTTTAAGCAATGAACCCTAATTTAAAGAAATTTTGAATTGGTGGGGAAAAAAGTCATGATTCTTGAAGTGAAATCATTGTTGCACACATTTACCCATATACATCGTTAATGGCTCCATTGATAACTCTACAATAGCTTCTGAAACTTGGAGTAGTCAAAAACACAATATTTTTGTAATTTTTAGACAAAATTGTCCTGAGCAGGCCAAGCTTCCTCTGATTTTTAGACCCGTCTTCATGCCTTTGTTGCACTTAGAAAAAAAGTGAAAACAACACAAATCTTAGAAATGAGGGACAAATTAAGTAATCAAATTTGTTTTTAGAAATACAAAATGTATGTTAGACTGCTTGTTAATTTACAGTGTCATTTTGAAATCTGACGGAATTAGGACCCCTTGGCTGATGATAATAGGTCCCTGGGGTCCTAATATCGTCATTATGACTTTGCAATGGATAAGTGCTCTCAAAACCATGCAAAGTGGTGCATGGCGTCTCTTTTTTTGAAAAAAAATAGCAAAACAGTGTTCTTGTCAATTGGAAGTGAATACAGAACTTGTCATAGTGATGGTATAACACTGATAACATCTTAAAGAGAAGACCTGACGAAAATAGGGCACCATACGGTAGGCTACCTACTTTCTACACCATCTTTAGCCTTGAATTCCAATTTCTATATGTATAGAAGCCAGGTCCAATTAGCATGCAAGCCAAACCAGGTAACACGACTGATCTGACCCTGACATATTTAAATCTAATTGGTCGTGTCACCTGCTTGTGTGACTTGTCAGATTGCCATGTCCAATGTCAGGGTGACATCTTTGCTTCGTGCATGCAACAGATCGACCCTATTGTACTTTGCATTACTCCAAACAAGAGACAGGCTTGTATGGGCTGACTTCATTGTAGACCCATTTAGATCCTCCTAGTGCAAAGTTAGTTTTCACTTACTCGGGCCGACAACTTCTGCAAAACAGTGAAGTCTTATAAATATTCTATAATCCTCTTTCAAATGTTAAATTCTCACAAGGCGGACATCGGAGAGGGTAGTATACAGTCTCCATGGAAAAGCTTTAGCCCGGCTAAACTTTAGGGTGCTTCATTTCCATGAATACTTGTCAAGCTGCTTTGTACCTCCAATCATTATATCTTCTTCAAAGGCCTTTCAGTGGCTTCTGAAACCTTCCAAGATGTGTCTACTTCCATATTTCCATATTCGGCTCTGAAGAGAGGGTTCAAGGCCACAGATTCCCTTTACTTGAAATACAGCGTAGTTTATGCTACATATCATTGTCTCTAAAAAAGTTTCTTTGAAGTCAAGGGTGATCTGATCTCGAAAAAATTCAATGCAAAATCTGAATGTGCTTGGCTATTTACAACAGTTTCAACAAGTATTTGATGTTTTTCAACTTGCTGCATAACATATTCTCGTTAGCTGATTGGCTCTGTTGATTGCTAGTTATTCCTGTATAGGCCCCTACTTTATGTCAAACTTGAACTCTGTCGAAATTTACAGGGCAAACTTGAAAAACTTTTAAAGTAGGTACAACAAGCTCATTCCAAGCAAATGTATGTTCCTTGTTTTTTGCATGTGCAGTAAGTCTATGTTCTAAAGGCAAGAGAGAAAGGAGTCACATTTGCAAAAGGAAAAAAGATCATTCCAACACAATACTGCGACACTTAGAATTTGTATGTGGGCTTCAAGCGTAGAATCAATAATGACAACACAAAAATGGCTTCAGAGAGTCAACAGAAGTTGTGGCAGTTTCAGCCTCAGGAGTGTTTCTTTGTGTTCTTTGAGTCTGCTACCAACAAATTACCATAGAAACATGAGAGCTTAATCCCACTTGGTTGGATGGCTCAGAGTAACATTCCAAATGATTTCACCACACTCTCCAAAGAAATGTTTTCAAAAGAACAAAAGAAAAGGGTGGAAATGTTTTGTACTTAGATGTATGTTTCTAGCCAACACCAACTTTTGAAATGTAATAAAAACAAGCTCACTCCAGGCATACATGTATATATGTTCCTCGTTTTTTGCGTATGCAGCAAGTCCATGTACTGAAGACAACAGAGAGAAAGGACTCGCATTTGCAAAAGGAAAAACATCATTCCAACACAATACTGTGACACTTAGAATTTGTATGTGGGCTTCAAGCGTAGAATCGATAATGACAACACAAGAGTAGCTTCAGATAGTCTGCAGAAATTGTGTCAGTTTCAGCCTCAGGAGAACACAAAGTTGTATTCTTGGAGTCTGCTACCAACAAATTACCATAGAAACATGAGAGCATAATCCCACTTGGTTGGATGGCTCGGAGTAACATTTCAAATGACTTTACCACTCTCCAAAGAACAATTTTCAAAGAAAAAGGTGGAAATGTTTTTGTCCTTCGATGTACGTTTCTAGCCAACACCGACTTGTTTAATGTAATAATTTTTAATGAAAAAAAGTTTCTCAAAAAATAATTTCTATCATATTTTAAATCCCAGGTGTGATTGTCAGTATTTCTTTTGTTGACCATGCCAACATGACATTGTTTTGACCTTTACATCCATCCAGGATACAGTAAGTAGACGGCTGCACAGATGTTGAATACCATTGAGAAATGATCATCTTGCAGCTGAAAGCATAAACCAAAGATTTATTGGTACTGCAGGTTTCACGACCTTCTGTTCTTGGAGAGGTCATATAAATTCGTATTGCTTTCTGTTGACAGTGCCAACATCATGTTCTGACCTTTGCTCCCACTCAATAACACTGAGTAAGTGGAAAAGAGGATGGATGGATAGTGGGGCTTCACGTCCTGTATTTATGCACTTGGTATGCTAATTAGGAAAGCGGGGCACCGCAATGAGGCAAAGGATGATTGAAACAGCCGGCCAACATAGGCCAAGGTGACCCGGCAAGAGCTGGATTCGAACCCTGGACCCCGCGATTGGCAGTCCAGCACGCTACCACTTGATCTCAGAAGTACACAAATCACTCGTTAAGGGCAACAGCGGTACACGTCCTTAATACCGTCAATTTTCCATCTCGGCACATTATGAGTGTTACAGGTCACAAGGGTGAAACGAGTCTTAAAACATGCAGGCCTTCTGGGTACACGGACATATTATCACTGGCATATTATTTATTCACAACAAATCATCTTGGGATCTCCAAAAAGGCGAAAATTAGTTGGAATGGGACATACACAGCTAAATATGGCAAAAAGTCAGTTTTGATTGATCGGAAGCTCGATATTTTAGTGAGGGAGATTCATCCAAAAACTAAACACCTTTTCGCTGCCATGAGACGGGTGTATCTGAACAAATTATCTGGGGTTCTCCACAGGGTCGTTGTCATCCTTTCCACAGTTTCAGATTGTTTTCGCTTCCGACCAACAAATAGATGACATTGTCAAATTTTGTAAGAGTGATGCTGCTGGCATTCTAGGCGTTGATACAACTTTTAATATAGGAAAACTCTGTGTAACAATCACAACGTTTCAACCAGCAATGTCTGGGTGACACCTTTGCTTCATGGCCAGCAAAAGGTGAGTTGAACCTGTCATGGTTGGCCAAACTCTGGGCATATCCAGTACATCAGAAAAAATCATTTGAAAGCCATTTCAATCTTCCGTCTCGACTGAACCAACTGAGACAAAAATATCTGAACTGAACGTTTTTGGGACTTATAGTGTAAGCCAAATATCATTTGCTTCGTGATATTTAGACAAGAGACAATATATTAACGAAACTCATCTTTGCAAATAACAGAACATCTTTAAAAAGAGATCATCTTTGACCTTGCAAAATGCAAATACACTGACATATGGATTAGTCGATCTTGCAAAAGAAGAAAACTTCCAGCACAGTCTTACATCTCCTTGTGATATATATATTAGTGGAAGGATTCCCATGAAAAGGGTAAAGAACTTATGAATTATGTCAAAAAGGAAAAGTTCCAATTCATTCTACATTGCATAGCTTCTGAGTTGCGAGAAGATGTGGATTAGGATTTCCTCCACTGCCCTACGGCCAGAATTCCAACATAGGCTTATGTATCAATTCAGTTGTCAAGAGAGACGTACCCAGGTGGCAAAAAACAAGATATGACCAACTTTCATTACATATTTCAAGAGGGTGCTCACGAAGCACGAACATCAATTAAAGCTATCCATCTTCCAGGAGAGGAAGCTGAATTTAAAAAAAGAGTATTCGCACGTCCCTGCTCCCGCTTCAAAGCATTTGAAAAATGTCCGATGTTCAGAAAAAAACTGTTTTCAAAAGTTTTTGAGACATGCCACTGTCAGTCTCAAGATATACGCGATACTAATAGTGAAAAGAACGGGGCAACACTTCAGTTTCATCCCTCCCAGGATCATCAACCAGTGACAAATTTTTGGAGTCTAGTATTACAAGAAGAACCCTCACAATGCGACAATAATACAATTCAGACAGGTTATTTGTTACAACGACTGTCCCAGAAATGTAATATTATGCTCCCAAACAATGGCTGTGTGGCCTGGACAGCCAGACCCCAAAACCAGATCCTCAACCCCCGCTTTTACATCTTTCCGATAAAAGGCATCAATCAAAATCTCCTCTTTTCATGTCATTTTCCACCACAGAATTCTCATAAAAATTTACATCAATATTCTTGTCACATAAAATAGACACTTGTGCTTAGCTTGTCTTAAATTGTGATCACAACTTCTATTGACAACCAATCAACTTTTGCTTCCTGGTTCAATAAAGACTATAAACGAGATGAGAGATCCTGGGCTTCAATCAGCTTTCCACTTGTGTTTGCTGGACAGTGTCCGGGTCATCGTCCAATCAAATTGGAATCTCTTTGGTGCAGAAAATAGCATTGCAGATAGGAATGAGAAAAAGTTGGCCTTTTATGTTTGGCCTGGCTAACAGGACAGTCACAGCAGTTAACCGGTGTTTAAGGTTAAATAGCAATCAGAGAAACATTGGATTGGACTTCTGAGTTTGACTATAGTGGGCAGTCGCCATCATGACCTCTGTGTCGACTCAGTAGTTATGAGAACAGGTCATAAGTCATTTGGAACAGGCTCGATATTTCAAGCAAAAGTGTTATTTCATATTTTGCAGTGGCCCTCCATGATGACGGTCCAGACTATGACAACACTCGGTTGACAAAAACTTGTTGATGCCAAAACTATTTTTCCCATGCATTGGTTTTATCAAGCCTTGATGAAAGTTAAGTTATGGACTCCAGTGGATGTGGCTTTTTCCAACGAAATATAGCGTTCTCTTGACTTATGGCCGTGCCGAAAAAGTTTGGGTCATTACCAAAATGTTCAGGACGCTGTTTGGAACAATTAATTCCAATAAACTGATAAAGAGGGTAACTGCATGGTTGAGGCTTGACATGCATGTTATATACACAGATTCAAATTATGGTTAATTTGGGGTTTATCTTCGCAGCATACTCTTGGTGCCTTTTCAAAAACAATGGTGAAAACGATCTTGTGATAAGAAATTTCCAAGTTGTGAAGAGAATACCAACAAGACGACGCAACGAAGCACAGGACAATAGCACACATCGGAAGAATAAGTGTGCAAGTGCCTCTCAAAAAAGACTGTCGCAAATTAGCTGTTTTATTATTGAGAACATTAAATGCATTGCTATTAATTTTGAGAGTATGTTGAATAAGATGGGGTCAATTCCACCGTGACTTTGGGACAATCAATGTATTTTCCACCTCAATAGGAGTCAAAATGTAATAGAAGGAATGAGAGGAAGATTTTGATGTTATGACATTTTGTTGTTGTGCCCATGAAGTTGCAAAATATTATAAAAACATCTCCGGAATTTGATTTTTAGTTTTGATATGAGGTCAAATATGCTCTTGTGACTGAAGGGACTTTTTTGACCACCGTTTTTTGTGAGTTTGCTGAAAATGTAATTACTATCTCAGTTCACATGTCACAATTTATTGTCATAGTGCATTGTAATTGTATTGAGATAAGCTTTCAAATCAGGCCCACATTTAGACTGGTGGATCAATGGTTCTCTAGCAGTGCCTCATTCATTCTGTGACTGATGGGACACCTCTTTGTGACTGATGGGACAGTATCTCAAAAGTATTTAATAAAGGTCTTTAGATTCAAATTATTGGCGAAATATAAAGTTAAAATAACACAATGATCCATCAGAAAAGAATGCATTGTCAATTTAATACATTTAACACAAAATTATTTTAGTGTAGGCCAAGAGTGTACAAAAAAAATATTCACAGATATATCTCCATTTTTCAAGGTGTAGCAGTAGTCCAAATGTGAGTCCGGAATAAAAAAACAGCGGAAAATTGGAGTTTTATATTGGCAAAATGACTAAGTGGGCAAATGTTCACAATAAGGTTTTTTTTTGGTGATTAGTTATGGTAAATATCTAACTATGTTACAAAATTTGTGGATGTGTCTCAATCCCTTCATACGAAAAAAAAATTATTGTTGAAATGGTTGTTTTTTTATGCTCGGCACAGTTTAAACATGTGCAATATGCATATTATGGTCTATGCTATGGGCTTCAAATCATCTAGAGTGTATTTTCTAGGCTAGAAAAACTTGTCACAAACATATTTAGTAACTTATCTATTAAAGGCCTAAATGGGAAACCAATTTGTTTGTCACGTCTGTGGGGAGACAGCTTCCATGCTTCTGGCACCAGATTTACTGAGTAATTGCAATCCTCTTTAATCCAAGGCATCCTTGAAAATAATCCTGTATTTTTGGTTCCTGTGAATGCAGTATGGTGCATAGACACTCCATGCATCTTATTTTTGAATTATTTCATGGATATCATATTGATAAGAGGCCATGTTTCTGGACTCAAGTTGGCTGAATATTTAACTTGTATTCCACATGAACTTACCAAACTGTTTGTCCTTATATTTCCTATTAGCATTAATAGACCCTGCCATGCAGTTCAGCAACAAGTTATCAATCACCAAACTTTTCACCATGCTCCAAGTAAGATTTTTTGACTCAGGGTCAGGATTTCAATATTTTTTCGCCATAAAAATTATTGGAAATTAGAAAGGACAATCCATGTGTCACTATATACAAAATAATAATTATTAAAATCAACAAAAAACAAGTAATTTGCTGCATGTGGTCAATTTATCATGTTCGAATGTGACTGAAGGGACAATGTTTACACACCATTCTTCATACAAATGAGTGAGAATAATCTTCAAGACAATTCATGCCCAGTTATCTGTCACTATGTACTAGATAACAATGAAAAAAAGTCTGCCAAAAACAAATAATTCACTGAGTGAGGTCAATTTATTATGTTTTGGCGTGACTGATGGGACAATGTACCAGCAATGTCTAACTTAGATGAAGTGTGAATCCTCTTCAACATTAGTGTTGGTAAACATGTTTTCAAAACAACTTCCGAGTACCTTTGCAGGCATGAAAAACATGACTTTGCTTTTGTGCAATGTATGTGTGATCAGTATGAAGATAATAAGCAACTGCTTCTTTCAATTTTGATTTTTGCCTAAAATTCTGAACAGATTGGAGGAAAATGTTGATTATTTCAAAACGGAACACAATATGAGAAAAATTTAACTTGTTTTGGGCAATAGAGACCATACTGGTTTGCTACTGTGAATGATTTGACGATCACTAAGATTTAAAAAAATACTAAAAGTGGTACACTTCTGTGGAATTGACCATGGACAAGTTTAAAGTTAAAATTAGTGAGGAAGAACCTGATCTGATTTTCGGAACAGAAACGAGGCTAAAGCCGGATATTGACAATGTGGAATTACAGGGGGGGACTGGCCTATGTGGCAGAGTGGCAGCTGCCACCGGCCCATCCACTCAGGGGGCCCCATGCAATTCGCCAAAAAATAAAAAAATTAAAACAAAAGTAAAAAATGGCGATCTTTGTGACCTAGTTTGTGACCGTGTGATTCACTGGAAGTTGGAAGATAAGGCCCCAATTGAGAGGGCCCAATGCAAAAATAGAGCAGTATCACAAATAGGAATGTGGGGGCCCTTCGACTTATTTTGCCACGGGCCCAAAATGTCCCCAGTCCGCCCGTGTGGAAATAAGTGTTCCTGGTCTTAATGTTTTTAGAAACGATACTTATGAAGTAAGAGGCGGTGTCTCACCGAATTTGAGCTGGAACATTACAAAAAAATAAAGACAGCGATGGATATGGATCCTTTCTCGTTTTGGAAGATTAACGAATCAAATTTGCCAGGTAATGGTGTCAGACCATAATCTCTTTCACCGCACAAATGTGATATTCTAACTATATTGGCAAAATTTGCTCATCTCTAAATATCTTTTTGGGCCACCTAAAACATTACACGTAACAAATAGTAAAATCGTGCCCATTCCTGCAATTAACGCCCACCGCCAACATTAAAATGCGGGGCACAGCAGTGGAAATCCCGTAAATGCGAGTTTAATTTTTTTGCGATTTGCACGACTTCTATTAAAGATACAGACCTTTTTTTTAACCATTAAATTCGGCTATATTTTTAGGTAAGTTTCATCGCCTTACGTAGCTTAACTCGAGAATTTCCTTTAAAAATGTATTTTTTTCACTGCATAAATTATTCATATAATAGGCCTGTTATCAAATTCTAATTCATAGGCTAATTGATCTTTAATAGAAAGGAAAATTTCTAATAGCTTGGAAAATATGACCAATCCTAACGAGCAGATAGTAGTTCTGAAATCAGAAAGTAAAAGACAGAAAACAGAGGAGACAACTTACATCGGACAACCCGCAGAGCACAGCAAGTTCATCCCGAAATTCTGAAATCACTGTTTTGCTCAGGAAAACGAAAAGCACAGTGAAAAAGAATGTCCCTTATGCAAGAAAATGGTTTCCCCAGAAGTAATTGGAAGTATGTGAGTCTGCGCGTGGATCTGATGAGTCGTCTTTCTGCAGAGATCCGTCTGTGGCCGCATGGATGGACGGATGATTGGGGCTTTACGTCCTTTATTTTTGCACTTGGTAGGCTAAGTAGGACAGGAAGAGGACACAACAATGAGGCGAAGGATGATTGAAACAGCCGTCCAACAAAGGCCCAGGTGACCTGGCAAGAGCTGGATTCGAACCCTGGACCCAGCGATTGGCAGTCCAGCACGCTACCACTAGACCAACCCACCGTCTATGGCAGCAAGACTGCCAAGAAGCCAAGAAGGAGCAGCTATGCCTCAAAATCAAGCTGATGATAATGGGATGCCTGGACCTTCAAGTGGCCAACCAGGTAAGACTTCCAAGTCGTGCTTGCAAACCGTAACATTCAAGAAGGATCCATGTCAAGTCAAGTCAAGTTTATTGAATCCCAAAAAAAGGAAAATTGAATTCTCTCATCACTCTGCTTGAAAAAAAATAGAAAAAAAATACATGTACAAATTTAACCATGGAGGATCAATGTCCTCAGGTTGATGGATGGATGATTGGGGCTCTACGTCCTGTATTTATGCATTTGGTAGGCTAATTAGGACAGGAGGAGGACACGGCAATGAGGCAAACGATGATTGAAACAACCATCCAACATAGGCCCAGGCGACCCGGCAAGAGCTGGATTCGAACCCTGGACCCAGCGATTGGAAGTCCAGGACTCTACCGATAGACCAACCCTCCCCCCTCAAACTACGGAGGAAGAGCATGATGATGTACATTTCCAACTCGCACCTCGTGTAAGTTTCATCAGAGAGGATGGGTGCGATGAGGGGGGCTTGACCTGAGACCTGCTTTCTCACATTTTCGCTCAAACGCCCCTAATAACAGGCAATACATTTTTGATTCAGTGCAGCTTCTGCGCTAGCAGAAATTTATCCAGCTGGGCCATTGGGTGGCCTATGCACCTGTGCTGGGCCACCCATGGCCGCAAAGACTTCGTCCCGCTGTGGCAAGCATCCTGCCTAAAATTCAACCTGAAGAAGTCGAGGATGGAAAGGCAAAGGCCCTTAATTTTTGCTCTCTGAATGCAGAAATTTCTGACCTTACTAGGATCTGGAAGGAAAACCTTGAATTTTTGGGAGAATGTGGCATAACCAAAAAACCCACCGCCCAAAATGTCGCCGACACAACTGAAACCATTGCATTGCATTGCCTGTTAACACCAAATTCTGCGGCTATTCAGCAATTTATGGAAGGACTTAAATTGCATGGAGTGTTGGAACTTAGGAGGAGATATCCCGAAGATGCGAAAAAGGCTTTTGAACAGGGGAAACAGTGCGACACGGCAACTGTTACAAACTTTTATGTTGCAACATTTAGTACCGATGAAGAAAAAAAGAAGTCTGAATGTGCGGTTTTATTTCAATGGCAGAGGTGCCTGAAACGGGACTTCCTTAGTGACAATGTCCGATATGCTCCTAGCCTTCGTAGGGGGCCGTGATTTGCCCCTTGGCATTGAAAGTGGCATAATCACATTTGACCACAAATCCTCCGGCTTGTCGACGTAGTATGGATGGATGGATGTTTGAGGCTTTTCTTCCTGTATTTATGCACTTGGTAGGCTAATTTGGACAGGAGGAGTACACGGCAATGAGGCGAATAATGATTGAAACAGCCGTCCAACATAGGCTCAGGTGACCCAGCAAGAGCTGGATTCGAACCCTGGACCCAGCGATTGGCAGTCCAGCACACTACCACTAGACCGACCATCCCCCCTGTCGACGTAGTTTTAAATAAATGATAGGACAATATAACTCAGCTGCAAAGCAAAGAACTTCAAGATGATGAATTGTGTTTTTGTTGACAGACACCTGTCTGCGCTATATAGCAGACATGCCAGACAATGAGAATAAGATATTTGGAAGTCTGTTGATCGAAATGGATTAAACAGATAGAAAGGAATGAATCATCCAGACTCTTTTTTTGCATTATTGGTGCTGGCGTTGTTATCACTGGTGGGAGCAAGGTTGTAGTGCAAAAGCCATGATCAGAATTAACAAGACAGAGTTAGTGACAATGTCAATTAAGAGTTATTGTCCATCACAGATATTCTTTGTGTTACTGCGTGTAAATATTCTTATCACATAAGACTGTTCAGGCAGTTGTGTTTTACTTGTCTAAACTCTATTAAATGTAATCACAATTGCTATTGACAACCTGTCTGCTTTTGCTTCTGGGTCCAATTCGAACATAAAATAGATGAGAGATCCTGAGCTTCAATCTCTTTTTGACTTTTGTTCGCTGGACAGTGTCCAGGCCATCGTCCAATCAAATGGGAATCTCTTTGGTACAGAAAATAGCATTGCAGATAGGAATGAGAAAAAGTTGGCCTTTTATGTTTGGCCTGGCTGATAGGATAGTCAGTCTCACAGAGGTTAATTGGTGGTTCAATGCTTACATGGCCATCAGACACACATCAGACCAAACCATCAGGTTTAATCAGAGGGCAGTCATCACAAATGCTGGTGTCAGTAGGTGCTAGGCATGCAGTCAAGAGCAGAAAAGCTTTAAATCACAAGTGTATTTGTTTTACTTTTCATGCATTTAAGTCTAAAATGCATTTCATTCTCACCATGAAACTTCAGAATTTCTCACCATGATACCACAAACTTTTTCACCATGAAACCACACTTATTCACCATTCAACCATGCATGGACTTCAAGAACCCATCATGAAACCGTACTTTCTCACCATGAAACCACTGAATTCCTGACTCCATGATACCAAAAACTTTCTCACTATAAAACCACAAACTTTCTCACCATGAAAGTTTGATGAAACCAAAAACTTTCTCACAGTACACGAAACTTGACTTTTGCACCATGAAACCACCAATTTTTGCACCTTGAAACCACAAACTTTCTCACCATGACACCATGCACAGACTTTCTGACACCATGAAACCACAGAATTTCTGACACCATGAAACCAAAAACTTTCTGACAGGTCACGAAACCTGACTTTCGCATCGTGAAACCACAAACTTTCTCACTGATCATGAAACCGCAGACTTTCTTATCATGAAACTGCAAACTTTCTCATCACCATGAAACCAATAACATTCTCACCATGAGAAAAAAAGTTTTCACCACGCAACCGGAAACTTTCACACTGTTCATGAAACTGGACTTTTCACACCATGAATCTGCAAACTTTCCCAACGTGAAACCAAAAACTTCCTCACCACGAAACCATTAACTTTACACCATAAAACCGCAGAAATTCTAATACCATGAAACCAAAAACTTTCTCCCCATAAACCACAAACTTTCTCATCATTACACTGCAAACTTTCTCATGCACAGGCCTTGAAACCAGACTTTCTCACCATTAACCCGCAGACTTTCTCACCATGAAACTGCAATCTTTCTCACCACGAAACCTCAAATCAATGGCGGATCCAGACATGGTGCTTTTTTTGGCGTTCGCGAACCCACTTTGTCGCATTTTTCTTCAAATGGTACAATAAATCTCAGTGGTTTAGGACCCCCTTGATCCGCCACTGCAAATTGCTTACCATGAAACTGTAAACTTGTCCTCCATTAGACCTAAATCTCAAATGTTGTCAACATTTAAAATGAGCTAATGAACAAAGTTCTAGGCCTTAATAAAAACCAAAAGTTAATTTTCCTAAGTGCTCTACTCTTTCTCGTCAGGAAGCATTACGAAGCAATTTTTTAACCACGAAAACTCACCCAGAAACTGTACTATCAATAGAAATTTCACCGCACTCATCACTCTTCAGCTTCTGTGTTGAAAACTATAGACCTAATATTATAGAAGTAGTAGCCTATTTTCCTGATCAAGTTCAGTGTCAAATGTCAGGCATGGACACTTGGGCAGAATAGGATTAGAGCTACTTATCCTGAACTAATCCCTTAAAGCCCAAGTTGGTGTAACAATGAAACAATCACCTCTATTTGGCACAATTTCAAATCTAGGCCTATAGGCCAAGACATTATTTTTAAAAGGCAGACTCTTGATGGGTGAGCCATTCCAGAATTTTAAATAGGCCTATCTTGGCAAAGTTCAAGTTGCAAATTCGTCAAATCTATCTAACGTGTCAACACAAAACACGAAATAAATTAAACATTGATTTTGTATGCACCAATTCCAGGTCAATCCAATAATTATGAAAAGACCGTGTAGAACCATTGCAGCTTTAATTTAAGTACAGCAACTACCTTGTGCCAGTAGACAGAGCAAATGAGGACGGGGGCAGAGCAGGGGACCAGCCCGGGCAAGAGCCACGCCGCCAACATTTTCCCAGCCATGACATGTTGGCATTTACCGTACTGTGGCGCCAATTTCTGAACGACGATATTCAGCTTCTTGTGTGTTTTTCTGAGTCTCCCACAGGTCTGCTGGAAGCTGAACTAGAAGACAACAGGCCATGCAATGTAGGAGATGGTTTGAAGTCAGGGTTAGAACGTTGCAAAGGCATATTCATGCCTCCACAACCGCCGCCCAGAAACAACAAAATGCAACTGATTCGTGCAGACGGAAATGGAACTTTCTTGTCATGTTCTTTAACGCCAGGTGTCGCCAATTATTTTACCGCCCCCTGGCGGTGATGCTGGAGCAAAAAAATAATTTTCCATTGATCCACAATGCTGTGGAGTAGTTTGGTGGTCTGCTTAGAGAATGTTTTCCTCATTTTGCCTCACACATAGCATGCACGATAATCAGGGGGTTGACCTTTATTTAGGCTTGGAGTTTTGTGTTAATAAATAATCTGTTGCTCATTTTTGGTGAAATAAATGAATTCTTTCATGGTAGTCTTGAAATAAATAATTTCTGCTGGAGGTGTTTCTTAATTAGGCATTGCTTGATTCAGAAATGAATATTCAGGAACTTCACGCTTGAAAAAATAATTTCCCACTGAGGAAAACTCCAATTTAGGCCAAAGAATTGCCAAAGAATTGCATGCTAGTGGACCATTCTGGCTGCAGAATCCTGTAAAAAGCTGCAGAGTTTCACAAATTCTGCAGAGCCTGCATAATTCTGCATTTTCTTTAAAATTCTACAGGAAGCTGCAGAATTGTGCAATTCTGCAGCTCCCTGCAAGATTTCTGAACCTCAGTGACAGTTGCTTCTTTCAGCTTATTGCGATTCATCTGCAAAGTTCAGAAATCTTTGACAAGTATCTTGCATGATCCTCCGATGTAATATTTAGAGCATCTAATTACAAAATCTACTTCAGAAACCTTGTCTATAAATTATATCATAATATATAGACTATAAGTTGTCCACAGTTGCTTCCTAATCCTCTTACATCTTAAAATTTGCCAGCAGAACTTTTTATCATTCTGTCTGACCCCACTTTTAGTTGGAGGCCCATTTATAAGTCCCACACCTTTTAATTCATGCCATTTCTCATTGTGTTCAAAAGTGCAACAACTTCTTCTCAAATAGATTAGACTAAAATAACAACTTCTTCTCAAATAGATTAGACTAAAATAACTGCAGCAATTTGCTGAATACTAGTATTAAGATTTAAAACAATTAGTTATTTATCCACCCAACTTTTAAAAGGGTAAATAATTTATGTCAACAGACAAAAGAGTATAACTGAATTGTCTTATTGGGTTAAGGACTAATAGCACTTTCATCTATCTATCTATCTATCTATCTATCTATCTATCTACCTATCTATCTATCTATCTATCTATCTATCTATCTATCTATCTATCTATCTATCTATCTATCCATCTATCTATCCGTCTATCTATCCGTCTATCTATCCGTCTATCTATCTGTCTATCTATCTATCTATCTATCTATCTATCTATCTATCTATCTATCTATCTATCTATCTATCTATCTATCTATCTATCTAGCTGTCTATCTAGCTATCTATCTAGCTATCTATCTATCTATCTTGTATACATGTTATTGTGGCATTGTAAATGGCAAGTTGATTGAGAAATGGATTATGTTTATGTTAAATAATATGTGAAGTGTGAATTTCTAGCATCGTTTCAAATAACAATGACACAAATAACAAGAGCAGGTATACTGCTTCCATATCCCCCATGCCCTACACATCTACCTATACCCACTAGAATTCCAATTTTAGTTATGCCAAATATTTCCACCAGGGGGACAATTGTGCATACATGTAAGGATGTGGAGACACCTGGGGGTGGAGTTTGCTTTTAAAAATAACATGGCTGCAGGCCAAAAGCACAGCAAAAAGTGTTTGGAATGTGGAAATGGTTATGATATTTATTGATTTATGGTCAGATTTGACAAGTTTAGGGGGGTCTTTGAATGTTGGGAAAGGATGAGCATTGTGCATGGTGTGGTGTTTGAGATATTTGATGGATGCCAGACTAAAAGTAAAATCCCCCATAGCATAGCATGGGGGATAATTATATACCATATTCTGCATCTGTATGCCATGCTACTACACTTGGCAAAAATAAATAGTACCAACAGGAGTTTATAAAACCTCTCATTTGCCCCATCCAACCCCCCACCCCTTTCTTAAATCCTGAGTGTGCACCTGGCCCTGCAGCAGCTGCATCATGTCTCTTAAATGTGCACAATGGAGAAGAACGGGGTGTACACATGTCGTGGGTATTTCTTTATTTTGTGAATAAAGAATGCACAAACTGAAGCCAAAATAGAAAAGAGCAGTCATTTGGTGATTAGAAAACATGGTACCAAAGGACAACTTTATACGATCTTGAATTTTGTCAGGAAGTTGCGCACAGCGTTACAGAGGAATGTGGACCTGACTCGTTACATAGGCTTCGCCCAGGGGCGGAGCCAATAACATTCACAGAATTTTACAATGACTAACATCATTAATATTAGCCAATCTTTTGTGAAATATTCCGAGCTATTTTCTAAATGATATTTGGAGGGATTACTGATCATTGAAAAGCAGGATTAGGGATTAAGGATAAATGAGTGAGCAGCATAAGATTATCTATATAGACTGTGTTGTGCCAAATCCAATGCATTAGTCGAGTGAATATCAAAGATCGATTGATCAGTGCCGATCAAATATCAATAATATCACCAATAAATATATTCTTCCAGTCAATTGCTTGCCAGATTTTGAGAAAAGTCAATAGTTTTGTAGAGGTGAGAATTGACTAATGTACATTTTGCTCTTGGGAGCTCTTTTGGAAGTGATTTGAGACACACAAAGTTCTGCGATAACCTGCATACATGTAGGTTTTACCATAGGATACATTCATGAAAATGTTTTTTTGCATCATGGATGGAACAAAGTTGATGGTACTAGTTTGTAGGATTATTTAGGATTTCTCACAGTATCAAAAACGTCATCTTGACGGGGAATATGCACAACATGTCGTCGGTGTTACAAGGTTTAAAAACTTCTCCGGCTACTTTTCGACCTCATTTGAGTAAAACAGGACCAAAAACAATATCTCATCATGTTGGATCTGAAGTGCATACAACAGGATCTAATGTAATAACAGGACCTGTTAGAACAGGATCAATTACAGGACAGAGGACAGGACCTCATTTAAAGAAGGGATATGAAAGACATGATCATGCAAAACTGGTGCCCAGTTCTGAGAAAGAACATAAGGATTACAAAAAAGAAACTGAAGCTGGGGAAAGAACGCTACTGGCAGATCTTGTCCAGAAAGAAATAAAGGACAGAAAACAAAGCAGAAAGAAGAAGACAAAACCCCAGAGTATTTTGACCAAAACAAACCTCCATAAAAATGAACAACCGAAGCTGCGCTACCGACGTCGCAAAAAGCTTCGAAAAGGGGACAATTCTGGGCCTGAAAAGGAAGAAACGGATAATGAAAATCATGAGGATGTACAAGAAACTGTATATGAATTTCCAAAGACAAAGAAATTGGACTCAAATGATGTTCAATTTGGTATTATCAAAGCCATTACTTTGGAAATGAATGAAGCAAGCATTCGACTTCATAACTCGAAGCACGTCAGTGCCACGATGAAATCAGCAATGGAAAACAATCCACTGTCATCACTTCGTGATGAAGAGATGTCGAACCATTTACTTACCTCTCAAGAGACCGCTATACACCTGCCTAAAACAAATCTCAAGAAAGCCAGCTCCTTTTACGGTTCAAAAATGTCGCTTGATGGATCAGTCGCAGAAAGCGAAATGACGCGTGGTTCTGACACTCCAACAGGGTATGGAAGAATGACAAAAAAGTCATCCAGAAGATTCCGTAATCAAGTTGGACAATCTACAATCTCAGTTCCAAAGATTCAAGGATCTACTTTTTACAGAAACAGGTTCACTGTTGAAGGGCAGGTAAACTTGAGTGTTGTGAAACTTTTGTTGTACCCTACAATTCAATATCAAAACCAATTTTTTTTTTCAGCGAATATTTATGTCTTCTTTGTTTTCAGGCCAGGGAATTCTTCAGGATAAACGCCAGGAGAGTTTTTATTGTCTGTCAATGGACCACAATACTGAGCAGGTAATAATAATTTTATTATTATATGAAACATCTTCATCTTCGTGGAATCAAGAATATTTATTGTAATTATTTGTTATTTTACTAAACGCGTTTTATGCAGATTATAAATAGGAGGGGGGGCAGGGGGGCGGTCGCCCCCCCCCCCAAAAGTTTGGGAAACGGTAAGATTCGGGCAAAAAGGCTAAGAAATTTGGGCAGATGATTAAATAAACACTATTGAAAATTAATGATTTCCAGGCAATTTCATGTGAAATGGTATTAAATCTAGATCTTGAAATTCGGGCAAATGTCGCTCGCCCCCCTAAAAATCGCGCGCGCCGTACGCCTATGTGTAGATAGACATATTCCTGAAAAGGTATGTAGCTGGAGAAGGTGAAGGTCTACATTTCTAATTCTTGTGTTTACACAGACAAACCCAGAAGCTGGAAGACCAACTGAAAAGTTTTTTGGACATTGCAAGTGAAATTGAGGCTGATGTTACTCCAGATTCTGGGCACATCAAGGAAGCTTCGGGACTGGTTTTTGACCTCAGTGAATACCGGACTGAGAAAGAGGTATGCATTAGATTACAGTAAATAGTATACAGGACACGAAGATAGATATGAACACATCAAATAATTCTTGGCCTGATATCTATAATCAGCCACCTAGAGAGAGAAAAATAACGTGCAAGCACTTAAAGTAGCACAGACTGTGCATGGTTCCAACTAAGGCACACATGTGACGGATATACTAAGGAGAAGAAGAAGAAGAAGGCATGTTTGACCTTTGACCCATGGAAGCCAGTCCCTTTTAGTTTCTTTATAATTTTTTCCATCACAGAAGGGCACCAAAAGTGACTGGTCAAAAGTTAAAAACCTACAGAGAATGTAGAGTAAATTTGAATGAGATTGGTGAAAGAGAGTGACCTCCAGAGTGCTAACGAGATTGCATGAAATTCTTGGAGTAAGAGCAGCAGTGCTGCTAATAAAAATCGACTGGGAAGTAGGCATGACTTGTGATAACCGGTTAGATGTTTGTGGAGTCGATGGTTGTTGAACACCCTCGTCATCGTAAATGTAATTTTGTTGTTTTGTTTTTTCTCTTCAGATTAATTTGAACCAAGACATCAAATACATTTTAACTCTTCCCCCAGACTACAGAACAACTGAAATGATACAGAGGGTAAGAAAATATTATGAAAGTATTGTGACTATTGGAGAAAGAAATAATGATATCTCAGTGTCATTCAATCTGTAATGTTTAATCTTCTGAGACTGAGAATTTTTAAATAATTGTAAAATTTTCTGAATATCAATCAAAATATTGTGAAATGATGTGGGTCATTTATAAAAATATATTTTTAGAATCAATCGATAAAACCTTGGCTACTCCTTGAATAATTATTAATGACACTAAGGATCTGGGATTTCCATAAGCAATCGTTCATTCCTCTTATCAATTTACAGGTTTTATTGAGTTTACAAAAAGTTGGATCATTTGCTGAATATCCGCCTCATCTGCAGACAAGATTTGCCAAAGTTGCCTGGTTTCAAGAGTAAGCAATTTATTGATTCATTAGATAAATTAAAGGTTTGGCAACTTGCACTCTCCGACACTAAGTCTGGAAATTTGATTCTATTGACCAATTGCTAAATTTTAACCTTTGTAACTTTCGATTTTGATGAAGTATGCACAGTCTTGTAAAAATGAGAACTGCATGCCGCTGACACCTGGCACAAAAGTTGATTTTGTATGCTACTAGCATTGCTGTCCCTAGAAATAGTTCCAATTCCATCGCACATTCACAAAATTGCTATTCTATATTGATGTATACCAGAGACAGACTATATATGGCAATCAAATTCTCTGAGGAAGTAGACAATGCCATCAGCACACTCAGAGACAGCCCCGGTTTCTTCCAGACAAAATTGTGTGAGTTCGTCAGACTGAAATGATGTGAAGCGCTCGCAGGAGCTTGCGGAATAGCACACTAGTCTATAGGTGGCAACACATGACAGCATAATGTTCTGATCTGCCAACGCTGGAAAAAGAAGTGGCAATGTGACAGCGGTCCTCTTGCAGACAGAAGTGTGCAGGTTATTCACCACGGGAGAGGGAATGTGTGATGTTTAAGCTCGAGGCATGATAAGTAAAGGTTATTCACCACGGGAGAGGGAATATGTGATTTATCACCCGAGGCCTTTAGGCCGAGGTGTGATAAACACATATTCCTGATCCCATGGTGAATAACCGGCTTATACCATGAGACAAACACTCAAACAGTCAAACATGAAAGGATAATTGGACAACAAAGAATATGGGAATTATTCCCCTGTAATACTGGCATGTGATTGGATGACAGAGGTGTCGAATGGTATAAACAGTGTTAAGCACTACATATTCCCGATGCAATATATTGAATAACTGGCTTATACCATGAGACAAACACTCAAACAGTCAAACATAAAACAATAAGTGGACAACAAAGAATATGGGAATTATCGCAATGAAATACTGGCTTGTGATAGGCTAACAGAGGTGTCAAATGGTATAATTATAAATTCTTACGATCAACAAACTTGTCCTCTGACCAAAAACGCTTTTAAAGCTTATTTTGTTTTCATGATAGACATTAGCGAAACTTTCAAGCTTTGTGTGATGTCTGTATGATTTAGATTTAAAGCTTATCGTAGTTAGACACACTATGAACTGATATTCACTGCATGAGTTATTGCAAATTTTTCCATTGAAATTTCTGATTTCTAAAATGCAAAAAAACTGTTAAAATGTCTATTTACTCATTTTCGTTTCTGATGTCATACCAGTCTTTGACATTTTTTTGTAGAAATAAATAAATTCTCTGAGCCTCAATAAGAGCAGGAAGCTTCAATGTTATTTTTTTTTTAGAGTTCCAGCAAAGAAAGTCATCCTCAAACAAGGCCACAAAGCTGAGAACTTCTATTTCATCTTGAAGGGAATAGGTAAGTATTGGTTATTCACCATGCACGGGAGAGGGAATATGTGATTTATCAACCGAGGGCTTTAACACATATTCCCAATCGCATGATAAATATATATTCCCAATCGAATGGTGATCGAATAGCTGGCTTGTACCATGAGACATACACTCAAACTGATTAACATTGGGCGATAAGTGGACAACAGAGAATACAGGAATTATTGTATTAAAATACGGGCATGTGATTGGCTAACAGAGGTGTAGACTCTGTCAAGTGGTAGGCCTATAAGTCATTAATACAGGTTGCACAGCAGCAAACCCTCTGCTTTCAGCTGCTGTTAAAATAGGCAACCTCATCTGGACAAATTCTGCAAATGAGCAATTGTGACATACATTTTCTAATTTCAGCCATAATCAAGAAAATTGTCGAAGAGGATGGCAATGCCACTATGCGTGCTACTGCGAGATTGCAGAGAGGACAAAGTTTTGGGGTGAGATCTATATAATTATTATTTTCTGGATTGATCAGTATGATAAGCAGCATCTTCTAATAATGCTCTCTTCATCACAGTATTTCAGTATATTTCCGGGTGCAATTATGGGCATCTCTTTGCTTATAAGGTCCGACAATATTAATTTTTAGCTCCTTAGATCGACTAACCAAGAGATTTCCTGCCTACGAAAAAAAAAGTTTTGCTTACCCGCGATTTTTCTTCAATCGACATAATAAAAAATTTATGTTTGTACTGTTTTCGGTTCAGTCAACTGATCTTAGAAAATATGCCTCAAGAAGATTTGAGAAGCTAAAGATCAATTATGTCTGGCCTATTTTCAAAGAATAAAATAACATATAGATAGATTCATACTTATTGAAAGTGCTGTAATATATAAAATACTTAATTTGTTTTCTGTTGTACTAGGAAGTAGCTCTGATCCAGAATAGCCTAAGAACTGCCTCAGTAGAGAGTGCCACAAGAATGGAAGTCTTGGTTATTGATAGAGAAGATTTCAATGACATTTTCATCGATAACAAGGATGGGGCTGAGCCAGAACACATTCAATTTTGCAGGTATATATGTGTTGGTAAAATAATGTCTTTTTTTATATGCCAATGAATCATTTACTTAGTACTCAGAAAATGAACTCTCGACCAAAGAATGGAATCAGTCAAAAGGCCAGGGCGTAGATCATGGGGGGATGGGGGGATGCATCCCCCCCCTAGGATGAGCCTGGGGGGGGATGATCATATGATTACCCCCCCCCCCTAGAATTTCAAATTATTACCACAAGGTGTTGACAATTATCAGTCTTATTTAACAATTTTTCCATGATACCAGTTGCCTCTTATGTGGAAAATACAAGTCTCAAAACTATTCTTGGATAATCTAAAATATACTGACTTTTGGGCCCTAAAGTGGTCGCTGAAATCCATCACAGCGCGACTTTCGGCCCGTTGGGCCTCGCGCATAATTGGCATTCGCCAAAATCATCCCCCCCTACAAATATGAAAAATCTATGCCCCTCCAAAAGGCATTCATGTCCTTGAACCTTTCATTTTGGCCTAATATCGACAAGAATATGACATTCACCGTTTGGATGATGTAAGTTGTAGCGAGAATACCACTAAAGAAAACATTGAAAAATGTTGTTGACTTATCAGCAGAATGGCAAACAAAGACAGCAATTTGCCATATAAATATTTATAAGGATACTGCTTCAGCAGCTTCAGCGCTCTGGGTCAACACCAGGTTGTCCTGGGCTTGTTGGATTAAAGTGAATTTCTATGTATTTAATTTTGATATTTTATTTCCAGAGAGCATGTGGACTTCTTGAAAGGATTTCCTACAAATGGAATGAATTTTCCAGAAAACTGTGTTTTTCATTACTTCAAGTATGTGTTCCATGATTTTATATCCATTAATTTTATCATGACCGATAAGATATGCATTCTGCACTACTGCGCTTAATCATTTCAGACCTGGTGCTGTAGTAGTCTCCAACGGCATCAAAAGTGACTGGATTTACATCGTCAAAACAGTGAGTGCATCTTCTAAATAAAACTTGTTTAAATTCTGTGATATATATGCAAAATTCTTCGCGGAACACAATTATTTTGGCAAGGGAAGGTGAAAGATCACGAGGGAGTGTGATAATCATTGTGAGTAAATGCAATAATACTCTTTTTTAATTCCATGTCCTCTTAGGTGTTTGTACTGTATTGTGTCTGATCTGTCTACAAGTGGATCGGTTTCATTGCTACTGCTTTTTCCAGCCTTGGCACAACATACGCTGTCATGTGTTGCCATCTAGTGGCAAGTGTGAAGTTCCGCAAGCTCCATGCAGTGAGCAGTCAACATAAACTGATTGTAGGGAACTCATAAAATGTTATCTATAAGAAACCATTACTGTTTCTGAGTATACATGCTGATGGTCATGTCTACTTCCTTAGAGAATGTGATTACGGAGTCTTACTCTGGTTTACCTCAATGTTGAATAAAACTTTTTGAATGTGCCATGAAATTCGAACTATTTTTGGATCGAGCTGCAATGCTGAAGCATACAAAACTAACTTTGTGCCAGGTGGCAGCAGCATGCAGTTCTCATTTTCATCAGACTGGTGTCAGATATTAAAGATGTATTCTATGAAAACGTTTCTGCTTTACTCAGGGCCAGTGTCAAGTCATGAAGCGGTTGATAGAAGTTTTCCCTCAGAGAAACAGTGTAACTCTGTCCGTAGATGATTCTCAGGATTTTCCTGGATCCTGTGCTCCAAGTTGGTAAATCTGTCTTGACCTTGTAAATTTCATTGATTGCAATTAATTTATATAGAAGATATGGTCTAAGTTAAAAACACCTTTCAACTTCCTGTCGTTTGTTCTTTTTTTTCAGCATCTCGGATAGATTCCGGTCTCCGGCACAACTCTTGCCCCTCAGTAATTCTTAATGGACTCAATCAAAGACTTTACCAGCTGCTGTCCAAGGAAAATTCTGATCAGGTATCCATAGTTGGCTAACAGTTTAAAAAAGTATGGACACCATATTCACTGGAGTAGGGCAGCATTTTTTTTTTTTTCTAAAATAATGTCATATCAAAAATAATGTCATAATTATGTACACATTGTATGAAGGACTCGGGCGCTATGTGTATTTAAATAGATGACACGCACAAGAATAAGTTATTAGCGTTCTCGGCTAAGTGGATAAGGTGCTTGTCTGCTGACTGAGACATTGCAGGTTCGAGTCTATGGATGATGAGGAAAGCTTGTGCATTGAGCTATTTAATAGATGTTATTTATAAGCATAACACTTTGCTTAACTCCACCATGGTGATGGTGTACATTATGTGTTATTAACAATTATCCATAGCAGTGATGGAAAATGAAAATTTTCGTCGGGGGAGCTCTTGGCTGCATGGTGCAACAGCGGCGCGCCATTCCAAATTTCTAAAATAACGTGCAAGCACTTTAACAGCTGCTTGTAGATAGACTTATCCATGGCAGGTACCTGCCATGACTTATCTATATGTCTATCTATGTGGCTATCTATGTGTCTATCTAAGTATCTATCTATGTATCTATGTATCTATGTATCTATCTTAGCAGGGCAGGTATGTAAAAAAATAGTGCATTTATACATAGAAGCATGAAACTTGGCGCACACTGAAAAAACATCTCTACAAATATAATTGGATAGGGAGCCACTTCAGATTTAGCATAGATGGCTACTGGCAGCCATTTTCCAAAATGGCCGCCAATTCTTCCATTTTGCTGCTTTCTGTGTAGTTCCTATGAATCAGGCTACAGTAGCCTGCTAAATCAGTTGCGAGCGTCAGCGAGCAGGCTACAACATTTCAGAATTGGTGTTCTATTTCACGTCCTCGCTTACATGCATTTTTGAAGCAGCCAGTACAGTTCTGCTGAGTTCTGCTGGGCGCGGACCTGATAGGCAGCAGCGCGGACTTTAGAGGCAGCACCTCTAATGACCTAGAAGCCAATTCGATACCCAATTCGACTTGAAATTCACCAGTCTGCAGCCTCGCTCGCTCGCCTGCTTTTAATACAGCAGACTGGCTGGTCAGTCAGCCTATGAATAGAATGAATGCAAATAGTGTTTATTATTCCTTCTCGAGGTATTCAGAACATCACTAAAAAAATTTTAGTTGTTTCAGCTATTTTCAGGTTTTCTAGAATCCATTTTGGTAGAATTATCAACTCAAATACTGTATTTTCACGGTTTTGCATGGTTTTGCCAATTCTAAATGAATGTAAAAATAAGTTGCATATTTGAATTCCTTACAAAAAGAGCTTTCAAATGAGTACCCGCATTAATGGGTTTCGTAAATTTGGAGTGGAAATGGAAAAAAATGAAAATTTTAAGTTTTTTGAAGATTTCGGTTCTAAGGTTCATTTTGACAAAGAATTCACGGAAACTAGTGATGCTACCATTCATTTGAAAGCTCTTCTTACAAGGAATTCAAATATTTGGTCTATTTAAATATTAATTGAGATTCCATAGAATTATGGGAAACCGCGAAAATGCCGCATTTTCTTCAACAGTTATAACAAAATGAACCCTAACCACCCTAAAATTCCTTAGTTCAACCCAGGAATCAATTGATAGTGTTTTTTAGATCTTTAGAAGAAATAATGACCACTGTTTTCATATGATCAAACTGTAGGCACTTCACAGAAAGCAGGAAAATGAGAGAATTAGCCGCCATTTTGGAAAATGGCTGCCATGGGGCAACCAGGTCAAATCTGAAGTGGCTCCCTATCTAAATTTATTCTTTAAGATGTTTTTAAACGATGTGCCAAGTTTCATGCTTCTATGTATAAATGAAATATTACTCCCCTATTCATGACAAATCTGCCCCGCTATCTATCTATCTATCTATCTATCTATCTATCTATCTATCTATCTATCTGCCTACATGTATACCCTCCCTCCCTCCTTTTTTTGATCAAGGGAGCAGAGCTCCCCAAAGAGTCACCCCGCCCCCCCCCCCCCAATATCCATCACTGATCCATAGTGATAGCATTTCAAAGTGACGTAGCATTTTGGTGATGAAAATGGCACCTGGTTGTGAAACCTGCACTGCCTAGGGATTTGAGAAAGGACCATGCCTAACAATTTTTAAAAGGCTGCAGTAACTGTTGCATTGTAAATTTGTTTGGACTTGGTCTATTCTGGGCATTATAAAACAAACTAACATTTATAATTTATTTCCTATTTTTAACCGATAAAATACCAGGTTGAGAAGACACCACAAATAATAGTCACAGAAGAAGATGAAGTTGAAGAGAATAGAAAAAATTGCAATAGTCTTCCTGAGATTGTTTTCAATTCACTGGTCACTGAAACAAATTCTAAGGGATTGCGTTTTTCGAAGGAAGATTTGTTGGATGGCCAGTTTAGCACAAGAACAGCTAATCACAAGCAGGTATTGTATTCTGGGCAATATAAAACAAACTAACATTTATAAATTATCTCCTTTTCTTTTACAATATTGTATAGGCCTATATATCTGAATCGATGTATTTAGGCCTATATTTAATTGATCAAGCAATCTTGTGATATCTAAGACCATTGATGAATTTGAAACAAGAGCAGGTATACTGCCTCCATATCCCCCATGCCCTACACATCTACCAATACCAACCAGAATCTCAATTTTCGTTGTGCCAAATATTTCCACCAGGGGCACAAGTGTGCATATTAGGATATGGAGACACCTAGTGGTTTTGTTGCTTTTCAAAATGAACATGGCTGCAGGCCAAACGCAAAAGCAACCCAGCTGAAAAAGTATTTGGGATGTGCAAATGGTTATGATATTTATTTATTTATGGTAACATTTGACAAGTTTAGGGGGGTCTTCGAATGTTGGGAAAGAATGAGCATTGTGCATTGTGTGGTGTTTGAGATATTTGATGGACGCCATGTTAGCTCATGTGATGGAGACTAAAAGTAAAATCCCCCTTATAGCGGGGCAGATTTGTCATGAATAGGGGAGTAATATTTCGTGTCATAGAAGCATGAAACTTGGCACATCGTTTAAAAACATCTTAAAGAATAAATTTAGATAGGGAGCCACTTCAGATTTGACCTGGTTGCCCCATGGCAGCCATTTTCCAAAATGGCGGCTAATTCTCCCATTTTCCTGCTTTCTGTGAAGTGCCTACAGTTTGACCATATGAAAACAGTGGTCATTATTTCTTCTAAAGATCTAAAAAACACTATCAATTGATTCCTGGGTTGAACTAAGGAATTTTAGGGTGGTTAGGGTTCATTTTGTTATAACTGTTGAAGAAAATGCGTTTCCGTGAATTCTTTGTCAAAATGAACCTTAGAACCGAAATCTTCAAAAAACTGAAAATTTTCATTTTTTCCATTTCCACTCCAAATTTACGAAACCCATTAATGCGGGTACTCATTTGAAAGCTCTTTTTGTAAGGAATTCAAATATGCAACTTATTTTTACATTCATTTAGAATTGGCAAAACCATGCAAAACCGTGAAAATACAGTATTTGAGTTGATAATTCTACCAAACTGGATTCTAGAAAGCCTGAAAATAGCTGAAACAACTAAAAAAATTTTAGTGATGTTCTGAATGCCTAGAGAAGGAATAACAAACACTATTTGCATGCATTCTATTCATAGGAACTACACAGAAAGCAGCAAAATGGAAGAATTGGCGGCCATTTTGGAAAATGGCTGCCAGTAGCCATCTATGCTAAATCTGAAGTGGCTCCCTATCCAATTATATTTGTAGAGATGTTTTTTCAGTGTGAGCCAAGTTTCATGCTTCTATGTATAAATGCACTATTTTTTTACATACCTGCCCCACTAATAGCATAGCATGGGGGATAACTATGTGGAGGAATTTCTTTGTGTGGGTAAACGCATTATTAACTTGGTAATTTTCATTCTGTCTGAATACAAATCGACAGTTCCACAACAAAATGGTTCTTCAGTCTTGACGCCTGAGCAACCGAAAGTTTTTCTCATCCCTTTCTTTAAAAAAAATGAAATGCATTCTGGTGCTTGAAATAATATGAGAACATGTCTTTCTTTCAGGACGATGATGATAAAAAATCATTTCGAAAACCAAGCCGATCATCTATGGTCTCAGGAATGCCTGGAAAGGGAAATGAAAGTAGGCAGAGTCCCTGTTTTGTGCAACTCAAGAGATTAAGACCTTCAGAGGCATTTGTGAGCGATTTCTTTTTGTCTTTTTAACAAATTTAATTTGCAAGCTTTCCAAAACAACCAATGCAATGTTCCTAAGCTTTATTTTTTCTGCAGGGTCTTGAGTACATTATCTTTGATGATGAAAAGAATGTGGAACCCTGCAATACATCGGTCACTTTGGTAAGTCCAATACCAGGTGGCGCTTTAACTCAATATCCATTCCTGTTGTGTTGCAGTGCTCCCTGGTGCTTCTGTATTTGATACAACGCAGATAGATAGATAGATAGATAGATAGATAGATAGATAGATAGATAGATAGATAGATAGATAGATAGATAGAAAGATAGATGAATGGAAGGATAGTTCAGTGTAAAATGCTGACGCAGCAGCATGATTATGTTACAAGCATTTACGAGATCTACATGTACAGTGGCGGATCCAGACAGGGTCATCTAGGGGGGGCCGGGCGTGTTTCGGCATTCGCGGGCCCGCGTCGCGGCGCATTTTCTTCAAAATACTATTATTAATCTCAGTGGTCTAGGCCCCCTAGGCCCCCCCTGTATCCGCCACTGATGTATGTATTCTGATAAATTTGAATTGCCAACGGTAAAAAATCAATACTCCAGTGATTTCAATTAGGAAACTCATTTGTAATTTTGTTCCTTTAATTGTTTAGGAGTATTATCATTTATAACTACATTATATTTTAATTACAGGTGAGTAGAGGAGCAGAACTGGTGATGTTATCCAGAAAATTCTTCATCCAGAATGCCACCCCTGCGATAAAGACTTTGATAAGACAAACAGTGAGGCCATTTCCGCCGGAAGAGACCCTGCAGGACAATCTGCAAACAGAAGTCAACTGGGTACACTTCCGGAAAGAAGTCATTGAAGATTTTGTTGGACTCAAACAAGAGGTAAAAACACTATTGCCTCTGCTACCTGCCAGATGATTCATTTAAATAAATTTCATTAAAAGTTTGGATTTTTAATGGAGGTGTTTACACACTTCCATTTTTTGCAGTTAGTGAGAAAGTGTATGAGAGAGTGGGTGAGAGAGTGTAAACTTTAGGCGGGAAATTCGAAATTGGAGAACAAAATCTGAAATAACTCTTTGCTTATTTCAAATAATCTCCTAATTGTTAAATTGCCCACAACTAGAGATGCAGGGCTGTCATTGCAGCCTACTTGTATTGATCTCAAATAATTCTAAATACTCCTTTCATATGTTCTTTGCTTGGTGTTTTTTTTGGGTGTTACAGTCCACCATTTTGAAAATAATGTGTATTGTGGTTTGTGTATGCAAATGAGCTGTCCACCATTTTGAAAATTATGTGTATTGTGTTTTGTTTATGCAAATGAGCTCACCTGCTATGTCAGGGTTACATTTGGATGTGTATTGGTTATTTTGCTGACTTGGGAATGTATGTTATCACAATACTGGGTCACAGAACATGGAATTCAACAGTTATATGTAAATTTCCAACTATTTCAATGCAATTTAGGGATGGGTGTATTTATGGATAGGCCTAAATTAATATACATAGACAGATTGCTAGCTAAATAAATGAATAGTTAAATACCAGTAAATAGATCGAAAGAGTTGGAAAGAGATAGAAAGAAAGACAGGAAGACAGAAATATAGATAGATCTATAGAAGAATAGAATCTGATACTAGATAGTTACATTGATAAAGAAGGATGTATGAATTTTATGGATTAGATAGATTGCATGAATTAGATGGATAGATTATAGAGATGAAATAAATAGCTTATACTGATTAGTGAGACAAGACAAAGACTAAACTTCTTTATTGGTCATTCGTGAAAAAATTAATATAGAATGAAATTGTCGGTGCAAAGACACAACAGATTACACAGATTTATCAAAAGGGTAAGCATGAGCAATAGATTGCAATTTGGTACATTTGTTGCAATTTGTGACATGGTCCAACATGTTCGGGAGGAGGTAGAGTTAGCTCAATTGGTAAAGGAATGGGTTGCCAATCACTTGTCCTGGATTTGAATCCCACATTGGCGAGGTCACCTTTTCTTGTGTTGGACAGTAGTTTCAATAACCTTTTGCTTCATTACCATGTCCTCCTCCTGTCCTAATTGGCCTGCGTAAACAAAGGACTTAAAGCCCCAATCATCCATCTATCTGTCCAAAATATCCATACAAATCTGACATAGGATTTCACATCATTTCAGCTCTTAACAAAGTCTAGATTGATAGATTGAGTTCGTAATGTTGGCAGTCTACAAGTTGTCAAGGATTCTAAATTTACCCCATTTAAGGAATCCTTTACTTGCCCAGCACAAACACTGAAACACAGGGGCTGCCAATTAACATCTCATCCAAACAACATCGGTGGCCACATGTTTTCAGTCCAAACTCCTGAGGGTCTTTCTTTGTAGCTTTGCCTGGGTTTGAACCTGGGTCCGTCAATTTGGAAAATTCAGTTTACTCTCAATATTGTTATGTCTCGCAGAGCGTTGTTCAATGTCATTTGGTTGACTTTAAACCTATAATATAAATTTTAAATATTAAGACCAAAGTCCCAGATGGGTGTCATTCAGAGGAGATGTTAAATCATTGTCTCTTTTGATCATTTTCAAAAAGGGTAAACGTGCAACATGTGGGAGACTCCTGCTGTATCTACCATCTCATTGATCAACCTATGATCACCCATATCTATCTATCTATCTATCTATCTATCTATCTATCTATCTATCTATCTATCTTAAAATACCTGTCTGAATAGTTAGGGCAGTGCGGTACAAATGATCTGCCGGATTCAGGGGATGCGAACTTAGACACCACACCACCTCCATTTTGAACCCCTGGGTTCTTGTTTTATTTCAAAGCTGGTCCTCAGGGTAAATAATTGAAAGACACAAAATTTCAAAAACTTCACAGACGGAGTTTGATGTTGTGACTGCATTCATGGTTCCCCGCTATGATTTAATTGAGCTGCATGTAAATTTAAACTAGAAGAAGCGCTCGGAGATTGCATGCCTTTTCCTGCTTTCAAATTTAAAAGACTCAGGCTGAACACAACTTTCTAATTCACGATGTCCGTTATCAATATCAATAATTAAGTAGTTTAAAGAACATGCAATGTCTCTCTGACAATCTCTCTATCTATGAATTTATCTATTTGTCTCTCTATCTGTTTATGTTTCCATCCATGAGTCAAGATTTAAAAATATCTTTTAAGGATAACTTGTCCTTTTTACTTGCAAAGTATGATTCATGTAGAAAGCAAAATGACCTTCAAACGAGAATATAGTTTCTATGCAATTGATCTGTCTGTCGAAAAATGAAGAAGATCTTAAGCTAAGATTAATTGGAAATGCAGCCATCAGTTGCATTTGATGATGATTACACTGACCAATGCCAATCAAGAAACAATGATAATCAATAGAATTCTGTAATTATTTAGATCCAAGCAATATTCACAATTGCTGAACAGACTGTAGAAACATGCACTCTCTTGGGCTGCCGGTGCAAAAATGAAGTTTAGACTATCACAGCATGGACTTTGTAGAATTTATAACCTCCCTGATTACAGTGCATGCATGAGCGGTAGAGACTAGAGGCCTATTTTCGAATTTCTTTAACTGTAGCCCCAAAAAAGCCCCAATAGGCTAATCACCACAATTTAATCAGATATTGTGTAGTACAAATGAACACATCGTGCCAATGAAAATATATATCCATTGAGTATTGTTAGCAGGAGTCGATTAACAAACACACAAACTCCCAGAAACTGCCCACCCTCACAATACTCCGCCTGAGGCAGGCAGAGTAATTATGCCTAAATATATCATCTGTTTTAATTGCCTGTAATTAAAGATGCATTGCGATGAAGCAGTGCTGGTACTTTCTATTGCTCCTGTACAAATCGGATAAAGCAAAAATGCCATGTATAACATTTAGAAAAGAAGCCTGATCTTGCTTACTGATTAAATAGCTGTAAACATGTGATACTGGCACAGCCTACTACGCAAAAAGTGAATAACTTAAGAGATCGAGATTATTATCTATAGTTGAAAGACTTCCCTGATTTGAATTTGGTGCATAAATTCATTTTGTGTGAAAAGAAAACCATAAATATGTACATGCAAATGATTTTGTGTAAAAAGGAAAAATATGTCTACATTTAAAATTCCTGTTATTTTCATTTTTGTTATTGAATGTTCATAATAATAATTTATTTCCTCAAAAAAAGGTAAAGGTTCACAATTTAGACCTATATTTTTTATTTACATGTATAATTCTGGATAATTGAACGTTAAGATGTTTGCAAATTGACTTGAGCTGTCTTCTAGAATAAAATTCCCAGATCTGGGCTTAGAGGGCTGCACTGAACATATCTATCTATCTGTCTATATTCGAGTATATAGGCTTGCAGAAATTTCTTTTTATCTCATCCTATAAAATATACAATTTAGTACAATATTGCATCCAGTCAAAAATCCCCTACAGGCTATGATAATTGATATGAATACCACAGCACGGACCACTAGAGAAGCATCTGGAGTTGAACATAAAAGTCTAGTCTACATTAATTAGCATTTGGTTGGCACTGTATATTCGATGAAGTAGGGGGGGGGGTGGTTCTTAATGACCCTCTATTCTTAGTATATTCTATAGAGTCTTACATCATTGCCATAGATGCTATAGAGCACATTCATAGACAGGTGTACTGACTTTGGTCTCAAATGCCATGGGGGCTTTGATTTGCAAAAAAAATAATAAAATAGAATAAAATGCTGCGACATACATACATGTACTATTTTGTACTTTTTCTTAATTAACTTTCCAAGAACCTGGCTACTGGCCTACAGAACAAAATAATGTTGTTTTATCTGTTTTATGATAATGAATTAAAGGCATGCTTGTTTTAGAATTGAAATATATTTATTCTTTTTATCGATTATTGTATTTATTCAGTGTCATGTACATATTTTGTGAATAAAACATGGTCATGCAATGTCATTGTTTTATAGGCATCCCAATTCGTTTTGCTTTGGAATTTTTCCTGCAGTTGGTCTGAGTCCGGGTATGGTTGAATCTGAAAGTAAGATCAACAAACATTTTAGATAAACATACACAATTATGGAATTAAGGCCCAAGCACGAATTTGCTGGAAGGCATTGAAGTTGAACACAAACAACAGAAGAATTAATAACGTATGAAAAAGCAAGGACAAACAATTCAGAGTAGGCCTATACCCAATGAAACAAAAATAAAATCGTTCACTGAAAAGAAAGTCTTCGGAATATATCTTTTTTACCAAAACACGAACAATAAATTAATAAAACCACGATTTATTCAGGGTGTAGTGAACGTTTTTAGAAAAGTGAACGAAATACCCATGAAGTAGAATTTTAGAACAAGTGAGGACGAATATAGATACAGCATCAAGAAAAGTATATAGAGACAACTATTATAAGTATTAAGCAAGTCACTAAATAAATCACAAGGCCCAAACTTTTCATAAGGGTAACTCGATCTATTAAAATGAAACCATTAAAATGGTTAATTGTGATATTGTTAAAAATGATGCCAAATGCACATTAAAACCAAACTTACAGTTGTTCTAAGTTTCTTCTGCAATCTGTCTGTTAAGTGTTGAGTGAAGAATTTCTTGCTGATTAAAATTGCCTCAGCCCCGTCAGACACCAAACTGTAGCTCGTCTTGTCAGCGTCCACCATAGTGAATACACACGAGTCCAGGCCCTGCAAATACACAAAACAATCCACATTTATTTTGCCCACATATCCTGTGAATGTTACATTAAATTTCTGAAGCGAATTAACAAATCATCAATCAATCAATCAATCAATCAATCAATCTATCTATCTATCTATCTATCTATCTATCTATCTATCTATCTACCTACCTACCTACCTACCTACCTACCTACCTACCTACCTACCTACCTACCTACCTACCTACCTACCTACCTACCTACCTACCTACCTATCTATCTATCTATCTATCTATCTATCTATATATCTATCTATCTGGACCATTGAAAGTATTTGCTTAAGAAATGCCTAACATCAGTGTTGTCACATAAACGTAAAACTTTCAATAAAGAAATTGTTTTCTTACAGTTTGTGTAAGTGAAATAGTTGTTTAGAATTGTTACAGTTTATTGTCTAAGTATATAAAGAGATGAAACTTTCCTTGCATACTGTTTAAATCAGGAGAGGCCATCGTCGCCATTTTCGTCAAAATAGTGATTCTCAAAAGCTACAAATTGAACGACAAATCACCCGAAAAGAAATTGACCTTAAGTTTATTTTTAAAAATAAAGTGCCCTAAGTATATCTCTGGTCTATATAATATCATATCTTGAACTTAAAATGACGAAATAGCATCGTATATTAGTGAGAATGCTACATTATGAAATGTTATTTCATGAAGTTAGGACAATTTTGAGCTCAACTCATGTGCTGTCTAACACAATAATTTCTAATTTTCCATCTAATTTTCGTTTGGTAAAATCTCATGTATTTAGTATGTTCATGTAGCCAGCAATATTGTCTTTAAGATGAAAGAATGAAATGCTTATTTAAGACTATATTTTGGCGAAATTAAGAGCTAATAACTAATTTTAATTTGATAAATTGAATACTTTGTTGGTTAACTCAAAATATCTTACAAGTTTCATGTTCAAATTTTCCCAAACTTCACTATGATATGGTCGTACATGTTCTAAATGTGTATGCAAGGGTTTCATTGATATAAATTAAATAGCAAGCGAGATATTAGCGGTTTTGTGCAACTAAAAAACACAATTTTAACACAGCAAGGAAATTCTGGGCTGGGGAGCTGCTTTGGCGCCATGTGCTGCCTTTCAGGTCCGCGCCCAGGTGGGTTGTTCCAAATTTTGCCAAGCAGGTTCATTCAACTCCTGGACTTCCAAGGAACACATCACCTTCTACCACTTCACTCGGACTTTCATTTCCACTTCAAATTCAACATGTCTGACGCACCAGCTTCACCAGCACCGGCTTCACCAGCCCCAGCTTCACCAAAAGCAGCACCTGCCAAGAAAGCTGCTCCCAAGAAGAAGGCACCAGCCAAGGTAGCCGAGCATCCTCCAGTTGCTACCATGGTCCCTGCTGCCATCAAGGCCCTTGCAGAGAAGAAGGGATCGTCTCTTGCTGCCATCAAGAAGTACATCTCGGCCAACTACAAGGTTGACACTGACAGACTGGCTCCATTCATCAGGAAATTCTTGAAGAAAGCAGTGACTGATGGCAAGCTACTCCAAACCAAGGGATCAGGAGCTTCTGGATCCTTCAAGATCAACAAAGCAGTCAAGGAAGAGAAGCCCAAGAAGAAGCCAGCTGCCAAGAAACCAGCCGCCAAGGCCAAGAAGCCCAAGTCTCCTGCCAAGAAGAAGCCAGCAGCTGCCAAGAAAGCCAAGACCCCAAAGAAGAGCAAGCCTGCCGCTGCCAAGAAAGCTACTCCTAAGAAAGCAAAGAAGCCAGCTGCCAAGAAGACCCCCAAGAAGGCTGCTGCCAAGAAACCAGCAAAGAAGCCCGCTGCCAAGAAGCCTGCTGCCAAGAAACCAGCAGCCAAGAAAGCCGCCAAGAAGTAAAAAGTAAATTTGCTTCTTAACTGACTGACCACCTGACAACAAACTCAGGCCCTTTTAAGGGCCACCAAATCCTCCCAAAAGGGCAGGCCATGTACACATCTCATGTTGACAAAAATTTAGTGAATATTGACCTCACTAAAACAGATCAGTCAGGAATCACAACAATTCTATGAGGTCTTTTACCTCATGTAAAACTAGGCTGCTTTGCACAATGCTAATTGTTTCACCCTTAGATTCCACAATTGCCATTGAGGAAAAGCACTCAGGGTGAACTTTGCTGGTGTCACAGCTGATTACCGCATGTCTATAATAATTGAATGGTTGTCTGTCACTGATATGTTTTTGGCTGATTGTAACATCTGACTGGGAAAGTCTGCCAAATGAGGATTGTCCATGCGTTTCAATCATCAATTGCTTTTTGCAGTGCATCTATTCTCAGAAGCAGTCTAACAATGCTAATTGCAATACTGCAAGTTCTAAGGCCTTTTTTCACATCTAGTTTATCGAATTGCCATTGATTATTTCAAGGTCAGTTCTATATCCTTCCGCAGATAATTACAAAGATGCCCAATTTTTCGATGATTATTGGTAATTTTTTTTTCCGACATTTTTGGTATTTTTTTTTTTCGCACATTTTACGGTATTCTTTTTTTTTTCAAACATTTTTGGAAATATTTTTAAAAACAATTTTGGTAGTCACGTATGATGAGAAAAAAGTGCCAGGATCATATTATGGGATGTCTGAATCACTTTTTTGTTTATTGAACCATCTGGTTCACTCCTCGCATGTTTGCCATAGGGACGAGACACCTCACTTCATTCGATGAGCCGATGGCTCTGTCCCGTCGTACAGTAGCCTAATTTAAATACATCTCTTAGCAGAGAGCGCCCTAATTATTTAAATACTGGATGCTCCCAAGGGTAAGTTCTTTCCCCATCCTTATTTATTTCACAACAAATAAAAATTAGAGCAGTCTTGAAGAATTCAGCATGAATTGGAATCATATGGGGTGGGGGAGAGTGAGTACCTCATAATGGTACTTGTTCCTCCATGGCCTAATGGTTTAAGGTGTTTGTGCTACCACTGGCTCTGAGGGCGTGGGTTCGAGTCCCAACCCGGAACATAATTTAGTCCGAGCCCATGGGACAGTAAATGGAGGCGGGTTGTATCCAGTATTCTATGCTGGGGCAACTGAAAGACCCTGGGCATCCCTGAATTAATAGGGTATGTTCCAGACTCCCAGTCTTCTCATCTCATAATCATACGGCGGTCACCAAAAAATAAAAGTGCAGCTCCCTCCACAAAAAGTTGGAGGTTGAGCTGCCCCGGCTGATCCGGGGTACACCAGCACAACAGAAGCAAGCAAGCATAGTATCCAATTTTCATTCTATAAGTCCTGCCATCATCATCTGTTTAAAGTTCACAATCCTTCCATCCTTCTGGACTTGACTTGGGCAGACATACTGTTGTTTGTGTGAGGACCTCCCATTTCTGACTGACCCTCCACCAAGTGATGAGGCTTTTGATCAGAGGGACATGTACAGTCTGGCCTGACTGCCTTAGCACGGTATCATGCCAACTGGTAACGAAACCAACTGGTAACCAACCAACTAGTAACCAAAAACCCTACCAACTGGTAACCATCCCTTTTTTGTGGATTACCAAGTCGTAACCACATATTTAAATCAATTTCATGACCCCATCAAGTCGTAACCACCAAATTCTTGCAAACTGCCAAGTCATAGCCAAGGTCACTGACCCCCAAATACCAAATATCCAGCCTACTAACTTCCTAATACATGGAAAAGAATTTATTTAACACAGGAAATCCCTGTACATATATGCGTTAAAAACATTATTAAAAATAAACAATACATATATAAGCACAAATATAAATTGTCGAAGCATACATTTTCTATCAAGATCTAATGAATATTTTGTTAAATTATAAAATGGTTGAAATACAGGTGATTACAAGTTGGTTACTGGTTCGTTCACTCTGATCTTCCCTGGTTACCAGTTAGCAATTATCACCGGTTACAAGTTGGTAAGCAATTATTATATTTTGGTTACCAGTTGGTCAAGGTCAGTTAATTACCATGTACCATGGTTACGAGTTGGTTGAGAAAAATTGAAAATGGTCAGAGTTGGTTTGGTTACTACTTGGCATGGTTACTAGTTGACTAGTATTCCCTTAGCACTTTTGACGGAAAATTAGTGCAGTAAAAGTAGCGGTGGCTTGTTATGTGGCTGACCAGTTTTACTGGTGGCGAATAAAGGCAGTTCACAGGTCATTGCAGATTTATCACAAACTCAATTCTACTTACAAAAGTGTCTCTGGCTCCAAGTCTCTGTATTTCCACGAAAACAGTTTGAGGGGGTGTGGCCAGTTCCTTCTCCCGGGCCAACTTTCTTCGACGTAGCTCCTCCTGCAATATTCAATTTATGAATTTCATAACTTGAGTATTGTCAAAATATGACATAAATTATTCAATGTAAGCTGCTTATTTGTATTAAGCTCTTCTGGACATTTCAAGAGAATACTGCACTTCAAAATGGTATTTTGTTCAAGAAGAGCATCATAAAAGTATGTATACTCAGTAATACTCACGGGACTTGGATGTCGCTTTCTGTAAATCTTGGTTAGTTTCCTGTTATGCTTTTGTTGTGACTTTTCTGAAGTTAAAGAAATTATCAATAAGTTATCAGTTATGAATTTTCTACATATATATATTACAACAATGCCATGCAAACAGTTTTTTTTTTTTCCAAAATTTTGCAACCTAGTGGGTTCCAGGTGACTTTAGGGGGCCACCATTTAATCTTAAGGGAGGGAGTTATTGGAAATAAATAATTTCTAGATCAACATCTCAATTTTGGTAAAATAAATAAATTCTTTCTTGGCACTCTTAAAATAAATAATTTCTTGAGGATGTTTTTCTTAACAAGGTGCATGTAATGTTGCTAGGTTTAGGAACGAATATTCGGGGACTTCACGCGCTCTAAATATGAATGAATGAATATTTATTTCCAACTTACGCAAGTACAATACATGACAATACAGGTACAATACACGACAAAAGTTGGTGGAAGAACACCCGGGTAAATTAATACTATACCCAGAAGGGGTAATAAATATATTAGCCACTGTTGCAGCGAAATAAATAATTTCCCGCTGAGAAAAACTTCAAGCCCCCCTGATTATTAAATGGTCGCCCCCTTACCTCTTTCTGCAGTTGGCTTGATATCTGGCAAGGTTGAAGGGTTGGTGTACTTGTCTTTAGTTGGTACAGGGCGAGGAGTTATTAAGTCATGGAGCTTCAAAAAAGTGTTTCCTCCTGAGGAGTCGTCATCCAGCGATTTGGCATTCTTCAAGGAGAACGCTGGATACGTCGATACTGGAAATTATCAAAGGTGTTCTTGATTAGAGAAAGATTTTCTGTAGAATTCACATCACACGGTTTTGTTATACTTGTTTGGGTCCTTTTTGTGTCAGTTTCCAGGGTGGCGTCGCAAAGTTGCTGATAACGTCATATCTTTGATGTTGCTTCACAACGTTTGATAACATAACTTCTACCATGCAATTCTACGTCATTTGACAAACAAGGTGACATTGTTGCGACGTTGCTACAATGTAGATGTGCCCATAGGGTATGTGCTCGTGTGTTCAGGTTGGATGGACGATGGATGGATGTTTGGGGCTTTACGTCCTGTATTTATGCACTTGGTAGGCTAATTAGGACAGGGCAATGAGGCGAAGGATGATTGAGACAGCCGTCTGAACTAGGCCCAGGTAACCCGGCAAGAGCTGGATTCGAACGCTGGACCCAGCGATTGGCACCCTACCATGCTACCACTCGACCAACCCTCCCCCTGCAGGTTGGAGGGACTATGCACTCTAAAACACAAGATTCTTGTTGTAAAATGTCAGACTGACCTCTAGCAGCGTCATCTGGAGCAGGAGAATATCCTAAATTTGTAACTCCTGGGATGTTTGGATGGACAGCCACAAGTTCCTTCAGTACCCGGCAACTGCCTGACTTGATGACAAAGATCCACTCCGTTGTGTTATGGTCATCACACATTACCACTCCTCTTCTGTAATAAAAATTAAGAAAAAGGTAATAATTATTATAAGCTGTCTCTTCAGCACTCTGGTTGGGAGGGCAAAGATGTCACAGTTCCTTGAAACTGAGAACTGCATGCTGCTGCCACCTGGCAGAATAGAATGTTTGTTTTTTGTGCTACTCTGAGGAATAGTTCCATATTCATAGAGCTTCTGTTCAACCCTAGTCAGACTAGACAAGCATGCTCTCTAAGAGATTTAGAAAAGGTCATCAGCATACAGTTCCATACACTGTAACAGCCCTGGACAGGCAGCCATTTAAATTAAATTCTGACCTTTCAATTGGTCTGTCTCCATTTGTAGTTCTCAAAACAGCAGTTCAGCAGAAAAGCGTGTGGTTATCATAAATTTTGGGGGATTGCAACGTATTAACAACCAGATTATTACTGTTGGTCACAGGATTTCACTTACTTTGCAAACAAACAAGATAATTTATCTTTTGGTGGGCTCCCCCAAAGACAAAAATAGCCCTATGTAGCTCCTTATCGTAGTGCCACCTACCGATAATACCTGTCGTAATCCCCATACGGAGACGGACCTATTACTTCAGGCTTGCTATCATGATCACTATAGGCCTACTGTTCCGATAGTCTATTGAAAGTTTTCAAAAATATAAGGCTGAATTTTCTAAAGGGTAGTAATATATTTAAAGCTTTTGTCATAAGGTCAACAATTTACCTGAAATACGTCAACAAGCAAATCTTTGGGTTGTCAATAGGGACCATATTGATGGGCCAGCCTCTTAGAATGTTCACTTGTCTCAGGAATCGAATATGTTCAGGCTCCTTGTCTTTCTCCAAATGCATAAAGATGTCTATGAAGTCTGTCCTTCCAACGGCGAGTAGTTCAACATCATCCCGCGTGGTGACGGTGGCACTGCGGAGTGCTCCATGCATCAGTGCTAATTCCTGTAACAAATCAAGGGTGACCATAATAAAATTAATGATTATTGATAATTATGAATAATGATGTGGAGCTATTGGGTTCGGTATTGATTAGGAATGTTGATTAGTTCTTGACTCTTGACCTGTGATTTTTCACACCAGGGTAAAAGTAGGCCACAAATGGCATGAGACTGCAGACTGTAGAGATTGGTGATGTCATTGGGTCAATACTGAACTTTCCCAACCTTGTGGGATCTTGGATTCTCAACCTATGATGAAAACCTATCTAATAAATGTAATCTGAATGGGAGGGTGACGGGTTCACTTACTTATTAAAGATATGACCCATATGTATCCGAGGTTGAGGCCAAGGCATGAGCCTCCAAGGCCGAGCCGTCAAATTTGGCCCGAGCCCTCCAACACTGGCCAAAAGACACCTGAGACCGAGGCAACTCAAAGGATTTGGCATCTGAGACCGAGCCACTGAGGCGGTCAAAATATGGCCCCGAGGTCGGCCTCGAGACTTCCAACACTGTCCCTTGAGCACTTTAGTTGAGATTGTTTGGCATTGACTCAACGGCAAAACATCACCTAGACTGGTCCACTTTTAGAAAATTAATACTGGACCAACCATACAGGGCAGCCAAATCTGCATCAATATCTGTTTCAACCACCTTCTGCCTCATTGTTGTGTCCTCCACCTGTCCTACATGTAGTTAGCCACCAAGTTCTTAAATACAGGACGTAAATTTCCAATCATCCATCCATGCATTTGCATCACTGTAGTACATGTATGTGGTGCCTATAAGGACACTTCATAGAAAACCACTGGCTCCTACTGTCACACTGCAGTGTTGCCCTATACAGAAAATCATTAAGCAGTAAAAATGAACAGCACATTAATCTTGAAGTGCCAACCACTAATTCTAACTCAGATAAGGAGCTAATTGACAATAAAATCGATTTTTGGTTCAGATCTCCATCAGAATGGCAGGTGGTTGTTGGCTATTTATTCCACCTGTAATTACATTTGAAAAATGAGCCACAGATGGGTGGTGCAGTGTGCTTTTCATAGATAATGTACATTGTGTGGAGGTGCTGTTGTCTGGTGGATAAGGTAAAGGTACTAACTCTGACTTTGCAGGTCTGAGTCCAAGTTATGGCATGAAGAAACTGAGCAGATCCACCATAACTCTTTGCCTCCCTCCACCCAGGTGTAAATAGAGTGGTTTAGTATTGTGATGCTGAAAAATGCATACAATTCTATTGGGGTTGAGAAAGGCTCATGCTTGAATGATTGAACAGGCCTACCAAGGGTGTACAATTTTGTGAAGTCTATTGAGTTTGACATGAAACTATTTCTTTAAAAATAGATATCTTGGCTATTGCAGGCTAAAGGCTAGAGGTGTACTTACCCCAAAACTGTTTCCTTTTCCCAGAGTGGCGGCAGTCCTCACATATTGTTCTTCAGTTTTTGGGTCAGTTTCAAGAATCGTCACAACAGCTGAAAAATCAATCAATTATTCAATAAAAGATCAATAATCTCACAGGTTCATAAAAAACTACTAGTCTTTCTGCTTCTTCTTCATTGCAAGAAACTACAAGAAGTGACATTATATTTCCATTTTGGCCTGAAGTCTTTCCGCAAGTTTTGAAAATATATTTATCGTCTTACAATTTACCTGTTCCTGAAATGATGAAGTAGAAGTTGTCCGCCTTATGTCCTTGTCTGATTATGATTCGTTTTGATTCATAACTGAAATAGAAAAAGAATATTCTGTGATAAACATCATGGCGATAGAAATATAAACATGACACATTGAATTTCGACTTGTTGCAGAAACAAAAATACAGTAGCTCCTGAAAGTGGTAGCATGAACACTGATGATTAGTCAAATGCTGTACATGCCTTTTTAAATAATGCATTTTGAATAATTATAGTTAATATAGCTCAGTATACAAATCGTTAGGGGAGAGCGCGGGGTCAGTTGAAACACTCATTTTTAGTTTTGCTCTGCAGAGCAAACAGCAAAAGATATTCACACCAAATTTTAGCATGTGATAGTGAGCGTGCCTAACTCAATGATCAGCTCAACAGATATTATATATACAGCCATGGCCGTAAGTTTTCACTCATCTGCAATGACGCACTATGGTGCAATTATTGTGATCAATCAAAACAAAGCCAATACAATGTCATGCTCAATCTTCACTTAGTCGCGAGCAATTATAGTTTGTACAGAGTAGAAGGTGTTCTGGTAGAAATAATTGCATTAAATGATATTTTCACAGTAAAAATGAATAAGTTGAATTTTGAGCATAAAATCAATTATGATGCTATATGTGTAGGTGTAGGAAATAACTGCACTTCTTCTTATAAAAGAAAATTGTGTCAAATGCTTTCCATAGATGTGGAATTATATGAAACAAATTAAATTTCATAAAAAGAAAACAATTTACTACTTCATTCTTAGATCAGAAATTAACAATTTTTCTAATCATAAACAAGTCAAGCAAAACCCGATCAAGCAATGTTAAAGTCGCGTATTTAATTGTAATTTTGTCATGAATGTTTAATTTGGTGTGTGCCCAACACATCCAGATACTTCGGTGAATATTACTATCATGTGAATGACAAAAATAGGATCAGAACTGATCATATGCTTAAATTTAAACTAATTCAGTGTTTTGCCTCACAGCTATTATGTAACATTTTTCCATTCAAACAAATTTTATCAGAACACCTCCAAGTACATAATAACTATAATTTCTGACATTTGGTTAAGATTGAGCAAGTATTTGCTTTGTTGTGATTAGTCAAAATTATAGCACCACAGTGAAGCATGGCTGCTGAGTGAAAACTTACGGCCATGGCTGTATCTATTAGAAATTTGTGTCACACACGCAATCTTCCAGAAAAATATTTGTTTCAACTAACCCTGATCCCGGGGTTAGTTGAAGCGCCATGAAAATGTTGCAGACAACTTCTAATAAAAGGAGTATCCTTTGCATTACTGCTATCCCTATGATGACCACAAGCTTCAGTACAATACTCATTTGAAAAGAAATTGTAAAGTGTGATTTTCACATTTTTTTGGTCTACTTTGGGCCAAAAATCTGGTTTTTCCATATTTCTCTTTCGGGAATGCAAACATGCACTATAGAAGTTCTTAACTGAACAAATCCAACAAACAATGTCTTGCAAGGCAATTTGAACACCTAAAATCTATGTTACGGCCAACTCCACCATTGCATGATTCAACTAACCCCATCACACCTAGAACACAATATTGTCTTATTTTTCGGTCCTATCAAAGTCACACAACAAAAAGCTTCTGGGTGTGGATTAGGCACGGTTTTGCTTATTTTAGAAATAAGGTTAGTTCACCTAGATTAAAATCATAGGTATACAATAACCCCTCTCGAAGACTGAGCTAACAAGTTACTAGAGCGCCCAAAAAACAAACTTTATTGCCTACAGAAGTAGAATTTTGAAAATTTGAATAAATAAAGGTATGATGACATGTGTCAATAAACAAAGTATCTCTCTGAAGTTCCAGTTTGGCCAAAAATTTAGAATAACATAGGCCAAGTTTCAACTTACCCCGCGATTCAACTAGCTCCGCTCTCCCCATCTTTTAAAATTGTCTCTTAGGCTAAGATGGTACACATTCTCGCATTGGCGTACGACGAGTGGATTTTTTTTAAGAGGGCAAGCGATGTTTGCCTGAATTTCATAATCCAGATTCAATGGCATTTTAACATAAAATGCCTTGGGAACCTTTGATTTTCAATAATGTCAGTTTGATCATCTACCCAAAATTTTATCCTTCTTGCCCAAATTTCCACGGTTTTCCAAACTTTTGGGTGGGGGTCCGATAAGCCTAGGCATTCTCATGTTGTGGCACACATGTTACTCATCAATGATATAAAATACTTGCATTATAAACTTAAGTTTTTAAGGGGGCACACCTCATAAATACAATGTTGTCAATTGTTGGACATAATATCGTAAAATTGATAAATTCCTTACCATTCATACCATCCCACCTTAACTAGCTTCTGCTGCATGTCTATTGGGTACTCCCCAAACGCCTGGTTGCACTGCTGGAGACCCACTCTGGCTGTGTGCAACTGTTCGTCTGTCCTATCGTCTGAGGGCAAAGATAGAATGTGCTTCACTTCCGGTGTGACTGTCCTCTGCAAATAATAAATAGTTAATAATAGGAGAAATTATTTGTTTATTCGCATTCAATCATGCATATGCGACACTCCAAGGGGCACACAACATAAACACAATGTTGTTAATTGGTGGAGGGCTCGTCTGTTGTCAAGTTGAAATGTATGGTAGAAATTCTGTTGCCACAAAGAGAGCAAAATGTTGAGATTTTTTCACAATGTTGCCATGCCATCGCATGCCAATGTGTTATCTTGATGTTGCTTCACAATGTTGTGACAATTTCATTTCTACTGTACAATTCTACTTTTAAAATTTACAACAACATTGTAGCATTGTGCAACGTAGATGTGCCTAGTGGGACAGTAGCCTTGGAGTCACCATATTATGAAAGTGACAAAAAATCAATGTATTTTCGACATGCATTCTCAGTGGCGGACAAAGACAAGGTTGTCCAAGAGGTGTTCAGGAGTTTTTTTGGCCGTGTAGGCCCACGTTATTACATACTATCTTCAAAATGCTACTTTTAAGCTCAGTGCAACCCCCTATACTAGAAACCACAGAAATTTCTTTTCAACATTTAGCAACACTGTAAAATTTGAAATTTTGAGTCAGATGAAATGATAGAGTGAGATGGTTGCATAATTTGTTTGAGCTAACATGAATTGCTGTTTTGACTAATGATAATTTTTCAATCGTCATAACCCAAAACAACAAGCTATGTCAGCTCAAAGGAATTGTGCAACCATCTCACTCAATCATTTAAGCTGACTCAAAATTCAAATTTTACGATGAAGATAACTTATTTATGCTATATGTCAGAACAAATTAGATGTACCTCTTTCTGCACTTTATACTGCAGTGGATCAAAAGAGAGGCCATTTCCATACACAGTTCTTCTTGTCTTGAGCAGTTCGTGTTGGTATTGAGCAAAGGAGAGATGTTTCGTGTCAGTTATTTGGCCTTCCCTTCTGCAAATTACAAAGAACAGATTCTGAAGTTAAATCCATTTTGCAATTAATTTTATAGGACAACAGTTCGAGAAAGGTGAAATATGTTTAAGTAATCCTTCAAAGTTACAGTTCAGAAGTCAGAACAAAGCAACTGAGCATCATATATTGATTTTAATATTGCACAAATAATTTTATAATTTTTCCTTTGAATAACCAAACATAGAGGATAGTACAAACATGAGAAGAAGCACCAGAGCACAAGCCTCATTCAGAACATATACAACTAGAAAAGCAGACAATGGAAACACAACAACAATAAAATAACCAAACCTTGTGATTTCTGTCACTTGGAGTAACACCATTATTTTCTTGACGGCCTTCTTGAAGAATTCGCCAGGCTGAAGAAGAAGATCAAGAGATACTATGATCATTGAATTTTCATGGTTGTGTAATTTTACATGAAAATTAAAATGCAGAAGAAACCTGGTGTCAGGTGTAATGGGGCAACTCATGCCCTCTTTGCGTTTGGGAGCATTCACCTGTCTACAAGTGGACCGCTGTTTCATTGCCACTGCTTTTTCTAGCCTTGGCAGAACATAATGCTGTCATGTGTTGCCACCTAGTGGCAAGTGTGAAATTCCTCGAGCTCCAGCGAGCAGTCCTCCATTTCGGAGAACTCACAAAATTTTGCCTGGAAGAAACCAGGGCTATTTCTGAGTATGCTAATGGCCTTAATTGTCTACTTCCTTAGAGCATGTGATTTGCGAGTCTTACTCTGGTTTACCTAAATGTTGGATAGAAACTTTGTGAACAAGCCATGAAATTGGAACTATATCTTTGGAGCATATCTTTGGAGCTCAATGCTGAAGCATACAAAACTAACTTTTGTGCCAGGTGGCAGCAGCATGCAGTTCTCATTTTCACCAGTTTCACCAGACTGTGGATGAGAGGTTTAATTTTGGTGACCCCTTGTATTGGTGTCTGTGTTGGCCATGAAAAATATCCCTCACTTGGGGTATATGTGTAAAATGTTGATGATCCCCCCCCACACCCCCCCTCTCTCCCATCTCACCAATCAACTGTCACAAGTGCCCTAAAGTGGGCTTAGATGGCTGAACTTATATCATATCTATCTATCTATCTATCTATCTATCTATCTATCTATCTATCTATCTATCTATCTATCTATCTATCTATCTATCTATCTATCAACACATTCTCCACATATAATGAAATACGTACTTCATGGACTTTTGTCATCTTCAAAATGAAGGGTGCCTTTAATTCTGAAGGAACATGTACAAGATAAAGAATGTCATTCATTTTGCGATATAGATATGTTTTGGAATGGGTAATGGCCAAAAATGGACCTGCTTTCTGCTTAATTGACCTCTTAGACCCTTCTTTTCCTCCACATAAAACCTGCAATTATGTAACATTGAACTTATGGTGAAATGTTGGGGCTTTCATACTTATTGAAACTGCAGATTTTGTCGAAACACATAATTAAATCAAAATTTTATTGTGTTCTGGGATGTAATTTCTACCATTTATACAATTTTAGTAACTGGATTATTCTAGTAATTGAAATAACACAGCAACCATACAATTTCTTTTTTAGAAAGTGTTACCAAAAAATATAAATCTCTCCTCCCTTCCCACCTTCCTTCCTATCTTCCTCCCTTCTTCCCTTCTCCCTCTCCCTTCTCCCTCTCTCCCTTCACTCATTCTCCCTTCACCCTTCCTCCCTTCCTTCATTAAAAAAATCTAATACAGTGTATCTATCACTGATATTTACAGGATTAGAAGCCACCCCGGACCCCTCTTTACACATTTTAGAATACATTCAAGCATGGCCTCTATTTGAGGAGGGGTCATAACTTATTTGGGCGGGGGGGGGGGAGCCCGGGGGGCTATATTCGAGGTGGGCCTCTCTTGAGTATTTTTTTCATGATACAAGAAATGATGAACTCGGTTGGGGCCCTTAGTTAGGACAGGCACCTTACTGCTTACCTAGCTGCTCAGGAAAGCCATGGAAAGCATGCTTTTTTTTTTTTACACGGGCACAATTCCCCATTCCACTGAAGTCTGTGAAATAGGTCTATGGGGCCAATGTCCAATAATTACAATGAAATTAAACATTTATATGAATAAATAACCAAATTATCATAAAGCTTTGTATCCTACAAATGGTAAAATCAATGATTATTGTGGTATATGGTTAGTCTGGACACCCCAAAAAAGTAAAGCCAAATTTGGTGAATTATTGCTAATTGGAAAAATTGTTGAGGCTTGATAACAATTAAAATATGGCAAAATGAACTGTTCTCATGACAATTCTGTAATAGTTATAAGAATACACTCCATAAATTTGAATATAACTTACAACTATGTAAATAGGTCAGCTATACTTATCTAATAATGCTATTATACATGTATTACAATGGAAGGGGTGCAAGAAATGATAATGAGAATATAAGACACCACCCCTATAATAATGACCTGAGCAATGATGCATTCAATGGACATCACTAAGGTTACATAATCAGTAAAAGGGTAATGGAAACACCCTAATAGTAAACTTATTTTAAAATGCACTATGTTAAAAAGAAACTTATATGAAATCTTGTTTTTGATACATGATATTTTTCAAAATGTTACATGAAAAAACACTATATTTGCAGAACTGAAAACAAAAAACAAAAAAACAATAACAACAACATATGGATAAAGTGAACCCCCCCCCCCCCCTACAATACAATCATACCCACCAGAAAAGCAGGCACGGAGTATCAAGGATGCAAAAAGGGGAGGGTCAAGTAACCCCCCCCCCAGTGGCGGATCCAGGGAGACCTAGGGGGTGCATTGAATGAAACTGGGAAGGGAGGGGGGGTGAGAGCTCTGCAAGCAGGATGCAGGCCCCAGTGCTGAACATACTGCCATCCCCCTTCCAACAAAAATTCCTTTATCTACCCCCTTGAGTTGACTATATTCAAACAAACCATCCACAATTTTGAAAAATAAACCCCATGCAATCTTTATTTACAAAAATATTGTAGGTGTTTCATTTATGCAAGAGTGAACTAACTTCAATGAAGAGCGATATTCATTCAGGGTATTGGTCAAGGGTATTAACATTTGACTGGATATGAAGATTGTCCTTTATCTTCAGTAGGTTACATAATGAAATACAGTATTTAATTTGCTTTCACAATGAAGACCATACTTCATTTTCATCCTAATATTGAGATAATGAAAAGTTGAAAACCATCATTTATTTTGTAGAAATGTGTGGAAATAAAGGTGTTCATTTTCAACAGTTCTGTGATATATACATGAAAATGAAGGACGTCTTTTTTGTTCCTTCAGAATGAACACCGGTGTTTATATTTATGTGACAAAAGTCCATGAAGTACGTATTTCATTCTGGGGTGGAGAATGGGCTGCTATCTATCTATCTATCTATCTATTTATCTATCTATCTATTTATCTATCTTACCTTCTCATCCAAATATTCCGTCTTTGGAATGCTATCCAGATAAAGTTGAGGGCAAGTTTTCTCTTTTCTGTTGTGTCTATTCAGAAAAATAACTCCGGGTTGCTCCTTTCTCCTGTCGAGCAAATTATGTGAACTCCGAGATAATCGCAGTTCTTGTATGATCATTTTAGATAGGCTAGAATCACTGCGGTGTGAACTTTTCAATGGTCTTTCCCTTTTCAATGGTCTTTCCATTTGAGGTAGTGTCCCTGTTTTAAATTTAGCAGAATCTCCCAACCAGCTCAAATTGTTCATCCAAATGACAGACATTATTGATTTTAAGATGTTTAAATTGTTTATATATAACAACCAACATTTTATGCTTCATAGACAGAAGCAGCAAAAATAATAATGCCAGAAGTACACATGATTTACAATGAAAAGACTTTTACATTAATAATGTGTGCAATATTTCAAAAAAGTCAAAATCAATTAAGCCACTTAAAATTTGCATGTGGCACACATATCCATCAAAACACAAAAATAATTTATATTGCATGTAGTAGACTGAATAATATAATTCCCTATTAAATTTTATATGTGTCTCTGGCACTATAGATCTAAAATAATTGTAGTGGTGAGAATTGGAAGATTATTGATTATTTTGTATAATAGGTGCTGTATGCCACCAGACATTGGAGCAGACCAAAAAAAAAAAAAGCAAAATGAAATCACTAGGAAGTGTAAATTGTTCATGATGTTTGGGTCTCTAGTCAAAACTGGGAGACAACGTCAATTTATATTTACATTTGACATTATATATATACAGTGTTGCTTGTAAGATAGTTAAACATTTTTTTTCATGGTTCGGAGTCTATGCTGAACATCATGAACTAAACTGCTTGTGGAAGCATGGATTCTCAATAGATGAGATAAAAACATATTGCATCGTAACGGGTAACATTTCAGGTAAATGGTACGATGAATGGCAGCCAATTTTCATTGCTCTACAAACAATTAAGTTACATGATTATGCAACATTTTTGAATAGTAAGTTAAAACTCTCCCTCCCATTGATATTATATTGGCCTTGTTTCACTTCAAATATTTGCACCAATTTGTAACTTTTAGTATAGCAAAACATATTGGCAGCCATTCACATGAGATATACGTAAGATATCCGTCATTATGACGTGATATATTTTAATCGCACAGATTGGGAATCCATGCTTCCACGAGCAGTTTGGTTAGGGATGTTTTGCATTGACCCCATGGCAAAACATCACCCTTGTCACTAACTTGCAATCAGCCCAGTATGTGTACACTTCAATCAATACATAAATTTATGTTTATTGCAAACTCAGACGACAAGGAATATCAATTGATTTGGAATGTAAATCAGTTAAAATTAATTTTTAAAGCTAAATATAGGAGCTCTTTGAAAGATATATTTATATATGATAAGATAGCCCAATAACCCCTCTGAGCCCATGCAGTTCTGCAGCTCTGGGTGCTCCACTGTCACGGGGGTAGATTGATGAAATGGGAAAAGAGAATAGGCATACTCAACATGTTACACATTTACACCACGTGAGGGATCTTGTGGTAGCCAATTTAACAACTGAACCAAATGACACCACTGCCTTTGCAGGACTAAATATGTGTTCAATATGCTAGAATGTGAGTTAAATACATGTGAAAGTTATTGAGAGACTGTACCTCGAAACCTTCTCGAACATTTGGATTCTCAACGGCGATAGAAAACCTGGTCGACTGTCGCTTGAGGACTCTGCTTCCATTTGCATTCGCCATACTCATTGCAACTATGGACCCTAGTCTTGACCTGTGTCTGACAGATCCGCTAGATGATCTCCTCGTATCATCCTGGTTAGCAAAATCCATTTGCGACATCCGATGAACCAAGCGAGCCAACTGGGGTTTTTTCGAAGTCGGAAATATCGAAGATCTTCTTCTCGCGGAGGTTGATACTCTTCCAGCACTGCCTAACTGTCCACCCTTGATAGAGGCAGAACTCCTTCTTGGAGAGCTGCCACTGCTTTGTCTTCGTTCTTCCTGGATCTCTTTAATCCTCGACATTCTTCGCGAAAGCTTCCTCGGAAATGGCAAAGCAGCTACCACGCTCTCCATTTTTAATGGATTTTTGGCTTCTTCTTCCATTTTTAAAATGTTGCTTTGATATTTATATAACTTCCAATGTTAAATAATATATCTTTCAAATGTAAGAGTACTGTTTTGAGCTATTAAAATTCAATGAGCCCATTTCAGATACCATAGAATGTACACTCCACTGACACCACGAAGTAAAAAATTTATGGTTTATTATTATTACTAAATCCAATGAGTGAATATTATATCTATAAACATTCAAACTTTTTCAATGTTGGAAAAAAATTCAAATTTTCTCCTTTTTGAAGGCAGACAAAGTAAAAAAATTGGTGATACTGGAACTGTCTTGCCAAAATTAGACAAACATGTTGATTTCTAATTTATAATATCCGGTAAAGAATTATTAAATAATAAAATCAATAGGTTGATAGCTGTAACAATTTCCTGTTAAGACTTTATGCTGTAGTTCTGCATTGTCATAATTGGACAGAAATTTTACAATGTAATGTTGACTTATAATCTCATTGACATCCAATAAAGAATTATCTGTTTAAAGTTGTTTTTGTATGAAAACATCTACAGTTGGGTCAAAATTAACTTCAGAGAGTTACTCCAGTTTACTCTTGGCAAAATTTGACAAAAAATGTATAATGTTGACCTTGCATGTAATATCCAGTAAATAATTTTCAGAAGTTGCCATTGAATAATTATATCAACAGTTGAACTTGATATGAAGATGAACCTTTACTAAGCTCCAGATAGTTGCTGAAATTCTTTCTTGCCAATATTGGACAACATGTTTTAAAATCTAAACTTATAATCTCAGTGACATCCAATAAATGATTATTTGTTTAAAGTTGTTATTGCATGAAAAAATCAACAGTTGAACTTGGTATCAGAATGAACTTGTAGCAAGCAATGGACAGAGGGTAACAAGTGAGTCTTGGAGCTAAACAACAGAGTGGTAGGCATGACAACCTTGACATGCCAAGGGCCACTGCCAATTCCTCATCCATTCTCTATGCACTGAAAGCATCACGCAACAGGGAGGTAGGCAACCCATTGGAGTCCATTGCAAATCCATTGGCTGATCTGGCTCATTTGCATTGCACATTCAAGTATCTGTTATAAGGCATCAGATTATCAGAGTCCTGATGGTTCGACACACCGTCAGCTAGGTGATTATAGGTTTGGGGTCAAAGCTTAAACTATTTATATTGGAGCACAGAATCTGATATATGTTAATTTAATTTCAATTCTCATTGTATAAGATATTTTTAGTATTATCTTAACTTAAGGATCGCAGAGATGTTGGTTTTAAAAAACATAGATCTTTTTTAAGTTTATAGGCTACTGAATCTAATCACTGGCTAAATCCCTTCGATTCGTGTGACAAACTACTATCTTGACTCTTGAGCTCTATGCTCCAGCTCAATGTGATAAACTCGTCCAATGCATCTACTACTCCCGACAGATGTCACTCCATGTTGGTAGAGCAACACATGAGACCCCCTTGTGGATGGTGTGATAACTGATATAGCAGACTGGTTCCAGTCAGGCATGCACGTAGGAGGAACCAGGGCACATTGGGATGCGGGACACTATGGGACGGTGGGGTTTTTGGGTTCCGGTCAAGGTATATGATATATCATATCTTGCAATTTCACATCCTGATGTTTCAATTGTTGTATTGACAAATTACAGCCACATGCAGAAGTATGGTGAGGAAAAGTTTGTTTTCCTACTACCAAAGTAAATTCAGAGGGGTTCAATTCAAACCATTCTCAGGAAAAACCATGAACAATGAGGCTTTCTCAATGCTTGTATGAATTTGATACATCAAAACGAACAGTTTTGAATTGCTGTTCTGATAAACACACTCACTGATGCCTGAGAAATTGGCATATTGGTGTAAAAGTCATATCGGGGCTCATATAGGGACACTGCACTTGGGGCACTTTGAGACGCACCTTGTATGGCAGAATGTAAGTGTCCAATCAACTGAATGACCTGGGACAGCACACAATAGATATTCAGGCCACATTGAATATAGGCATAGTGGATTACCATGTTTATGTTATACAATTAAAACTGTTTAAAGAACTATTGTCACTAGAAGGTGTTAAGCACTTCTTATACAGTGTATGTAATATGAGCGCAGCTCATGGCTGCCGAAGACAGCCATGAGCGAAGCTCACTTAGCAAAAGGACAGCTCATTCTGTGTGGTGCTCCTGTCTACAGTGACTGCCTGAACAGGAAGTGCCTGTAGTTGCCATAAAAGTGGAGCTAGTAGTTTAGTCAGAGTTTAGTTTGGTAAATAATTAAAATACTTCAAATATCTTCCAAAATAGCTTTAAAATTTCAGTCTTGTCATATAACAACCTCCAATGACATATTTCAGGGATTTAAATCAACATGTGTATCAGCATTGGAAATAATTATTTCCATACCCCTGATTGACAGTGATTGTAAGAAGTGACTGAAAATTAAAAGTCAACACAAAAGTTAATGACTTAAATGGCTCACCAAGTAAGAAATCATAACAACACTTAAGGTTACATAATCTTCATTAACTATCAAAAATTATGTAACAGTCTAATAGTAAACAATCGTCTCTAAATAGCTGTGGTTTCATTGATCTCAGTTATGTAACATCAACAATTTAACATAATAGATCCAAATTTAACACAGATTTGAATTAAACAGCTGTCAGTGCAATCTATCTATCTATCTATCTATCTATCTATCTATCTATCTATCTATCTATCTATCTATCTATCTATCTATCTATCTATCTATCTAATCTTATCTATAGATCTGATGTTATCTATCTATTCTATCTATCTGCCCCCATTTGCCCAGTCCTTTAAAAAGATAAATTGGCCTTCTGCATGGAAAGTTGAAGGTAATGCAGTAGGTCTATGACAATGCTGCGCGAATTTCATGGCAGTGCCGTTTACATATTATCTAGTGCACATAGAATGTTGAAATGATTTTTTAATTGATGCATGTCCCAATGTGCCCCGTCAGGGCACATTGGGACAGGCATTATCACTACTCACATTTTGCTGTCTGGTTGCAAAAGTATAGGTACTGCATAACTTATTATGTCTTGCATTTAAGCTCAATAGTGTTGGTGATATTGAAATGTTAAGTTGTCTAGGAAAATTTCTCCTTGGAGCTGATGTTTGAAACAAACTATATCCTACATCGACACATGGTTTTGTGGAAGTTTATGAATACATGCATGTACCCACATGAATATATATCTTAAAATTTTGTGAATATCTCATGCCTGTATATATTGACTGCAGCCACTGTTTTTTATTATTTTCTATTTTAACTGCACGAATGTGTGTTTATTGATAGGCCTACGAGGGGTTTTCCATAAGTTCTGTCCAACTGATCATAATTTTTGCTAGATTTGATATAGAAATATGATATTTGGCTCAGATAATACTGACGTAATTCTCAAATAACACCCAAAAAATCAGATCATATAGATAAAAATAAATGCTTAATCTGTTGCCATGGAAACCAGAAGTCATGAAATGCGGCCCAGATTTTGTAGTGCTCACTTAAAAAGAATTGAACACCTGCTTACATTATCTGTGCTTTGACTAATTGAATTAAGGTATATTCATAATTTCTTTCATGAAATACAATCAGTTATTTGTAAAATCATTAATAACAATGGAAACTGGAATTATCGTCACATCTCAGTTACTTTACCATCACATGTGCAGTTTCTCATTTTTTACGAGATGAGCAATTTTTTTTGGATATGAATGACCCATATATACCTGTTATATTTCTTCAATTTAATTGGATTAAAACCACCAGAGAGAGAGAGTAAGAACTTTCTATCATACATATGGGAAGACAGTATGAGTGACAGAACCAAATAAACATTGTACAACCTTTTTCTAAATGAAGAAAACACAAGTTGGAAGACCTAAGAAAAGAAGACTGGACAATGCCAAAACATATGTTTACATGAAGACTGAAGTATCTTATTAAGACATGGTCAAAAAGTTTGAGAAAATGTATTTACAGGGTCCCAGTCATTAGTTTAGGAAGTTATGAATGTTTTGAATATATTCAGTTCTATATCTCTTGTAATTATTAAATATTTTGACAAGATATATCAAGTATGTATCATCTAACAAGATCTCGGTCACATTTCATGACTTTTGGTTTCCATAGCAACGAATCAACAATGTATTTTTACTTCTATGATCTGATTTTTTGGGGATCATTTGCAAATTACTTCAATATCAACTGACCCTAATATCATTTTTCTGCAGATAATTTAGCAAAAGTTATGAAAGGTTGGACAGAACTTATGGAAAACCCATTGTAAAGCACAAAAAGTCTGCAAAACACCAACGGTGATTTCAATATGAGGACTATGAGGCTTTGACTTTTTAAAGGATATATAAAGTTAGAGGAAATGTACTCAGTGTCAAGTTCATTATCTTAAGAATTTGTGAAATGTTAGGGATTATTTTTAATACGTTTCTTGTCCTTTATCCCTGGTAAAAAATGAATTTTTGACAAGATATAATGAATCTTGTGTCTCTAAAAGTGCCCTGGGCCGCATTTCATGACTTTTGGTTTCCATGGTAACAAATTAACCATTTATTTTTATTTCGATGATCTGATTTTTTGGGGATCATTTGCAAATTACTTCAATATTATTTGACCCAAATATCATGCTCCTGTATTAAATATTGCAAAAGTTATGGCAAGTTGGACAGAACTTATGGAAAACCCCTCGTATATTACTAGAACAGGAATATGATAATTTGATAATATATACATGGTGATACCACAGTTATTGTGTCTTCTAAACCAAATGTTTCATTATTTTAATATGTCTCTTTCTCATAAGTGTAGTTGTAAATCTGTATTTCTAAATATCCATTTTGATATGTGTATTTATAAATATCTATGTTGATGCGATATTGTTTATTATAGGTTTGGGGTTTATTTTTATATAAAATCAATGTATGTAGATTATAATTACAATTAATGTTCTTAATTGCTTTATGTATTCTTGTGTTCGTTAACTCCTGTGGCTGGAACCTGTTAATATAATAATATTATGTAATTTTGTATTACCAATTTTTATGACAATTATATCAAATATGATATTTGCTGTCAATAAAAAAAAAAATAAAAAAAAAGAAGATATTCATGCAAACTTACTTCAGAGTTGCTTGGTGCTTTCATTATTGAGCAAGACTAGTCGACTTCACTTATTTTCAGGAAGTGAATTTCTTACACTGCATTGTCTTATTCAGCAAACAAATATATATTTCTACTAACATTCCGGTACTCAAAATAAATCATTATGTCAAGGCATTTCCATGGAACAATTGATTTACCCCTCAACTGTCACCACTGAATCTCTGATGATTGTCCCCTTAAACTATGATACTCTTTTTGGCAAGAAATTGCAGAAAAACCTTTTCACAATAAAGCTGAAATTGTATCAAAAATAATAAGAAGAAGAAGGCTGTTAATCTCTTTGAAGGAGTTGATGATATGATGCTAAAAATATTATTCAAAATGTCCAGAATCAAGAGCTGAATGGCTATAACTGACGGCTAACTGAACTCATGCTTTACTACAGGGGAACAAGAAGTGCAACGAAATGGCCATGTGGTTTGTTGTACAAGTGGTCTTGTGACAAGCAATTTTTCTATGCACCACTGAGCACTGAGTGTAAATATCTCCTAAGCTGAATACAACACTTTAATCCATAAGTTTTAGGAACACCTTTCTTTTATGAAATGCCACGTAACAGGGCAACCTTTGAGGGAAGGAGGGGGGGGGGAGTTGGATGTTTTCTGAAATAAATAATTTCTTGTTCAGTTTTGGTGAAAAAACATACAGTGTAATCCTTTCTGGGCAGTCATTATTGGCCGATAGATAATTTCTGGATGGTAATATTTCTTAGAAAAAATGTGTTGTTTCATTTAGAAACAATCAAATTTGTGGATGTTGTAAGCTCATTACTATAAAGTAAATAATTTCCCATTGTTCAAATGTCTCACCAAATGCATTATTTCCCTGATTATAATTCATTTTTACCTGGAAAGAATATCTGTTCTCAACTAAAATGTAATAATTTAATTATTCCTCTTGCCCAGCATGGTGAGGGGGTTAGTTCAGTTGGTAGTTAGTGCCATGTGCTTCCAATCAATGGGTCCCAGGTTTAATCCCAGCTCTGGGTTGATCAACTGTATCTAGCTTGGTCAGCAGATTCAACCAGCCTTCACCTCATTGCTGTCATCTGCAGTAATTTGGCTAATAGAGTTCACAAAGATAGGAGTAAATTTCATTGTCCAATGTAACTGTTGAGATTGAGAGATAGATTGTTTGATTTATTGACTGTATCATTCATTCATTCATTTCAGAAGTTGTGCATCAGAATATCTTTAGCAGAGTTTTTTTTTGGGGGGGGGGGGGGCAAACATTTGTTTGAATTTCAAGATTTACTACGGGCATATCTTGGAAACTATTGACTTTTAATAATATAATAAATATACATCCCCCCTTCGGTACACCCATGGACATGTGTGAGGTGTATGCATTATGTTGTCCCAACAAGTATTAGTTGTTTATGACAGTTGCTTCAAAGCATAACATATTATTGTAGAAGATTGTTTTGTCTCACTTTAACTTGAATAATTTTGGAGTGTGATATACTGAATGTGCTCAGTCATCTGTGGAAATTTGTGACATGGCAAAGCCACTTGAGCACCAAACACATTGTCATTTCGTTGCACTTTTTTTTCCCCTGTAGTAACACAATCACTCACGAGTATGCCTTAGTGCAATCTACATTGAATTGGTTTCAGGCCCTTCAACAATAGCCTATAGCACTAATGTTACCAGGGTGGCCAGCCTGTAATTAGGTTAGTAGCCCAGTGCTCTTCTCCCAAATTATACACATTTCTCCAGTGACTTCAACTTTACAAAAAAACATTAGTCGCTGTTATATGATCACACTAAAAGCAACGAAATACACTCTAGGGATGAAATCTTAAATCTAGTGTTTCAAACTAAAACATATCAGTTTGCTGTTAATTTAATTTAAACTTTCTAGGAGCTATTATCGTTAATATCCTATTATTTTCTTCCACTGTCTTCTAAAGAGAGTGGCTCAATGGCCACTAGAATATCAAATTTATATGTACACTGATCATGTAATCTGCAAATTGCTATGAATGGCCAAAAGACGTCTGTCTTTCTGCTTGGTAAAGAATTATAACCTGACAGATCCTGACCAGAAAAGCTCTGGACCTTTCTCTCAATGTAGGGTATATTAGCTACCACGCTGACATGTATAGGTTATTTACCACGGGGGGGGGGGCGGGATATGTGATTTATCACCAGAGGGTAGCCCACCAAGGTGTGATGAACACATTTTTCCTGATCCCATGGTGAATAACTGGCTTATACCATGAGACAAACACTCAGACAGTCAAACAGGAGAGGATAACTGGACAACAAAGTATGTGGGAATTATTGCCCTGAAATACTGGCAGGTGATTGGCTGACAGCTAGAGGTGTGGTATTCCTTTGGCCTTCAAGGCAGAACTCTCCCCTTTTCAAGGCCATTGCACTACTCTAAATATCCGAATCATCATCATCATACCCTTAATTCATGGATGCTTTACGCTACTCCTCCCAAACTACTCAATGCCCGCAACTACAAATTTGCAAGCAACTTCATTTCACGTCTTACAACAACCATAAGTGGCTGTGCTTTCTCAAACTTTTCTAATTATACGTATTACCAATCCACTTATTCCTCATTTAAGCATGCCTATCAATCTTCTCTACTGTAGTATGAGTGCAGCTCATGGCTGCCGAAGGCAGCCATGAGCGAAGATCACTTAGCACAAGGACAGCTCATTCTGTGTGGTGCTCCTGTCTACAGTGACTGCCTGAACAGGAAGTGCCTGTAGTTGCCATAAAAGTGGAGCTAGTAGTTTAGTCAGAGTTTAGTTTGGTAAATAATTAAATACCTCAAATATCTTCCAAAATAGCTTTAAAATTTCAGTCTTGTCATATAACAACCTCCAATGACATATTTCAGGGATTTAAATCAACATGTGTATCAACATTGGAAATAATTATTTCCATACCCCTGATTGTAGGAAGTGACTGAAAATTAAAAGTCAACACAAAAGTTAATGACTTAAATGGCTCACCAAGTAAGAAATCATAACAACACTTAAGGTTACATAATCTTCATTAACTATCAACAAATTATGTAACAGTCTAATAGTAAACAGACATCTCTGAATAGCTATTGTTTTATTGATCTCAGTTATGTGACATCAACAATATAACATAATAGATCCAAATTTGTAGATCCCAATTTAACACAGATTTAAATTAGGCCTACACAACTGTCAGTGCAATCTATCTATCTATCTATCTATCTATCTATCTCTATCTATCTGTCTATCTGCCTATCTATCTATCTATCTAATCGTATCTATAGATCTATCTATTCTATCTATCTGCCCATTTTCCCAGTCCTTAAAAAAGATGCATGGAAAGTTGAAGATATAAATGCAGTAGTTCTATGACAATAGCGGGCGTTAGTGGAATTCTCCTTTTTCCAGCTCTCCTGTGTTGACGAGCAGAATAAAACTATTTCCGGAAACATCAGCCTGGGAATTTACAATGGAGCCGGGGTTTCTAAGGTCCGTAACAAAGTTTCTGTAGTATATTGACCATGTGCTTTTGAATGATTAGATAATATGTATCAACCACACTCATAGCATAAGATGTATAAGATAATTCAGCCTATTTATTGGACATTATTCAAACTGCTGATATATGTAGCACGTACGTTTATTTGTATTATATTTATTTCATGTTTCAGGTTGATGGTTGATATTTATGGGTTAGACTACAGGAATGGAGAGGATTGAATGAAACCTCACCCTCCCCCCCCCATCCAGCAATGTTATTTGACTAATAAAATGAGTGAACAAACTTGCTATTCTGTATGTGTATTTATCTAACTCTTGAAGAGGTTAATGAGGGTGATTTGAAGTCAGAGGAAGTTCACCCTGCAGAGGTCACAGAAAGTTCAGGCTGCGGAGTTGACCTCAGAAAAGGCTCACAGAGAGCTCACAGAAAGCTCACAAGAGGCTCACATGAATCTCACTATGAGACCTCACAAGCCCCGCCCCACCACGGAAATGCACGAAGCGAAAGAGACTGATGATTCGGTCTAGGGTGGAATATGGTGGCAATCCATGCTAAACATTCCATTTAAGACTCGGCAATGCAAATCCGTAATGTTTTCAATGGATTAAAAGTGCCCTGGGGCCTGGAATGCCAGCTCCGTTGACTCAGTAATGGTACAAAATGGCAGCTTGTTCCCGGAAATAGTTTTATTCTGCTCGTCAACACAGGAGAGCTGGAAAAAGGAGAGTTCCACTATCATGGCCTATGCTGCGCGAATTTCATGGCAGTGCCATTTACATATGAGTGATTGTTGTTCTGTTTTCCCTCGGACTCCAATTGAGCGAGGGAGCCAGGGAGGGCTTCTCACGGGTACTATGCTATTGTTGATAATTAGTCGTAAGTTAATTCCTTCACAATGCACAAAAGGGCAGCACCTGCAAGGTTTGTCCCATGCCCTCCATCCCTTTCAACACAAGCTTGTATAGGCCTATATATATTTGTGAGAAAATGAAGTCGTTCTGCATCAAAGTGAAGTTAATCTCTGCATCGGTGTGGCACTCCACTTGTGTCAAAGCAAATCCTTTACTGGCCTTTATAAATAACAAAACTCACTTCACAAAATATCAGGCTTCAAAATTCTTTAATTGTACACTACACTTTTGATCAAAATGTTGGAATAATTGGGGTTTTCCAGTAAATTCCATCTCTAGCAATATAATATATCCTGGTGCATGTTTTTTAAAAGATTTTTTTTTTGTTAAGGGATGTTGACTTTCCTCCCCTTAGCTTGCTTTAGGCTACGCCCATGATATTTCTAAAAAAGAATTATTTATAATAGTGAGTTTAAAAGCTTCCTGTAAACTTTTGAAATTATCTAAGGACTCCATCTATAGTTTATATTATCAGTTTGTTTTACCAATAATCAATTTTATCCTATCTGAAAGTGTCTCGATCCATTTTGTAATTGACAGGATTTTACATTTCGTATGCAGGAGGCAACTCAAGATAAATCCCGTAGATCTACATGATATCATGTCATTAAATTACTCAAACTGGTTGACAGTGAACTTGTTGTCCTGTCAATTTTATAATGTGAAAGTAGCCTCCATAAATGTGGAACAATTAGTAAGAACTTTAATTGGAACAAACATTGGAATAGTCCACGCCATCAGAGACACAAGCCTAATTAATAAATCAATAACAGCCCAGTAGTACCAATATACTGGGAACTTAAGTTAGAAATTCTAAGAAAGGAGAAATTCAAACCAAAATGCGGGTTGGCTTTCAATTTTAACGTGACCTTTGAGATTCTGTTTGGCCCTTTAAGTAATAGATAACGCCCTCGTTTGTGACGATATGCAATATATCCGAGGGCTTTATTTAACTTATACCACTAAGTACAAAACAAATTAATTTAAATCTCTTTGTTTGCCTTCAATCCTTTTTGTTTGACAACATTTCTTTGTATTTTTTGCACATTCATGTTCCTCAGTTCATTTGATGGTTGGCAGCCCTGAAGGCAACAGGTCAGAATTCTTTGTTCTCAGGAAATAATACAATAAGTTAAATTTGTAGATAGAAAGATAGATGGAAACATAGATAGAAAGATTGATAGATACATATATAGAAATACCACAATACATTAATTTCATAGATTAATTTTATAGATAGATATAGATAGACAGATAGATAGATAGATAGATAGATAGTGCAGCCGTCTCAGCCAAGGTATCTTTGGGGAGGTTGATTATTACAGTCGCTTAGCAAATGTTATTTTGAAGTTATGAAAAACATTTGAAAAATAACAGAAAGCAAGAAGCAGGGGTTCGGGGGCAGCAGCCCCCGAAATAAGAAGAAGCAGGGGTTCGGGGGCGGCAGCCCCCGAATTAAGAAGAAAAAATAATTCTTTGAGCTTGCCAAATGGGGGCAAAATTGTTGGTCTGCTGCTCCGCTATTTTCTTTTGCAGCTTGCCTATCCCAAATGAACTATTTTATCAAGTGACCTTAAATTTGATCATTATTTCAGATATTGGTATAAAAAAGAGTGAATACAGCCTTTTTATTGAGACCAGTTACATTTGATACAATCTTCCACCTTGTTTACTGTCTGTGTTGTTCAGTTTTAATCCTGTTTTGGTCAGTTTTGTTTCAGTGTTTCCTCCAATTTTGTCAACTTGTAGTCAGCCAAGCATGCAATATCATGGTCAGGTGTATGAGCTGTGATATGCATTATATCAGAGCGAAATCCTGCCTTCTGATTGGCCAGAAAAAGCAAACAGTGGTATAAGAAATTTAATAAAACATCTGGCACGTGCCTTAAGTCGAAACATCTTGTTACATTACGTAATATTGAGAGCTTTTAAGATCCAAACTATCAACAAATTTCGAGATAAATTGGAAAAGCAGTTAAGTTGAATTAGTCAGCTGAATGTTGCATAATATCCAATAAAACAATTGATAAAACAATAATATTATTGTTTTAACAGAATTATTGACAATTTTGGCATCTGTCAATCAACGTGGAGGGGCGGGGTCTAAATAGAATCGTCAAACGACTGCATATATGTTGATGCTTTCAAACCGCATTTTAGAAGGGATGTTTCATAATTATATGAACGCAATGAAATTTATCTAAGCAATTGATGTCGACTTGAAAGATTATTAGAATGATAGAGATTATCATAGAATGAAATAGAACAGAAAAAAATACGACATTGACATAATTACAATTATTACCTCAAAAGGAGACAAGATAGTTCTAAAGTGAAGGGCAAAAAATACTCAAGTTATAGTTGTAATAGGATATTTTATTCATTAACAAATTGATCAGCTCTTGTAAAGTATAAAGAATCATTTTATGGCGTCAAGTCAACATTTTTTTATGTCTAACACTATAGGGGGCCTAATGAATGAGCCAAATGTGTGATAATTTTTCACCAACATGTGAAACATCCATTAACAAGAAAAATTTTTTCGGAAAAAAATATAGCCGATATTTGTAGTTATAATTTGTTTTGCTAGATAATGGGATTTTTAAAAGAGATTTGTTGAGGAGTTGATGAGAATTCTATTCACAGCTTCAATTCAATGCTGCAAGTTCCTTCATGTCTGATCTCTTTCATAGCCTTTCTACCTATACCAGATCTTCTGTCTGTCTATTATATTTATTTAACCATCTGACAGATGATCTGTGCTATTGGCAGCTCTAAAAGATCTCCTCTGCTCCATGAAAAGAGCCACAATGTAGTTGTGGCCTTTTCTGGGAATCTCAGCTTCAGCAAGGTCACACTGACATTTCCCCAACATGTCTAAATTTAGCCCAGGGTTTCCCCAAAAGTGCACAAACTTTGATGATGTGTCTTCACACATGTTTGACAAATCCACCTGGTGGACTCTTGGTGGTGAACATATATCCGCCTATGGCAAGTAAGTTACTTCACATATCTTGTATTGCTAAGGGCCTGGGCATCGGCTAAAAAATAAGCATTTCCTGACTGAAGTGAATTACATGCATTAGCCTACTGTAAAATGGAAATTCATCTGGGTTTACAATGCCTCGAGGCATAGAACAATCTGTCTAAAACCCTCAAGGTGCTACAAACGCCCTGAACAATAATTCTACAGCATTACCACCCATCCCAGAAGTGCCATTACAGGTTGTTAACTAAGTTTGTGAGCAAAAATAATGCAGTTCAAGGGTTTCCGTTTCTCCTCCTAAAATGACAAAGAACTTTTTCAGTTTATTAGTTTGCTCTACTCCGAACAGTGAAAGCCCACATTGTAGAGTAGGTGTTGAATTGTTTTTGTCACGGTCGTGTTTTCAGCTTTTCATTGTTCTTCCATGCAGTTTCACACTCGTCTATTGAAAAATAACATGACACATTAAATGGATGATTCGGCCTATATCTCCCATAGTAGGCCTATATTTATACCTTCATAAAGCTAATTATATAGGCAAAACAGAAATTTATTTTATAGGATGTAAGATGACAGAAAATGCTGTCCATGATAATTGTTATTTTATTTGTTTATTTTACAAATGTTCATATCAGTAGATCTATAAATTCAATATATATCTTATTCAAGACAGCCAGAGATATATAGATAGATATATAGATATATAGATATATAGATAGATATATATATATAGATAGATAGATAGATAGATAGATAGATAGATAGATAGATAGATAGATCTATAGATAGATAGATAGATAGATAGATAGATAGATGGATAGATACGAGGGGTGTCCCAAAAGTTCTGACCAATTTTTTTGGCAGACCTTTCTATTTGAAATAGCTAAATGAAATTTTCACAGAATAAATTTCAGGTATTTGACCATCTATTTTGAAAAAATCAAGACTGTAAGAAGTGTTTAAGTTACTGTTCTGTTACCGTGGTTACGAGAGGTCAGTGCACCCAGCGCAGCTCAATTTCTCAGACGAAATTCAGCAAATTAGCTGTGTTAAAAGTCAGAGAATTTATAGAAAAAAAGCAAATGATTGCAAGAAAATGTATTTCCTGATAAGCTTGCAGTCTTTCAAGATATCTTCCATTAGATCATAAACATTTATTTATATTTCAACCTGATCAACTGAGGCAATTACCAAAGGCGTTTTCCAGCAGTTGCCTAACAGCGCTTGAGATGGTTTGGCTGAAACAATCTGCTGTCAAGAGGCAGTGCTCAAGAACGTTAGGTTCAAAACCCAATCTCATCTGCCTTAATTACCAGATTTGGCCTTCTGTAACTTTGTGTGATACTAAAATTTATATACCAGTGCAAAAATTAAAGAAATAATAGTCATAACGAGAAATGAAGCAGTCTCCAAATACACTGAAATTCCACAATTTAGGAACAGCCCAGTTTGGAGGACCCAGGTGATCGCCTCAGCACATGGGTTAAACTGATCCACAGTGACTTTAAATGTAAATGAAAAACTTTGAGATACTGTTAGGTTCCCAAATAATATTTTTCATGATCATCCATTGCATATTTACAGTAAATTCCTTGGTTATTTACAAGCCTAGACACTTGAATTTGGCCTAAAAAATTGAGCTGCGCTGGGTGCACTGACCTTCTGTTTCCATGGCAACAGAAAAGATATTTAAAATGTTCGAACAGGTGCCATATTTTCAAAATGGATAGTGAAATACCTGAAATTGATTCTGTGAAAATTTCACACAGCTAATTCAAATAGAAAGGTCTGCCAAAAAAATTGGTCAGAACTTTTGGGACACCCCTCGTAGATAGATATGGTAAGTGAAGCCCTCTAAGCTCAGTTCTGGTGCTCATGAGAGTTGATTAATGAGATGGCAGATAGAGTGAGAGTCCTCAAAAGTCAATTGTTACAAATTTACCCCATGTGAGGGATCTTATACTTGCCCAACATAGAGACTGATTGATACAAGGGGATGCCAATTTAATGTCTCATCCAAAGGACATCCAGCTGGAGTTTTTGCTCATGAAGGTCCACTGAAAATTCCGGGTTCCCCAACTGGGGTTTGAACCCATGCAGGCAAAGACCTTCAGCAGAGCAGGCAGGCACCTTAAGTTTCAGTATGTTTATCTCTGGGCAGTATTGAAATAAATCATTTCTGGTTGGAATATTTCTTTTAAAACGTGGTGTTGTTTGATTTGGGAAAGAGGATTTGAGGACATCGCACACTCGAAATAAGTAACAACTTTCGCTTTTACCGTTTATTAAATAAGCCATAAACAAAAACTCCCTGTCCCCCACCCAAATATCTAATGGTCGTCCCCTTACTGTGTAAACAGAAAAGAACTGTTACGCTTTAGTACGAACAACATTCAACATCAACAAAACAGTCAGTTTGAAAAGATGTTTTACACAGAGAGTTAGAGTTAGAAAATCTTTATTGACATGTTTCGAAGCACCCAGCCCACAAAGGGCTTACAAGTCACAAAAAGCTTTATAAAGGACACACAAGTGAAACACATATACATACAAAAAGGACATACAAAATTACAACTTTCACAATTTCAACTTAATACATAATATTTTCTTATTGTGTATAAATGCATTCCCTCCTTCTTTGTATAGCATCAAATAAAAATTTAGCAGTATATTTTACAACATTTTTCGACATCAACAAAACAAGCTTATCCTCGAGCTACGTTCAAAAAAATATAACCCGGCTCTATCTGTAAAACATGATCTAATAAGACTGCTCTCAAATCATCATATGCTTGACAATACAACAAGAAATGAATTTCATCCTCAAGATATCGATATCTACATAAACGATTTTCTAATGGAATATTCTGGAATCGGCCTGTCTCTATAGCAAGGGGCAGTACACCCAATCGAAACTGTGCAAGCATGGATCTATAACCTTTATTAGCAATTGTTTCTAGATATAGCTCAATACCAAGTTCATTTTTATACAACGCATAAGTTCTGAGCTTTGGGGAATCTTGAATCATAGCACTCCAATCTTCTCTAGTAATTAGAAATTTCAATCTGTAATAAATACAATATTTTTGCAACAAAAACAGCTGCTCTCATTGTTAAGATTGTATAAGGGTAATTGGATACCATGTTATGCCTTCACTTCATAGGAATGACACATTATACAACTGGCCTAAGACTAATAGTGCGTTCTTTACTTGTATCTTGTATTTACATTATTCAAACGTGCCATGACTGAGCCTGCTGACCTCGTCTGAATAGAAAATAGGTCATTTTTGGAATCAACCAATCAGAGACGTCCTTGCAAATATCGCATTTGTAAGAATTTCTTTGATTGACTGAGTTCAAAAGTGACCTTTTTTCTGTCTAGAAGAAGATAAACGGATCAGTCAGAACATGGTACTATTGATATTATACTAGTGACAAGTAAGACTAGCCATTTAGGCTATAGCCACCATTCCAAAAACGAAGTTACCATCAGATATTGAAGAGGAAGGAACTTCAATTTACGAGTTTTTCACTACAGAAATCTACTTATCTTATGGAAATATCATCTTTAATTATTTCTTTTGTGGTCGCAAAGAAATCTATGTACCTAGCAGAAATTATGATTACAATTTTCGAGATTAGGCCTACTGGAGAAGTTTTTTCCACCAAAACAAGGCAAGAGATTATATATCTGTTAAATTCTTTCATTTTGATGTATAACGTATTTTTATGCAAGATAAATAGTATATTATAACACATTTCAACACTGAGAAAAGGGTCTTAATATGGGAAATGTGTTTCAGTTTAAATTCTTAAATACAGTTACTCTGTAAGGCCAAACCCAATCTAAAGGTGAAATGGAATGGAATTTTTACTCCTAATATTCATCATGTCATGAGATGCATCTCTTGACAATTCAAACATCTTGCCTGTCTCACAAATTGCCAAGTGTTTGCTTTGCATAATGAATGAAGTTAATTGAATATTCTTCCACCGTCTGGCTAGAATTCCTATTCACAAAGTAGCCCTGTTGCTGCTGTTGTGGCAAGCTTTCGCTGTATTGAAACACCATTCCGGTGATTTTGGTCGAAGAGCAAAAAATTATAGCTCTTTGCAGATTGACGGTCCACTTGAGAAGTTAATTTCTTCTTTTTCAATTTGCAAACTGGCTCTGCCACGTCATTGACAGTTTTCTGTTGGTCTCCTAATCTTCTTATTTCATTAGTACCTTAAGTAATTTAATTAGTTTGTTTATTTTCACCTTCATGACATATTGTATGCTGCTAGACATGATATGCACTGAATCAACTGATTAACTATAACTGACACAAACAAGACATTTTTAAGACAGTGACATCACTAGACCAAGTTGAAAGTTAATTTTGAAAGTGTTTGGACCACCAATCTGCAAATAGCTATAATGAAGTGTCAAGATACAGTTGAGGTCAAAAATTTGCATACAGTTGAACAGGAAATAGTTAAAGATGCATTGCGTAAGTTCAAACTGGTCAGCATATCTGGCATTTCTGTCCCTTATTTCTTACATATTGAACTAATGAATTTGGCTATAATTGGTCAGTTTCACAAAATCGCTTTAAAAATATACAGCATTAATCTGCTGCATTAATCTGCACGCCGTCCAAACTTGATGGGTCGAAAGTTTGCATACATTCCAGGACCATGGTAGTATTATGCCATACCTATGCCTCTAATCTATAAATCATTGAGTGTTATATCATAGTTGGTTAAAACGAAGGTTCACACAAGTTATTCTCAAAGTTTTTTGCTACATTTTGTAACTTTTCACTATAACCTCTCGGATCAAATTTTTCAGTTCCTTCGTAATTCATGATGGGATCATCCAAACAGTATAGGGGAGGTAAAAGAGTGCAAATTATATGATTATGCAAGAATTTCATATCATTGGGAGCCATTTGGAAGCATTTTGAGATTCCCAAGTCATTGGCAGAGTGCATAGCTGGTCATTGCATAACTCACAGGGTCAGTGGTGCACTACGGAAAACTGGATGAAGGGCCAAACTGACAGTAGTTGACATAAAAATGATAGCCAGAATGGTAAAACAGCTTCCAAGAGTGACTATAAAGAAATCTGCAATGACCTTGGAGAGTGTGGGGTGAAGGTGTGGACTAGCATATTGATGCGGGTATAACATGGAGCAGGACTCTTGACGCTGAAAGGTAGAAAGAAGCCACTGCTGTGAGAATAAAATCTTATAATCTTGAGTCAAATTTTCTCTTTAGTATGCTAACACCTATACGAACAGTTTTTGTAGGAATTGGCTTACTCAAGAGCAGATTTCACATGACTTTCTCACTGCAACATTTTCTGGCTTCTTTCCATCTTTGCATCCTCGGAGTTGTATTCAATGTTATGCCCACCTCAGTATGCCAAGCCACCACTTCTTCCCAGACTACCCCAGATCATTGCAGATTTTGTTCTTAATCATCCTTGGATTCTGTTTTGCCATTCTGACTTTTTTCTTTGACAGCTGCTCTCAGTTTTGGCGCTTTGTCCAGTTCTCTGCATTGCACTGATGACCCTGCAGGTCTTCAAACTACCAACTAGGCACTCTACTGACATATTTGGGATCATAAAATGCTTCCCAATAGCTCCAAATGATATACCATTCTTGTGTATTCTTAAAATTTGCATCCTTTCGTCATAAAAAATTTGCCACAAGCAAAGTCCATGACATTTTAATTAAAAAGGTTAACTATCTTTCTAAAAGTATATAGAATATGAAAATCTAGGAAAATTGGTATGTGACATCATATTGCTCTCTTGCATTATACATTTATTTAATTTTTTTAATGTCCGTAACTTTGGCTTTCAAGGCAACAAATAAGTTTTCTTTCTAAAATTTTCAATTCACAAACATCTTTCCCAACATACAGTCTTTCTAAATTAACCATGGACATGATATCTTTAACTTGTTCAGACCAAACTTTGCCTCTGCTGTAATCCCATTCAAAAACTTTCTTGGTCAATCGTGACATGTCCTTTAACAACAGTCTATTCCATAATCTAATAACATTCACACTATGTCTTAATTTACAATTTTTCAACCCATATCACCTTCTAAACCGAAATGTGTTTTATTATGAAAACTTAAATAGTATCTTATAGCTCTAGGTTAAACTATTTCTATATCTGGATATGTTGCTATCAGGGGTGCCGGAAGGAAATGTGGGCGGCAGGGGCAGTCGGACAAAAGAGGGCAAATCATATTAACGCCAATTTTGTATGACAAAATTTAAATAGAGAGTCAATAATAAGTTTGAATATAATATTATCATTACTAATCTGTCCCTAAAATTACTAAAACAAGGCAGAATTTTTTTTTTAAATCAAAATGAAAAGGGCATACCTTACCACCCCCTGCCCCCCTTGGACTAGGACAGGAGGGGCAATTGTCACCCCTGTCCCCCCCTCCCATTAATTATCTCCAAATACATTGCGAATTGTTACAACATTATAAAAAAATACATTTTATGTGCTAAAGCACTATCTCCAAAATGCATTGCAAGTGTCACATCATTATCACAAAAAATACATCGCAAGTGTCACTCCATACATATTGCAAATGTTACATTCTTACAATCAAATACATTGCAAGGTTACATCATTACCTCCAAATATATTGCAAGAGTTAAATCATTATAACCAATACATTGCAATTGTGACATCATTCTCTCCAAAATACATTGTAAGTGTTACACCATTCCCACCAACATTGCAAGTGTTACATCATTACCTCAAAATACGAGGGGCGTTCAGAAAGTTCGAGGCTTTTTTTAATATGGACACTTATTTTCAATCTAGAGCTATGAATTTTGCACAGGATAAAATTCAGCATATTTGAAATAGATTTCCAAAATTTTGGACAATTTGGACATTTTTAAGTAAGTCAGTGGTTTCCATGGAAACTGAAGGTTCAGCTTCTCGGGGCAGATGATACTGAAACCACTAAAGCCAATGAATTTTGGCTGTGAGAGACCTCTCTCTCTATCACTTGCATTAGTGAGATTGACAATATTTGACACCAGAAATATAATATTAGCCTTAAAAAATACTTCCAAGCTCACCAAAAGCATTGATTCATACACCTGACCCATTGAAGTAAATGTTCCTTGAAGTCCTTAAAACAAAGTTCTGTGAAAGAATTTCGGTCTTTCAAAGCCTCTTCTCCTCCAGCGCCTGAAACTATAGCCCCCATGAAGTAAAGTAAGGGAAAACCAGGATTTATGTAAAGCAACATGTCACAGGAATAGCTAGGATGGATAATGCTGTCCATTTTGGTCTGTTGTTCATACCAGTGAATCCATGCTTTCACAAGTCTTTATGACATTGTAGTCGGGGAAACACACCTTTGCTTCTTGAATTTCCCTTGCCGAATCTGGCTTGCAGGAGTGCTTTCCTACATGGGTTCAGTGTAAGATAACACACATTTCGTGTGCTTGAAAGCATGTTGCCAACCTACTTCAACAACATGTTTATTCGTAATTCAGACAACCATTCTTTTGAGACTAGAAATTCTTCTTATTTCCAAATTCCGATTGTTAAACATTCTTTTGCTAAGAATAATGTTAGATACAAAATACCTTCTGCTTACAACAACGCTCCAATCATAGTACGTGAAAAAATATATACACACAGCATCACTGGCTTTTCATCTTATATGAAAAATTATACTATACAACAATATAGTAATACATGCAACATTGAACACTGCTATATATGTGGAAATCTGTGAATTTGGCTTGGTGCAACTGAATCAATTCATAGGCGTCCACAGTTATTGCTTCAATTAAATTATAGCTTGTCATTTCAGGAAATTTAAAATTTTTTACTCATTATTATTGTGCCTATGTGTACAACAGTTTCCACAAGAGTCTTCACTTCAAACATAATCATTCAGGTGGCTACTGAATAGCGGTCCATCAGGGCCAATCTGGTAGTCTCCTCCGTCACCTTGCAAATGTAAACATCCTCATCTAATATCCATCCCTCATTTATTCATTTTTCATGTAATTGTGTATGGAAATAAACAGAATCTTGAATCTTGAATATTTAGAAGCTAATACCATATTTCTTGTGTCAAATATTGTCTATCTCACTGATACAAGTGACAGAGAGAAATCTCTCGCAGTCACAAGTTCTTGGCATTCTTGGTTTCAGTGTCACCTGCCCCAAGAAGCTGGACTTTCAGTTTACATGACAGCCACAGAATGACTTAGAAATGTCCAAATTGTCCTAAATTTTGGAAATCCATTCCAAATATACTGAATTTAATCCTGTGAAAAATTCATAGTTCTAGATCGAAAATAAATAACCATATGAAAAAAAGCCTCGAACTTTCTGAACACCCCTCGTACATTGTAAGTGTGACATCATTCTCTCCAAAATACACTGCAGTGTCACATCATTCCCATCAAAATACATTGCAAGTGTTACAACTTACCTCCAAATATATTGCAAGTGTGACATCATTCTCTTCAAAATACATTGTAAGTTTTACATCATTCCTACCAAAATACATTGACAGTGTGACATCATTCTTGCCAAAATATGTTGCAAGTGTCATACCATTTCCACCAAAATACATTGCAAGTACTACATCATTACCTCTAAATACATTGCAATTGTGACATCAATCTCTCCAAAATACATTGTAAGTGTTACACTATTCCCAACAACATTGCAAGTGTTACATCATTACCTCAAAATACATTGCAAGTGTGACATCATTGTCTCCAAAATACTTTGCAGGTGTTACACTACTCCCTCCAAGACACATTGCAAGTGTTGCATCATTACCTCCAAATATATTGCAGGAGTTACATCATCATAACCAAATACATTACAATTGTGTCATCATGCAGTCTCTCCGAAATATATTGCAGTACCATTCCCACCAAAATACATAGCAAGTGAGACATTATTACCTCCAAATATGTGACATTGATAATTTTCTCCAAAATACATTGCAAGTGTCACACCATTCCCACCAAAATACATTGCAAGTGTAATATCAATACCTCCAAATATATTGCAGGAGTTACATCATTATAACCAAATACATTGCAATTGTGACATCAGTCTCTCCAAAATACATTGCAAGTGTTACACCATTCCCACCAAAATGTATTGCAAGTTTTACACGATTCCCACCAAAAAACATTGCAAGTGCTGCATGATTCCCACCAAAATACATTGCAAGTGTTACACGATTCCCACCAAAATACATTGCAAGTGTTACATCATTACCTCCAAATGCATTGTAAGTGTTACATGAACTTACATCCTTGCCTTCAAATTCATTGCAAGTGCGACATCATTCTCTCTATTTACACTATTTTGTCCAATATGCATTGCAAGGTTAGACCATTATCTACAAATATATTGCAAGCGTTACATCATTATCTCCAAAATACATTGTAACTGTTTCATTATTATCCCTAAAATACATTGTGATGTGACATTATTCCTTAAAATACATTCGAAGTGTTACATCATTATATCTAAAGACATTGTAAGTGTTACTTCGTTATCTTCAAAATGCATTGTTATGTCATTACAAGTATCTCCAAATAACATAGCAAATACAATTCTCATTACAAATTTGCATAAGCATCACATGAAAGAAACACATGTTTGAATTTCTGAGAAATACTAAGTGCTGCGAATACAACATGAATTGCAAACGTTATTATTATTATTTTTTTTATTCATTCATAAACAAGCCGCACATACATTCATTATCCACATCTAAAACTTTTCATCATCTTACACATACTACAGGGTGTCTACAGAAAAAGAGGACAGTCAAGTTTCCTCTTTTTCACACTCATATAAGTGCAGAATTTGGTGATAAGTCAAAAATAAGAATGGATTTGATACTCATCCATATTAGGTCTATTGCAAATAAGTTTATTTTTGAATTAGATCACTACTAAAGGCAAAATGCAAGCATGATAATGCAAAAGTGCTTGCACTGCTCTAAGCTGAAAAAGTTCGACCTGTTTTCCTCATTCTTGATGAGAAATTTTTCACCATTTACGGTGCTTGTGAGAGTAGGAATGATTCATGCGTGAGTAGTGGGACCTTTACTGATGCTCCAGCTGCCGATAATTCAATTCAGGACCTAACACCTGGTATTCAACTTGGAGTCATCTGATGACAAGAAAATCACAAAAATGTCTCAAATAAACCATTGACCAGAGTGCCGGAATCAATGCAAATGTTTATAATAACATTCTAAAATAATTTGGAGTGCCATGGCGTCAGACGAGAAACTCTTTTGTTGGCAAAATCATCTTCCTACAAGGTGTAGCACCTGTTCATACTGCGAAGAAGACTCAGGAGGGCCTCAAAACAAGCCTCCTGAGCCAGGTAGAGTGCCACTCATTGTCTCCTGAGCTGGACCAAGTGGATTATTCAGTATGGGCAAATTAGGTGACAGAATCCAGCAAGTTATCGCAACCCTCGCATTAAAGTTAAAGGCCTCCGCCATGTCTGCATGGGGCAAAATGTTCATGGAGAGCATCAAACACGCTTTTGCATCATTTATGTCTCATCTGCAGAAAGTTACCACATCCAGGGATGCGAATAATGGGTAATTTGACTGTTCTGAATATACTGTTCGTATACAAATCATGTTTTGTTTAATAATGATGCTTGGCACAAAATAAAATGTAAACAAATCCAATTGTGTTGACTGTCCTCTTTTTCTGTAGACACCCTGTATACTTAATTCACTTTTTCCATCACATTCACACATATTTATATATATTTAGGGATGGAATTGCAAAGATTATAACTTAGGGGCCGACCAGACGATAGTTGGGGGGGGCTATGGACTTTACCCCCGGGACGAACTTTTTTTTTCGTTCGCGGCGCGTCGACGAACAATTTTTTTGCTTGCGAGCGACAAACTTTTTTATTGGAATTTTAACATTACGGTACCCTAGCTACAGGTGGAAACAAACTTTTTTTTTTATTTCCATGTGCTGAACAAACTATTTTTTTCAGTGTCAAGTAGGAAACAATCTTTTTTTTTCACCAAATATCCATAGCCCCCCCCAAAGATCATCTGGTCGGCCCCTTATAAAACAACATCTGTGCAATGATCTACACAAACATGAATATCAGCGTTCGTCATGGTGTCATCTGGTGAACCTTCTTATCTCATTATTTTGGCCTCTAGCTGCTGTTCAAAAAGCTGAAATAGCTTCAGGGGCATTGGGGCTAAGACATAGAGACATCACGTCAAAATAATCCCAATAAACAGTCTCTCCATTAAGAGTTTGTCAGTCCAACAACTATGCAGGTGGTATACAAGACTACCTTATTAAAGTGATGGTTTTATTTATGGATGATTAGGTTAACTATGGACTCCATTTGGCTTTTCTTGCAGTAGATTAGTTATTCGGCTGAGATTTTGTGATATCGATTTATGCAGAAATCTGCAGCATTTTTATGGAATTTAGTGGAGGTACAGTGTCGCCTGTAAGTAAGTAAAACGCATGATATTGTGCCATTGCATTAATGTTAAACTTCCTTAACCAAAATGCTTCTGGAAGGACGAATTCTCATCTGATGAGAGGAAAACATTTTTGGTAATACAGGCCGATATGTGAGGCAAGTGGGATAAAAATAGCGGCCATTTTTCTTTGCTGTAGTTGGAGTTAGGTATGGGTCAAAGTCTTTGATAAGTAAGTGAAACGCAGGCCCAATGTTAAAAGATAGGGAAGGGTGGTTCACTTACTTATCAAAGACTTTGACCCATACCTAACTCCGACTGCAGCAAAGAAAATGGGCTGCTATTTTTATCCCACTTGCCTCACACATTGGCCTTTATGACCCACTTTGTTAGCAATGAATACACAAATGGCAAATTTTAATTTCAGTAAGGGACCGTGCAGAATTTATGACTTGGGGTTTGGAGTTTTGCCCGAGGGGGTACTAACTTTTCACACGCTTTTCAAGGAGGGGTATTAATTTTTTACAACACTTCCAAGGGCCCCCGGGGTAAGAAATTTTAACAAAGGAAAAACATTATAAAACACGCATAAACTCACTTTATCTAGACTTTTTACTTGCAAATTGACGCGAATCTGTACGCGTGACCTTGTGTTACAGTATATACGTGTGTATTGCTTTGTATGTCCAGGGGGGGGGTATTAAAAATAAGCACGAAGCTTAAGGGTGGGGTACTAAAAATCCGCATGAAACTTAAGTGGGAGGTATCAATTTTTGACGGGAAGTTCCAGCAAAACTCCCGCCCCCGCCCAAGTCATAAATTCTGAACGGTCTCTAATGTGTACTATGATTATTAATAATTTTGTGATACTGCCACAGAATAAAATGTTTTGGGAGGAAAGATTTTTGACGACATACAACAGAGTTGCAAATGGGCCCACCTTGATGTGAACAACTATTGATAAGTATGCGATGCCGAAAGTATTTTGGGAATAAACATTTTTTTGAAAATCTCTCTGTATTCTCTCATGGTGGGCAAATAGACAAGAGAATTGAACATGGAATTGCAGACAGCAAACCAACCTGTTACGGCATCTACAGTGGGACCGATGGAATGGCCATAGAGGTAACTCCAGATCCACACTGATACCATAACTGGAGTCCAGCAAATGTAGTACCCGGCAACCATACAGAAGATGGTCTTGATAGCTCGCCTGTGAGAAACGAGGCTCTTACTTCGGGACGTTGCAGCGGCAACATTATCCAGAGCCCTTATTTGTTGGATCTGTTGATAAACGACATGGTGCAGGACCACAGCACTAGTGAATATCACACAAACAGGCATAACAAAGCCAACAATTACCATGACCAATGAGAGTTGAGAATCCACAGGGACAAAAGCACAAAACAGAGCGTACTTCATCTGGGCTACTTCCATGCCGTATACAAGATGGCCACAAACAAATGTCGCAGTGCTACTCCCCCACTGACCAACGTGTATGGATACTATCACTTTTCTAGTGAAAATAACAGGATAACGCAATGGGAACTTGATGATTATCACCCGATCTAAACATAGATATGCTATGGTTCCAATTGATACTCCAGCAAGGACGCTTTGTAAAACGCCATCGACTCTACAAAGAAAGTCTTGCTCAAAGCTATACCTTCTTACAATGGCAAAGTAAGAGAGTCTCAAGACAAACAGAATTCCTCCTAAAATGTCAGTAGTAGCCAAAGATATCATGGTTAGCTTCGTAGCTTCATGTGTGTCTTTAAGCCGGGGTGTCACAATGAATACAGGAATGTTCAACATGACGACCAAGATGCTGACGAGCCACATGAAGAACAGCGCAACATGGCTGACTGTCGGATCATCAGAGGCCTCTGAAATCACAAGGGTTAGCTTAGCGCTGGAGTACAGTCTGTAAATTTTATACACTCTTAACAAAAATATTTCATATGGAACCAGGGGCGTCAGTTTCATTTTAAAGTGGTGGGGAAAATAGTGGTCACACCTTTGTGGAAGATGCATGTCAGGGGAAAATTACATTTTTTAAAATTCAGAAACACGTATACTTTGGAAAAAAAGTGGTGGGGCATCTGCCCCACCAACCCCATACAAACTGACGCTACTGTATGGAACCTTTAAAGGTTCTATAAGTTGGTGTAGATACATTTGTAAGGATCCCTAAAAGGTTCATAATTCAACTTTAATTCTAAAAATGTTCAAAAACAATGTTTACATAATCCAGCTGCTATAAACTCCCACAATGGAACCCCTATATCTCAAGTTGGGAGCATAGGGCTCCATCAACCATAATAGGACCTTTCGAACAGTTTTGAACCTTTTTAATTCAATGAACCCTCAAAAGAAATTTTCGATTGTGGGTTCTATACAAATACCATCAAGAACCTTTTGCTTTAAGAGTGTTGCATAAGATAACTTAGCAAGCAACATGCAAACTTTTGGGATTATAGCTCAAATTTGATCATCACACAAAAACAATGAAGTTCTAAAGTCATACATAATTATGTAGCAGTTCTAAAAGTCAACGAAATATTTACAGTCTGTCACATTGGTATAGAAAAAATGAGGACAAGTTCACTGAGTGAAAAATGCACATTGTGACTCATGATAGCCGATGGAGTGTCTGTCATCTTCTCTACTTTCAACATGGGAAATAGAGGCTGTTTCATTAGTCACGATCAAGAGAAAGCCATTTGACTTGTCATGACTGATTTTAGAGTGAAAATCAGACGCATAATCGCATAATCCCTTGGATGTCACCAATTAACAAGCAGGATAGGTCTACTTAAATCAAATTGACATTGAAAGTATATTGGGTATGAATAAACCGTACAATCATGACAAATCATCTGGATGATGGCACACGAAGTGCCATTTTCAGAGCGCAACAGTCCACTCTTTTTCCAAAATGACAGACTGCAATACACAATGCTTAGCATTACATAAACTTAGCAAGCAACATGCAAACGTTTGGATTCAGTACCTGATTGTGGATCATCATACAAAAAAATAATCGAAAGTCCTCCAGTCTTACATTATACATGTCGGTAGCAAATCCATAAATATTAAGTATTTAATAATAATGTTTACTAATAATTGTATTTCTTCTAAGCACATTATATTACAACATCTCAATTCACTTACAGCAAGTATGAAATAATGAACCACTGCATACACAAGAAAATTTAAAAAAGTTAGTGTCGAGATCTCAGTTACACGTCAATTACCATGCATTCAGACTGTTATCATATTTTATCCTTTTAACAGTGTCAAATGTTCCTAGATACTCATTCTTCACACATACAATATAATATATTATATTTACCTGTGTCAATTGTCGCTATACTTTGTGAAGAAAAATCCAACATGGTGGTGGCCTCACTGAAAGTTTCTTCTTCAAACAAAAATCCCATTGTTGCCATTTTCTCTATACTGGGATTTATTAAACTGGGTTCTCTCAGCTCCTTGGCGTAAAAAGTTAACTTTTTGTAGCAAACTTGCTTGTTTACGTAATTTCTTATTTGATTTTTCTGTTATGTGGCAGGTGAAAGTCCTTCTTGACAACTTCTGTCACCTTTTTGTTGCAAGTTTGATTGCGGCATGAACGCTTTTATGACATGTCAATCAGTTTCTGATTTCGACTTGATCTCTTCAGTCTCAATTGTTACAATTTCTACCTCTCTGTTACTTCTTCTATATATATAAAAAGCAAGTCTCAGTCAGTCAAACCTGACACATCTAAACCTGTATCACAGTTTTGCCTTCAATGTTACCTCTACTTCGCGAAAAGCCAGTTTCAATTGCTGTAAATCTCTGTTTTCCTGATCTTGAGTCGTTTTCTTCTTTATGTCGCGATTCACTCTTCAGTAGCAGTTGACAAACTTGTCTTTGCCACTTCCAAGTTTGCAGCACTTTTCACCTTTGTCCCTTCTGAAGCTATTATTTCTCACTTTTCATTTCCAAACCTGTCTTTTTTTATATTCCACTTCTTTCAAAAGTGTCTTATTTCTAATTTTTGATCAGCTACACCTGTTGCTACCTTCACTCTTCTCTCTTAAATCGAGTTCTCCTTTCACAGGTGTTGCACTAAGTCCTACTTCATTCCAATCTATCACAGGTGTCGTACTTTGTCTTCCTTCATTCAAATGGTTCATGAGTGTTGCACTTTGTCATCCTTCATTCAAATCTTTCACAGGTGTTGCACTTTGTCCTCCTTCATTCAAATCTTTCACAGGTGTTGCACATTGTCCTCCTTCATTCAAATCTTTCACAGGTGTTGCAAATTGACCTCCTTCATTCAAATCTTTCACAGGTGTTGCACTTTGTCGTCATCCTTCATTCAAACCTATCACAGGTATCGCACTTTGTCCTCCTTCATTCAAATCTTTCACGAGTGTTGCACTTTGTCATCCTTCATTCAAATGTTTCCCATGTGTTGCACTTTGTCCTCCTTCATTCAAATCTTTCACGAGTATTGCACTTTGTCGTCATCCTTCATTCAAATCTTTCACAGTTGTTGCACTTTGTCCTCCTTCATTCAAATCTTTCACGAGCGTTGCCCTTGTTCCTCCTTCATTCAAATCTTTCACAGGTGTTGCACTTCGTCCTCCTTCATTCAAATCTTCCTATGCGTTGACAGGTTGGTCTCAGTTTTGACTATTCAGACTCCTATTTTCCACTGTATGGCAAATCAGTCTTGATTGTGACCAATTGCAACGAAGTCTTTGCTTATACTGCACATTAACTTGTCTGAGTCATTCCACATTCGTTCGTGAGGTGCGTAACTTTCAAACGCATCAGCTTAAACATAAATTATGTTAAGTCCTTTAAACGAAGCTCTTCTTTTCAATTGTATTTTCTCTGTCTTCCAGGAAGTCTTATTGGACTTTGTGTGCCATGGAAACTGATGTTCTAAGGACATATTTCCGAGAAGGCTTTTAGTTAATTAGAAAGGAAATGGACCAGCCACGCCCTTCAGGTACTTAATAAGCTGAGACCTACCCCAAAGGATATTCAGAATAGAATCATGTTTCGTAAGAACAAAAACTAACAACATCATTTGTTTAATTAACCATCTGAAGCGTCTTGTGAACAGCAATTGATATTCTTCAATATTGAAACCTAATATACCTTCAAAAATGTTCCGCTGAATAAGCAGTAACAGAAGCAAAGCTTCTTTGGAATAGACTTGTTTACATGGATGAAAACAGACTAACAAAGCAAGTGTTTGAAGTTGATAAACAAATTAACAAGAGAAATTGGAGTAGTGAAGTTTTACAAATATTCACTAAATTAAATCTTACTCAAAATTTCTTAGAAAATTTACCTATTAACCTGGAAAAGGCACAACGTCAACTGATGGAAATTTATAAAACCAACTGGAAAAATAAAGTAACTAACATGCCAAAATTAAGAACTTACAGAGAGTTTAAAACTACATTTGGTACTGAGAATTATGTATATACAATTTTTGATAGAGGTCATTTGTCTGTTGTTTCACAATTTAGGTTTGTTGTTTTACCATTAGCAATAGAGACAGGACGTTACAATGATGTACCATTAGAATATAGAGTTTGTGAATTTTGTTCCTATCATGTTCTTGAAGATGAAAATCATTTTTTGTTCCATTGTAATACTTATAATGATTTACGTAATTTACTTTTAACTCGTGTTTTAGATTATTGTGTGGATTTTTACTTTTTATCATTACAAGAAAAGTTTAAGTTGTTGATGTCCAAAGATTTAGTTAAATTTACCGCAGAATATTTGTTTAAAGCTTTCCATAGAAGAAGAAGTTTGTTGTTTAAATAATGTAAATATGTGATTGTAAATGTTTTGATATTGTAAATATGTGATTGTAAATATTTTAATATTGTAGTTTCCAGAAAATTTGTTGTTAAAGTTACTTTTGAATTGTTTTTATGACTTGTAAGCCCATATAGGGCTGGGTGTATATTTTTTACACAGGTCAATAAAGAATTTGTCTGTCTGTCTGTCTGTCTGTCTGTCCATTATAAAGATACAGTACAAAATAAAAAAAATTCTTAAAAAAAAGAATTGCAGTTTGCCGTACTGAATGCAGAGTCATATAAGTAGAAGGATCTATGAACTGCTGAAGTAAGGCAGGAAAACTTAGTTTAATAACTCAGAACGACAATTGTGTGATAAAACATCTGTCTATCCGTCTGTAGAATCATCTGTGAAAAATATAGTATGCACATACCAATGCGAGCAGTCTCAAGAATAATCCGCTACTCTGCCAACTGAGCTAATTGGGCTTCTCAATAATTGAGGGCCTGAAAGTTCATGAGTTGAAAAATAATAACTCCCGAGTGCACCGGCGGCGTTGTGGTCGTGACGCGACAATCTATTTCAGCGGCACCAGGTTTCATGCTTGCAGTGCCTCCAGCAAAAAGTCAAGTCAAAAGCTATTTTTAGATTAAACTATCATTCTGTTTTATTCTAGCACTGTCCCATTCATGATTGCCTGACTCTTTGGAGTAACAGACAGATTCAAATGCTTGATGGAAGTGTTTCACGATGGCTTGTAGCACGGGAACGTGTACACTCACTTTCGGTTTGCTTCTAGAGCTTACATGTTTTTGAATATTCATTCTTGATTGTTGCAACTTGAATAAGGTGATAGCTTGTTTTTCAACGGACAATTTGATATATAGTTTGTAAAGGGTCTGATCGTTTTGTGGATCCCACAAGGCAATTTTACAGGGTGACCCAAAAAAAAGTTCACACTTGTGCAAATGAACTTTACCAATGCACACTGCAGCTGAAAAGTGCACAATCTTGTTATATTCACCGAGGCCGAAGGCCGAGGTGAATATCACTAGGTCAGGTCCGTAAAACCTGTTATTGACCGAAACTGAAGTCCACAATTCGACCGCTTGGCGCAAAAAGGAGCTTAGTGGAAAAATGGCATTTTGAGAAAAAGGCCTTTTACTTTTGAACAGTTGTTTTCAGTTCTTGCTCGGTCAATACTGGTCCGATTTGAATGATTTTTGGTATATACATTCATATATACATTTTCTACAAATGTTTATTAAAAAAATGATGCTAATATTATTACTTTTTATGAAATAAGACCAATGCTCCTTCTTGCATTAAACAAAGCATTATCAGTGGGGCAAAAAGGAGCATAGATGCACTAAGCTCCTTTTTGCGCCAACTTGTTTCGGTGCAAAAAGGAGCTTAGTGCTAGTATTTTTTCTATCATTGTTTAGTAAATTTCAGTGCCAAAAGGAGCATAACAGCACTATGCTCCTTTTTGCGTTGGGTGAAATTTTCTAATTGCAGAGACAAAAAGGGACAACAAAAACTTGAAAATGCCACTTTATTCCACAAATAGTGTCATCCTGTACTTTGACCTGCAATATCTCCTTTAATTGAACCTGCTTTGTTCCAATATTCACAGACATTAATCCTAAGGTCTTGAACTATCGAAAAATGCAATAATTCAAAAAGGGACTTAGTGGCACTAAGTCCCTTTTTGCGCTCAGCGGTCGAATTGTTTTGTTCCATAACAATTTTTTTTGTAGAATGATTATTTTCAGAAAGTGTTTTTCTATTACTTCGGAATTTTTTATTTTGGCTTCTTTTTTTAGGGAGAGGGGCTTTTTTTTTGGACTTTTTTGGAAATATTTTATTTTTAGGATTTTTTTTTGTTTTCGGAAATTTTTTTGTTTTTTTGGGAATTTTTTTTTTTGGAATTTTTCTTTTTTTGTAAATTTTTTTTCTTCGGAAATTTTCTTTTTTCTTGTTTTTGGGAGAATTTTTTTTTTCCAGGGAGGTCAATAACACATGTGATATTCACTGATCAGTGAATAACACATGTGTTATTGACCTGCCTGTCACACACCAACGCACACAGGTAAGCATCACATTATGCAGGTGGGTTGTTGGCCAATCAGGGGGCTTGTTACATAGGGGTCATGGAACAATAGTGGTTGTTGATAAGGGGTGATAGTAGAGACGTATCTAGAAGTGGCCTGAGGGGGGGCATATAATGGAGGGAGAATCTTTGACGCAGCTTAAAGTGCTTGCACGTTATTTTTTTTAGTTGTTGCCTCAACCTGTCGATGATATAGTCTGAGTGATTCTATTTGACGCGAAGCACCTCAATAAGAGGAACAGAGGCTTTTTGGAAGCTAGCCACACAATAGCGAGTCATGCAGCCGTACTTAATTTGCGTTAGCCGCAGGAAGTTGAAGGTAGCCGCACTAGGTTGATTCGAAAATCGCCAATAGAACGCTTCTTCTTCTTCTATTATAATTTCCGCCTGTTTATCAGACGTACCTCCAAGTCAGGATAAAAACTAATATAAAATCCTTCATGAGTAAAATTCATGTTCAGTCAGTTAAAAGTTTGTAAAATCCACTAGGAGCATTCCCTGAGGCCGGAAAAGTGGCATCAGGTTAAAAACAAGGACTAAAAACTTTGAACTAAAAACTACAAGCTAAGAGCTAAAATACTACGGCTGTGCTATATTTTATAAAAGCAGGGCAGGTAACATAAGCGGCTATAATGAATTATGTCGTTTGTGGTTTTTCGGGCTGGGGGGTTTTATACCCTCCTTGGCGACAACTTAACCTCTCCTGCATGGGCTGCTCAGGCTACTCTGGTGAAGTGTAGGTCTCGTTATTAATGTTACTCTTCCTGGTTGTCTAAAACTATGGCTTCTGCAACAAGTAGTCAAGCTTCCTGACTAATTTGTGGCATAGTTAGCTACGGAGTTTGTTAATCTTGGAAAGGCCATCTGATGGAATTTCTATTTGTCTAAGTCCATGTACATTAGACCCTTTGTAGCAGTCGCTGTTGATAATCGCCGAGCAAAGTTCATCCTTGTCCATTTGAGGCCTGATACCCAGTTCCTCGTAATGCTCTATTATTTTGCGATGTCACTCCTTCTTTGCACTTCCAAGACTTTACATTTTACTAGGATGTGGGGCCATTGTGGGCGATGTCTTCCACTTCCGCTCTGCGAGGTTTACATGATGCACTGATATTTCTTGGTGTAAATTCTGCTCTTAGCTTTTGGGTCATAAACCGTCCACTGAGCATTCTGGTCCTGCAGGTGGCTGCCTCAACCATTCTTGGTTCGCCCCTACATGAGTCCCATAAACTGTGATGTATCAGGTTTATGTTAGGAATAAACCAGCAGAGGGTGCTCTCATCTTTCGCTGCCGTAACTAGCTTAGTTCCTAGTGTAACTTGCTGTTTTCACCTCCCTTTTCCAATCTAGTTTGTGGACATTTAGGCCATAGATGTCTCCAATGTTACAGATGGATGCAAACCACTTGTATGCAAATTTTAGAGCACTGCTTTCCGGTCGCTAGGCGGCCGACAATGTAATGGTGACAAATTTCTGGGCCACACACGCAACTGGGCTGCAGACTGTCTATGTTGAAAGGCTACTAAATCCATTTAAAATGGTTTTTTTGTGCATTATGAGACCCGTTTTGACTTTTAATCACAATTGAATTGCCCAATGGACAATTCTGGTACACTATAATGTGAAATAAAGTTGAATTTCAAGAATCTAAGAAATCAAGCTTATCTGAATCAATTGATAAAATAATAACTGACAAAAACAAACTGTAAAAGCATTTTTAAGCCGGTGACATCACAAGTAGAAGTTGAAAGTTAATTTTCAATCTGTTTGGAGGACTAATCTGCAAAAATCTATAGGTAAGCCTATGGTAAGCCACAGATACAATGTATCATCTCGCCACTTTGTCGATCCACGACATAAATCATAAACCATTTGTCCTTCTGCACCGTATACTGTAATAGGGATATTATTTTTTCTCTTTAGACCAAGATTTTCAACAAAAATCCAAATTATTAAGCTCTCCTCTGTGCAATACTGCAATAAATAAGTTGACAAACATGCATCATTTGCTCTCTCGATAACTTTTTTTGCCTATTAGACGTTCAAGTGATTACATCACGCTAAAAAATATTGAAGTAACTCTTTCATCACAAAGAGTGATTGTTCAGCTTTATACAGGCGATAATTGCCATGTGCTTTGTCAATTAGTCTTGGGAATTGATACTCTGAGGAATGAATCGATTTTTGAGGGGACTAATATATCAAAGGGATAATGTATAATGGACTGTATGATGTATCTTTAACCCAGCACACTATCTGTTTTTAAGCACATTTTGTAAAGAAATTGGCACTGAATGAAAGAATTGATATGGAGTGTTTTCCTGCAGTTATTTAGACAAATGATATTGGCAAAAAATAAATGGTTAACAAGAAAAGAGCCCTGAAAAGAGCAATATAGTCACTGTGGTAATTTTACCATGACCTAGCGTGCAAGCAGTTTGGACAATAAATTTATGTCCCCTGATGTCAAAATAGGTCAATTTGCCGACAGGGATTTATAGAGCTGCTACTCCAGGATTTCAATTTTTCACTTAAAACAAATTGATCACCAAAACATTCCAGGTATGAACATAATAATATTATTTTAGATGTGTTATATGAAATTTAAATCTTTCAACTTTACCATCCAGATGATCTTATCAGTTGGTAGTACTCTGGGCTTCAAATAGGTCTGTCTCCATATGGGGATTACGACTGGTATTATCGGTAGGTGGCACAACGATTAGGGGGTAGGGCTATTTTGTGTTTGGGGAAGGCCACCACATATTTTCTGGTTTGTTTGCAAAGTAAGTGAAATCCTGTGACCAACAGTTAATAATAATCTGGTTGTTAACACATTACAATCCCCCGATCTGTATGATAACAACACACTTTTCTGTTGAACTGCTGTTTTGAGAACATAATCAATACAGTGTCGCTGACCCAAGCAATCAAGCATTCAACAAACACACTCATTAAGTTAGACTTCTTGGCCTGGTCAACAACGAAAGGCGAAGGGGATTCCATCAGAGCTCCTATTGCTTGGAGACACCACCTGTACATAAATTCAGAAATACGAAAGAAGACTGACCTATCGCTGGGTCCGCATAGTCCTCAGTTCAATCTCAGCTCTGGTCAGGTCACTGGACATACGTTGGACAACAATTTCAATCAAGATTTAGAACCAGTCAGTTGTCTGACTGCTGTGTCCTCTTCCTCTGCTGATAAATTAACCAAAAGAGTGCATAAATGTATTACAGCAAGCCACAGTAATCGAACCAGTCATCCATTATTCCAAAATAAAGGCTATTTATTCTGCATGAGATAAAATGCTACAGACTATTGTTTCCTTTTCCAACTGTACGCAGCTGCACAGCCGCATAATACTTAGTACACAAGCAGCACCAGACAACTGAATAAATAGCCCTTGGTTTGTGCAGCTGTATTAGTTCACTCTCTTACCAGAAAGGAAAACAGATGTTTGTAAAACAGAGGAAAAATATATTTTAGGAGGGAGCACAAAGAAGGAGAAAAAGACAGTTGGTCAACCTCCCTGCTCTTTCAACTATACATTGCCCTTATCTATTCTATCAATTGTACACAGGAATCTTATGGACGGACCAATGGATATAAATAAATAGTTTCATTTGTATTAAAAGGCCAAAAGACAGAGAAAGATAGGTCAAATTCGCATACAGCTTTTCTGATAGATTTTCATGCTTATAAGGCAAAATTACGGGATTATTGTACATATCTAAACTTATATTACTGATTATTAAGACAGACACACAAGTTATCAATACTGACAATATGGTATACACTGATTAATGGAAGTACTTTGTGGTATTGTCCCAAATTCAATTAGGCCTACCTACCAAATTTTTTCTTATTGAATATCACATCATTTGTTACAATATAGACATTGCAATCCTCAGTCTGGATGGCTCAGTGCCAGAGAGCATGGCCTGCTCTGCAGAAGGTCTTTGCCTGCATGTGCTCATACTCTGCATGGGCGGTGAATCCCAAATATTTTCCATGTACCAGCTTGTAGAATCCCTAGTGGATGTCAATTGAATGAGATGTTGAACGGGCAACCCAATGCGTCTGTGTTTGGGCAAGTACAAGGTCCCTCACACGAGGTAAAAGTGCAACATCTCTTGTTATGCCTGCCATTTTGCCATTCAAGCCTCGTGACTACCTATATCTGAGTTTTGGCAGCAATACTGACAACTGGACTATTCGACACCTCTGTCAGCCAATCCCATGCTATTATTTCAGGGTGATAATTCCCATATTCTTTGTTGTCCACTTATAGTATCATGTTTGATAGTTTGTTCCATTGTATAAGCCTGTTATTCACCATGGGATCAGGAATAATGTGTTTATCATACATTGATTTAAAGCTCGATCTCAGGTGATAAATCAATTAGTCCCTCTCCCGTCGTAGATAACCTATTCATTTCTCTATATCTCCAGAGGATGCTTTTTTCATGTGTAAGGATATTCTAAGAAAACCGGAGAGAAGTTATGCTAAATTTGATAAAGTCAGTTTAGGATTATATGACAGGAAGTGATTGATATTACCCTTTTGGTTTCCTTGACATCAATGTTTTTAAGCTCACACTACATTAGATGGTGAAAACAAAACAAGGAAATTTATTCCCCCAACAGCTGAAAACAAAAAAAATTAATGCATTTACTCCGTGCTAAATGGCAGACTTAAATTTTGAATAACCAGCTAAATTTCATTAAAATGAAAAATGTCAAGTTCTTTCAAATGTCAGGTGATTCTAATGAGCATCGTTATCTCTTGTTATGACAGGCCTCAATTTAGTAGAGCTTTGAAAGTAGTTATTGAAGGCATTAAAAACAATATAAGAAAGGGGCTGATTTTTTTAATTCGGACACGTTCCACATATGGCCATCCGTATTTTATCTTGTAATATGTAAAATGTAAGAGACAAATGTATCTCTTTTGCTGTCCAGTATATATATTTGTTGACCAAAAGTCTGGCTTCAGTTTCCCTCAATCACATTTACCTTCTCAAACTTCTCGGACCCAAAAATAGCCATATTTTTGAAGCCACATACATAATGCAACTTTGTCAAAATATCTGTCTATCTATCCATATACAGTTGAGGTCGAATGTATTCATACAGCGAGGGCTGTTGTTTTCAAAGTTATGTGGCATCGTAAAATCTGCCTATATTGGAATGAAAACACTTCAGATTATTTGTTGTGATTGTTTTTCAACTCATGGCAGTGAAAAAAACCAGAATCATATATGATTTGCAGTTGTAAAGAGGCTCTGAATTCAAAATGTCCAAAATTGGGTGGGTCAAAAGAAATCACACACTTGGATATTTCTCCAATATATTCATAATAAGCATTGGTAAACCAACTAAACTATGGAAATTGATGTCAGAAATTGATGCCTCAATCCTGCTTATGTTTTGTAAATTTCTGACATGCAAACTGTTGACTGACCTAATTTTTCTGAAGGGATGTGATAAGTTACCTAGTTATGTATATTATTTCCATTTTAAAAAAACTTATTTAAAGGAAAAAAGCATGTGGCAAATACATGAAAAGGTGAATAATTGAGTTCAAATGGTCAGGAAACAAATTGCATGCAGTATCTGAACAATTTCACACACCAAGGTCTCCCATATACAGTTGCTCTCGAAAGTAAGTACACCCCATGCTATATTTCAAACTTTTGTCTCTCAAGGGTACAAATTATTATATATTCACACACTTACAATGATATAGTGTCAGCCTAATATATGTGCATAAAATTATATTACTAATTCACAAATTCAGTCTCCCATTAAATTAATATAGTTGGGTATGGAAAAAATGGTCATTGCAAAAGTAAGTACACCCTTCTAATTTCAGACAGTCAATACCTTGTGTTTCCTAAACGGGTGGCGAAATTGGCTTGAAGATGCTTCATGTACTCTTGAATAAGGTTCTAACATCTTTGCACTGGAATTTTCGGCCATGCCTCCATGTAAAACTGTGTCACCATTGAATGTCCTGGGGATTACCTGCATTCGCCCGCTTTTTGAGGTCAAACGACAATATCTCGATGGGATTCACATCTGGGATCTGGCTGGGTCATTACAAACGCTTGTATTTATTCTAATTTATTTTGGATTTAGTTGACCCACTTGTGTGTTTTGGATTGTTGTCCTGCTGGAACACCCAAGAGCACTTTATACCAAGCTACTTCACCAATTTGACAATATTATCTCCTTGGATTTCATAATAGACATTTGGATTCATGGTTCCTTCTACATGAACCAGTTTGCCAGTTTCTGATGAGGCAAAAAACCCACTCTACATGATATTCCCACCTTCATACTTCACTATAGGGACCAGGTTCTTCTCTGGAAAGCCAAGTTCACATTGCAGCAAATTTATCGGTTGTTTGTGTGACTTTATAATTAAATTTTAACCTAATTTTTTATAGTTCATCTGCCAAAAGAATATTAGCCAAAAAGTCCTCTGGTTTATCAAAATGCATCTGGGCAAAGTTTAGGCCTGGTCCCGGTTTTTTCTTTATCAGCCAGCTTGTTTCTGTGTGTTCTGGCAGTGAGGCCATCTGCATTCAAATGCATCCATACGTTTGACTTGTGGACATGTATTCCAGATGATACCAGTTGCTCTTGTAGCTATGTGGATGTAACCTTAAGGTATTTTACAGCTTCCTGTAATAATTTCTTGGATGTGCCCAAGACATCTTTGTTGGTATTCCCATCCTGCTTGATAATTTTTTTTTTTTTTTTGGTCCTTCCATTTGATTAAAAATTCCTGGCAGTAGATATGCGAACCCCAAGTTGTTCCTAAATGTACCTATATATCCAAATCTGTCATTGCAGGTTTAAATAACAGTATATCTTAGCCTTTTAGACAGTTCGTAAGTTCCAGGCATGGTGACTGACCTATCACT